>JARHVA010005760.1:765000-1111285 GCA_037957365.1 Torreya grandis
TCCTCCCAAAACCATGCTTAACTCAAGTCAAAGAATAATTATCAAACTAATTATTCTCGATGCTTCTTTACAAAAATCCCTAATTAACCATATTATAATCCCTTAACAAATTTGCATCCTTATGAGTTAAACAACCCATCCTCAACCACCTTATTCACTTAAATAACCACCTTATGTTATAACCCATGCAAGACTTTTAAACTAGTCATTTATCCAATGCATTTCCCATGCAAAGATTAGAAAAAAGAAATCATATAACTTTAGACAATGCAACTATGCATAACAAGGCTTAGAGCTTACATTAAATTTTATCCACTAACATATATATTAATTATAATGATTTATATAATCATTTATTAATTAAAATTAATATATCCATTTATATATATGAATATAAATATTTAAAATAACAGTTAATCAAATACAATCTATTTAAAAATAATTTTATTATTATAATAATAATCTTTAATTATTATTATCTATATCTTATAGCTCAAATAATGATTATGAAATCTATCAAGATATCATAATTTTTTACTATTTAGCCAAATATAATAAGACAATGATGTAGCAAACACAACCAAATTCATTTGTTAAGCCAAACAAGATGAGCTATGTAAGATCACAAAACACATTGAAATCAGTCAAAAAATCACACGATCATCAACATGAATCAATATTATGCCAAAAAACATACTAACAATAATCTCAATAAAAAGTACACAAAACATGCTCTGTTATCCGTATCAAACAATTACAAAACATGATATTCTAAATGGTGTGTGATAGGGTTTCTATATTCACTCTCTATAATCCCCAATTTCTCTATTTAGCCACCATATCTAATGATATTCTCCTTTTGTCATGATCTAAGAGAAGAATCTATCCTACATCCACCTCCTTCTAATGAAGTAGTTAGTATCTAACATCATTATATTCATAAAATAATTTTGTATAATACTCAAACATGATCTCAAAGTATAGAATATAAAGTACCACTAAGTCATAGCAAATAATCATATAAATTAAGCAACACAAATTCTCCCATAATTAGCATATGTCATCAAACTTAATAAAATATTTGTTAATTGGCTAATAAAATATAATAATCCATGGATTAAACAAGTTATTTATCTTAGATAGAAATTAGGATGTGACACTTAGAGTCACTAATTATTACATAAGATGGATAGAGGTGGTGGTAAGCAAGAATAAAATATCCAAGTAAGTCATCAAATTCCTTTAGAAAACATAACTACATGGTTTGGCACCTCATCTTCACTAGTTTTTAATAATAGATATACACTCCAATCACCTAAAATCATTGAATGGCTTATGAAAATGGGATCACCTTTAGGTTCTCATCAAACTAATACCCAAAATGTAATGATTTAGCTAAATCAACCAACAAGAACTTGATAGATGCAATAAATAAATCTATAAAAAAAAAAGAGTAGAGATTGGCATTCACTATTCAAATATACTCTTTGGTTTAACCACACTATAGATTTCAAATTAGTATAAGGATTGGATAATATCTTCCTAATGACCCTCAATTTCTAACTTACATGTTTATGGAAGAGTACATGGAGGACATTGAGAAGACAAACTCAAATTTATTAGTCATTGTCCAATTGGAGGATGCATGACAAGAGGATCTATAAAATTTCAATAGACATCTAGTGAATGTCAAGAGATGGTTTGATAAGAGGGAAAATGTCAAATCATTTTAGATATTAGACCTATTCCTAATATGGTACAAAAACATGAGAATAAAGGGTAGCATTATAAAATTTACCCAATTTGGATTGGCCCATACCATATATCTAAGTTAATAGGGTAGAACACATTTCAAATGAAATACCTTAAAGGGAATGATCTCCCACTGCCTATGAATGAAAAGTTATTGAAACACTACTTCTCTATTATCCCTTTCAATGAAATTTCATAATAACTCCTTGAGAAAAAGTTTGGTTACGTAAATATTAACTTAGAGTTATCTAGTTTGATTTAGTTGTGTGTTTACTTCTATTCTATTATGTTTTTTCTTTATTATTCCTATTCTATGTTATTTTATGTGTGTTTGTTTATTTTGGGGATTTATATTATTTTCCCCTTGTTTACCCTTACTAACATTAAAATTTTTTTTCCATGTTCCCATGATTCATATTGAGTATCATCTAAGATAATTATTGAAATATAGAGTCTAATCTAAGCATTCATCTCCATGCTTGTTCACATCAAAGTTCACAAGGCACTAAAAACATAGTCTCATAATTAGACAGTCAAAGTTGATCTCCCATTATTGAATAATATGATAAGGAAACTCCCTTAACACACTAAAGGATTAAGAGTCATTGATTTTGAATTGAGAAATGTTCCATTCTAAAACAGGGCATCACAACACTTAAAAAGAACATATCAATCATAACAGAATCATAGAGCAAGAAAAGGACCTTCTTGGTGAAAAGAGCTCATTGAACCACTCCTAACCTTGGATAATTTATTCCCAACTCTTCTAGATTAAGTAAAATAAATATCAAATAAAAAATGAAGTTTTATTTCTCATGATAACTTTAAGTTTCTTCTTAGGAAAGGGTGATTTGGGCAATCTCCATCATAGGCTTTCTATCTTGGTTGGTAATGGATCAAGGCCTTGAGTGGGAATAAAGGAATCTATATTGGGGTTATATAAACTTGTTAGGTAGTATATAAATTCCCATGATTTCCTTTCCTTAGCCAATTTCTACAAATAATTACCTTATAAGGAACTCTGAATAACTCAAATGTGCCTAAGTTTACCCTATATATTCAAAATAAAAATAAAATAACTCTTTACACAAATTGAGTCTAAATAAATTAGAGCCTAGTATGTTATTTTTTGAATATAAATTGAGCACTCCCTTTTTATCTATGTTATCTAATGGGAGATTTAGATACTTATCTCACAGTTCATTAATGGAGGACCGTAGCCTAGATTTTAAATGTTGAGGCAACCTTTTCACCATAGTTTCCATTTTTAATGACCAACACACCCCATTTTTATAATTTAAAATGAGGACCCACTCTAATCTCAAATTCTATGTTCATTTCTTGTTTTGAAATGAATTAGTCCAAGTGTTAGCTAGAATTAATTATCTTAAGTCTAATTTTTTTATTTATAATAAAGTATTGATTTGATTCTAAACTAAGCTAACTAACTAAGTGTTTCCACATTTGATATATTAATTTGATTGATATTTGAGTATAATTTTCTAAATGGACATATTTATTTAAGTTATTATATGCATCTATTTGGATTTTAGGTCTACATTCATCAAATTCAAGAATCATTTGATATATGGAATAACTTGGGTAATTGGAGTTGCCTAGTTGTGTGATATTTTCATGATTATTTAGATTCCATAGGGGTAGTTGATAAATCCCATTGATCTAGCTAAAAAATATCCTATAAATTATGAGTTACATTTTTCTATACTTAGTTATCTTACATAAGTTTCCTACCCAATCCTTTGTTGCACATATCTCTTGTACTTAGAGTAACCATCAAATTTAAGAATGTAATGTAGTTTGAATAAAAATGGATAGGTCTAAATAGTTTTTATTTTTTATAATGTTCTTGATATGAATTTATTTTCATTTATTTCAAGGTGATCTTAGTACATAATACATTAATGACAAAGTGATAGGTTCTAAGTGGATTTGAGAGTGTATATCATGTGTGCAGGTCTTTAAGATGATTGTTCATGTTTGAGGGGTAAAATAAAGGGTAAGGAGTAATTTGTGTACTTATTTAAGTGAAATTAATATATTTAAATATTCTTGTGAAGGTATAGGTGATCCTAGTCATCTCCTAGACAACTTGGTAGATCTTTCTAAGTAAACAGATTGATGACATCAAAATTCACACGTGTGAAGGTTTCAAAAGAAAATGGTCACATGGGTTTGTTAAAATTTGTTCCTAGATAATGTGGTTAAAATTTTATGTCTTTATATGGTGTATATTTAAATTTATGGTGGTTTAAATTTGGTCTCCTAGGTAGATTTCATTATTTTCCATAGCCAAATTTGCAATATCACGTGAACAAAGGAAAACTAGTCAGTCATATTTTATTTATAACTTTTAATAATGGATGAATTTGATAGTGGTGTAAAAATAAAATTGGTGGAATTAAATTGATATTAATAAGAATTTATTATGAGGTTTGACTAGTCATACAATTGCATTTATTACACATGAGAGTTGACTATTGTTGACTATGTTTTTTATCAATAACCCAAGGTGCAAAGAAATAATTATAGAAGATGAATTATTGATCACACCTTGTTGCTATAAAAATAAAAAATGAATTATAATCCATTTATATCATCCTAAAAATGATTTTGAGTATTTATTATACATATAGGTGAAGTTTTTATAGGTCAAAGTTGACTTTTGTTTATTGTAATTATTTCAAGTCTATGTAAGCTTCTTGTAGTGGTGTTTATGAACCTTTGGAAGCTGAATGAAGATTTATTATTTATGGGATGATGTTTTTGAGGTATTTATATTTATATACATATTTTTATTGTACTTTTAAATTTTATATACAGTTATTTTGAGCCTCTTTTGTGAAGTCAGGGTTTTTGGGCTAATTAAGCCTAATAGGTCTTTAAGGCCTAATGGAGGTTTTAAAGTATGATCTAATGATTTGATATTTATTAAGCATGGAAAAGGATTGTATAGGATTAAATTAAAGTTATTTAAGTGGTTTGGGTCATTGTTAATGGCCATCTAGACCATAGTGGCTTAAAGTGCTACATGAAGGTGAATTAGGTCTCCATGGGACCTATTGAAGGCTTTAGGGATAAAAGAGGTTTCATAAGGTGAGTGAGTGACTTTAAAGTGTTTTATAGCTTATTAAAAATAAATATGGAGTGGATTAAATTGAATTAAATTTTTAAATTTTTTTCCATCTTTGGTTAAGGGCTATTGGTATCTATGTGAAACGTGTGGCCCAATGGAGGGTTAATTGCTTAGGTCTTGCTTAAGCCTAGTGTGTTATTTTGAGCCATTTGAAGCATGGCCAACCTAATGATTTGATGTATATTTTATGTAAAAAATAATAATATATATTTTTATGTTTATCCAAGTGGTAAATAATCATTAAGGGTTAAGGAAAGTGGTGTGGTCAACCAAGATAGATTGGAGAAAGAATAATGCATATGTAGAAGGCCATTTTGGCCTCATTGTGCTTGTTAGAAAATTGGTATCTAAAGTGAATTATATATGAATTTTAATAAGGTAAATATTACATAAAAACAATAATATAATAATTTTTAATATGTTACAAGGTTATAATATTATTTATTTCAGGTCGTGAGTAAGTAAGAAGATTTATTTCAAGGCTATTAGGCTTATTTTTGTTTGGTGACCTAGTATAAAGGTTTTGATAATTAAAGAGTGAAGTGAATGGTATGAGAGTTTTAATAAGTATATAATAGAATTAAAATAATCAAGAAAACATGTTAAACATATCATTAATATCAAACAATGGTGCTAAATGTGGTGAGCTAGTTGGATTTCTTGTTTCAAAGATAGATAGGTCTATTTGTCTAGTTGAGTGATATAGAAGAGGAAGAGGCTTATATGAGGTATAAAGGTAGGTTTTTAGGTGTTATAAAAAGATAATACCATTACCATGTGTGTAAGACATAAAATCAAAGGTGGAGATTAGTTTTTATATGATTGATTTGGTGCTTGATCATCTAGGGGGTTGTAGCCTCATTGCTAGTTGGTGTTAGCTAAAGGTCAAGTGGGTGCTTGAATACATTGAGGGGTGGGTGATCCTTGATTAGTTGGTGATGATATAAATTTAATAAATATATATATAATATAGTATTAAAAATATTGTTTTAAGTGGGTTTTTTCCACCCATGAGGGTTTCCCACATAATTCATGTGTTATGTGTTTTGAAATTACATAGTTTTCTTTGTTCATTGTAATGAATGGTTTATATGCTTCATGAATGATTATGATAAATGGTTATGTTGTGTAGGCATTTTTCCTATAGGTTTTGGTTACATGTATAGATTATCTTGATTAGGTATCTAGAGGCTATTTAGAAAAATTAGTACCACATTCACTAGAATGTGGGGTTTCTCTATCTCTCCAACCTATAAATACCTCTCTCCCTTTGTATTCTTCATTTAGTGAGCCTAGATTCATTAATATTCTTAGTTGTGATTTATCACAGTTTTAAGATCTGTGAGAGTTTTGAAATTCATCTATTTATATAATCAGTTCATCTCAATTATTGAATATATTGTGTTTAGTTTCTACTCTCTTCTAGATTTCTTGATTCAATAATCATGTGTGTTCACTCTGCAGTCATCGATCTTGGACATCTGATTTTGGACAACTCTTTCATGGTATCAGAGCTATGGGTATCTTTTATTGAACACCATTATTTTTTTAATTAATTAATAAAATCTTGAGTACTTTTTTATTTTGTATTCTCTATTATTTGGCTTACAAATTATCATTTTCTATTTTTTTCTAAAGCATATATCAATCCTTGGGGGTTTACAAAATTTTGGGGTTGTTTTGAATTAAAAATCTCAAAAAACTTGGGATTTGTTAAAATTCCTTGGTAGCTTAGGTGACTAAAAAAAATTGTATGGGATTTTTTGCTTGTAAACTATTGGTTGCAGATTTAGTCAAGGTTAGTGTGGAAGAATGAGTGTAAAACTTCAGATCTGAGGTAGATCTACATGGTTATTCCAAGACCATGGGTCTATGTGTTAATCTATCTATTATAACTATTATTGGTTTCTATTCATGGTGATATTCACCCATGGCTCTTTTTTAATATACTAGATCCCATCATCCCACTTGCAGCATTGTATTCTGATATGATCTTGCTTAGTATCATGGTTTGGGTTACAACAATGTCAGGGTCTTAAAAAATGAAAAGCTAGATGTTGGTTTTGCCATTGTCAATCTACCAACATGGCTTCCATTGGTACATGATAAAGATATACCAACTTCCATCTAGGTAAAACCATCACTAATAATAATGAAAAGCATGAGCATGCCATTGTCTCATTCATATCATTGTCGATCTGCTCCCTCATTATTCACTCCTAGATTACAACACCTCTTTTGTCATCTATAAACCACCTTCAAATCTATCAAAATCCATTGGTTTTTGACATATATTTGGTGTATTTTCTACCAAGAGAATAAGGAATTAGATTGGATTGTGGGAGTTCTCTTTCAAGATCTAACGCAAAAAAGTATGTTGGACTATGACTGCTACCATAAGACCATGTGGACTTTGACCAAGTGGCCCTGCATTGGCCTTCCCCATTAAGAAATGGTATATTTGAGATAAATATTCATTGAGTCATTCAAACCCTAGATTACTATTATTTCTTATTAGTTTATTGATAGCTCTATACTCTCACAGTTGTAAAATCTTGTCAAGTTTACAATTGTGTATTGTTGATTCAATCAATTTGTTGTTCTATCTTACTGAGATTTGTTCCACAACACTTTTGTTCTCCTCTCCCTTCACCATCCTACTCATATCCTATGGTTTTTAAACCCACTCTTCTTTTAGTAAAAAATATTCTCACATGGGAGACAATAATTATTGTTTAGTGGTGATAATATGTTAGTGGGGGACAAAATCTCATTGGGTGGACTTTCTCCTAAAAGGTCCCTTATCTTTTTGACATTAACACGAGATTTATTCTCACATGGTGGGGACAATAATTTTTCATGGGGATATGATTTATTTTTTAAATTTTGGGACATGGAACAAATTTTTTATTGTTTTTTATTTTAAAAACAATACATTGTAAAGGAAATTATTGCATTGGTTTTAATTTACCTTGTATTTTCACTTAATGAAGATGAAGGGTGAAGCCCAAGTTGGTAGGAGGCTAATTCCCCCTAAAAAATAAAATCATTTCATTCCTTGTTTAGTGTATATTCCAATGGGTGGTTACATGACATACTTTGTGTTTTAACCTAATGAGTATTTAAACTTTAAGTGTAATTTAATTAAACATACCATTAATGATGAACAAAGTTTTTTGATATAACTTTTGAATGCGAACTCATAATTGAGTGCCATTTTTTTTAAAAGTGCATGTTTTTTTGTCCTCTTTTTATTGGTTTAAATGTTTTTGTAAAATTCACTAAAGTTATAAAGTGCTAAAATTGTGGGGGGGGGGGGGGGGGCTACCTGACTAGTTCACACATTTACTTTCCTCATACGGATGCATTATCAGTAGTATCCAATGTCCTCCTACTTGGCCTATTTGTAGTTTTTATTTATACTAATTTAGTGTATATTTCACTAATTGTTCATGTTTATTGATGTGTTATTAGTTGAGTTTGATGTCCATTCATTGAGACATGTTTTTTCACTCATGTACTGATTGTTCTTCCTTATGTGGATCCATTTGATTAATTATGACATCCACAATTAGAGCATGCACTGGTACTCGATCATAAGTATAGATTTATCATTCCTTGAGCATGCTTTGTTATTTCAAATAGGGGGTCACTATTAATTATCTTAGGAGATTGTCATAGAACCTACATTCTTTCTTATGCATATTCAATTTTGCATAATTGTTACATGTGCCCATTTAGTGACTACTTGTACAAATTTCTCTTATATTTTTAGATGCATTGTTAGTAGAGTTTGACATCCATTTGAGCAAGCATTGTCACTTATGTACAAATTTCTCTCATTTGACTGGACTCATTTTTAGTGTAGTCCAAAGTCCATCTCTATAGCGTACACTATTACTCTTAGTTTTGGTCATGTCGACTCCATTTGAGAGATACCTATTGATGAGGAAGGTTGAGTCTAATCTAGTGATTCTTCTTGGTGAGACTAATTATGATTCATGGTGTATGTACATGTAATTTTCACTCAAGGAATGATAACTTATTCCATTCTTATATGGATAGATTCCTGCTCCTATTGACCCAAGTCAATACAATGATTGTGCCAACTCTTGTGATTGTGTCTATGATCTCTTATTGTTCCATGTTTCATGGGATCTACACCACTATGTGAAGCACATAGATTATCCCTCCACTATTTTAAGCAGTCAATAGAGTCTTTTTGGGGATCTTATTGTGACTTATATCACTCCTCCACTTCCTATCATCTCTTTAGAGATAGTTGTATTCTCACCTCCTACTTTTGTTTCTTATGATGAGACATTCTAGGTGGATAGTTCTCTTCCTTATATTGAGCCCCCACTACAGGAAAAGATTCTACAAGACCTTAGTTATCTCATTATATATTATACTTCCATTCTTATGTTGATTGTTGCTCTTTAAGAGCCTTCATAGATCTACATTTTAGAGGACTTCACTATTTATAGTATGAGTACACTTATTATGAGTATTGATGACTCATCACTTCCTATGGAATTTCCTTCTTTAGTTGGTGAGTCATGCTCCACTCTTCACATAGACATTCCTTCATTGAATGTTCCATGTCATTCTTCTAACTGGTTTACTTTAGTGGTATTACTTTCAGATTCTATGCACATTATTCCTGGACCTATGCCACAAATATGATTTGGGCCACAATCAAAGATATTCATACTATTGCCTTCATCTTTCATTGTGGAATGGGTATAATTTTAGTACACACATCAAATTATTCCTTTTCCAAAGGGAAGAAACATTATTTGATGTAGATGGAACTTTTATAGTCTTCAAATAGAGGATCTCATCATAGACCATCATATTACAAGCTATACTTGGAGTATTGATTGTTTAACATCTTCTTCTAGGGGGTCTTTTAGTATCCTTATTTTTTTCTTTCTTTTTGGGGGGAGATTTTCCCACTAGGTTTTCTCCTTTTCTCTACTTTATAAGAGATTGCATTGTACATGGGTACCTCATCAGGCCTTGTTGCCGAGACCCATTTTTGGTATCATCACCTACTTAAGCTGTGCTTATGGGAGGTGTTGGTTTAGGCATTTTTCCTATGGGTTTTTGTTACACATATACATTATCTTTCTTAGGTATCTAGAGGTTATTTAGGAAGATTAGTACCACATTCAATAGAATATGGGGTTTCACTATCTCTCCAACCTATAAATACCTCTCGCCCTTTGTATTCTCCATTTAGTGATCCTAGATTCATTAAGCTTCTTAGTTGTGATATATGATAGCTTTGAAATCTATGATATCTCTTTGTATAAGAATTTTATCTTCATTATTGAATAGATTGTGTTTAATTTTTCCTCTCTTCTAGATTTCTTGATTCAACAGTCATGTGTGTTTGCTCTATAGTCACTGGTCTTAAACATCTTATTCTAGAAAACTCTTTCAAGTTAAGATTTTAAATAATTAGAATTGAATTTTATTTTATTACATCACTAATTCACATCCCCCCTCTTAGTGATTGTGCTTCCAATAATTGGTATAAAGAGCCAGTCCTTCAAGAAAGCTTGATAGGTAGAAGGTGATCCTTAAAGCACAAAATGAACAAGGTTAAGCAAGAGAAATAAAATATGTTAAGAAGGATGATAGAATGAAAAATAATTTGAGAATACCATAAAGGCAGCCCAATTCCATGAGTTTTTTTGAATTCATCTCATAGTTAATGTTATGCTTACAAATAGTTTGGTCACATTGTAAGAGATTGTAAAAAGAGAGGTAACTTATCAAAAGGAGATAATAGCTATCATCAAGAAAAAGTTATGAATTATATTATTTTTTTCAAATGTCATAGAGTTTTTAATATTTAAAAATATTTTAAAAATAGGTTGAATTAGTTCTCAAGGAAAAACAAGGTGTATAGAGCTCCTAGTGTGCAAGGAAGAGGTCATACATGGATATGGAGACCTAAAACTATTAAGAGAGATCAGATTGAGACCAAAGATGAATTGTTTGATGAGCATATCAATAAATATGGTATTTTTTATGTCTTAGATATGAATTAAATTAAATAATACTATTTATTAGGGTATGTTGGCAAGGGATTCAAAAATAAGATGGATGAGCCAATTAAGCTTATGAGGAGGCTTAAGAAATACATGCATATTAGTGAGAGTATGGAGACTTGGGAATATCCTAGTTTTTAGGTGTTATAATTTCCTTGATAGGTGAGGTGTCTCTAGTAGGATTAATATAGGAATTACTCAATCATTTAAAGCATCATGGAATGGTGTTGCAAGGTTGATAAGTGACAGACTAGTTAATGGGTCAAGGTATGTTCTTTGTCTTGATATCCATATAGTATGGATTTTTTAAATTGATTTCAAGTTTATCAAATATTTAGATCATATATTAAAATATATGAGAAGATATTTTAAGATCTAAAGTTATTTGTGGAAGAAGATCTTATTTTGAGTGTCCTCGATTGGCATAAGGGTTCCAATGCAAGAAACCTTTGACATGGTGTATCTTGGGTTGTACAATGAGTTGGGTCACCAAACATGGTGAGTAGGTGAAACATTATGATAATAAAGTATTAAATGAGGTTATTTTATGATAAGAGGAAATTTTTTGATGTAAAGGTATAGATATTTTCAAGTTATGTATCTTTGTTTGTAATATATCTCTTTGAAGTGACCTAAGAGAGGAGTATCTTTTCTTGTGCAAGAGAGAGGTTATTAAAGGGCCAAACTTGGGAAGGTAAGTTCAAATTGAAGTATATTTAATGTATGAATTCAATGATATTTCATCCATATGTGGCCTAATGAGGTATATTGTTCATACTGGTAGCTTCAAGAGCTCTTATATGCATGGATTCAAGTAAATTTAGTTGATTTTCATATGAGAAGGTTTGTCGAGCATGTTCTTATTATTTAGATCAGTTGTGATTTTTTTATTTATATAATAATTTTTTTAGACCATTTAATAAGTAATTTAGTCCCAAGAAGATCAAAATTTAATTTGGTTGTCTCATGAAAGGATGTTGGATAGTGTGGTAACCTATGTGTGGATGAAGATGGTTGCATTCAGGGTATGTTCTTGTGAAAGAGTTTTCTTTTGTATGTTTGAAATATTTTGGTTTTGTTTATATGGAATATGGAGTTATTGGGAGATAACTTAGGTTTATTAAGGAGTATGTAAACATTTGGTATGTTTTCTATAAGCCAAGAATCAAGGAGAAATTTAAATAGAGGTATGTTCTATTCAATTGATAATATGTGAGGTATGCATAGAGTGAGGGGGAGCATATGTGAGATGTTTAAATTCCAAGGAGATTGTATGGTTGAGTATGGTTTTATAATAGGTTATATTATATGATCATGATGTTAGGGGGAACTTTATAGTCTTTCTGAATAGTTGGATTGGCATGTTGATGAAGAGACCCTTTGTCATTAATGTCAAAGGGGGAAAAAGTTTAGAATGAAGGAGTTATTCACTTTGGGAGAGAGAATTATGAAAGGTGTTTTCCATAAATGAAAAAGGGGTAGATTTTTTAGAATTTTATTGATATGAATTTATTTTCATTGATGTCAAGGTGATCTTAGTATATAATGTATTAATGGCAAAGTGATAGGTTCCAAGTGGATTTGAGAGTGCATATCATGTGTGCAAACCTTTGAGGTGATTGACCATATTTTAGGGGTAAAATGAGGGGTAAGGAGTGATTTGTATACTTATGAAATTTAAATGATTCCATTTTAATAGTCTTGTGAAGGTCTAGGTTATCTTAGTCATCTCCTAGTCAACTTGGTAGATCTTCCTAAGTAAACAAATTGATGACATCAACATTCACACATGTGAAGGTTTAAAAATAAAGTGGTAATATGGGTTTATTAATATTTTTTCCTAGATCATGTATTTAGAATTTAAGGTCTTGATATGGTGCATATTAATATTTATGGTGGTGAAAAGTTGGTCTCCCAAGCAGATTTCACTGTTTTCCATAGCCAAATTTACAATATCAAGTGAACAAAGGAAAACTAGTTAGTAGTATTTTGCTTATAAATTTTGATAATGGATTATTTTTATGGAGGTTTAAAAATAAAAGTGGTATAATAATTCAAGGGATATCCATAAAAATTTATTATGACATTTTAATGGTCGTATAATTGCATTTGTTACATGTGGAATTGATTGTTGTTGACTATGTTTTTTTTAATAACCCAAGGTGTAAAGAAATGATTGTAGAAGACAAAGTATTGATCAAAATTTGTTGGTATAAAAATAAAAAATGAATTATAATCCATTTATATCATCTTAAAAGTTATTTTTAGTTTTTAATTTACATATAGGTGAAGTTATTTTAGGTCAAACTTGAATTTTGTTTACTATAATTATTACCGGTTTGAGTAGGCTTCTTGCAGTGGTGTTTATGAGCCTTTGAAGGATGAATGAAGATGTATTATAGATGGAATAATGTTTCTAAGGTATTTATATTTCCATGAATATGTGTATTTTACATTAAAATTTTATATACATCTAGTTTGAGCCTCTTTTGTGAAGTCAAGTTTTTGGGCTAATTAAGCCTAATAGGTCTTTAAGGCCTAATGGAGGTTTCAGAGAATGAGTGAATGATTTTATGTGTATTAATCATGGAAAAGACTCATATATGACTTAATTAAATTTATTTAAATATTTTTGGTCATTTATAATGTCCATAAGGACCATAATTTATTAAAGTGATACATTAAGGTGAATTAAGTCTTCATGGGACCTATTGAAGGCTTGAGGGCTAAAAGAGGTTTCATAAGGTGAGAGAGTGACTTTAAAGTGTTGTATGACTTGATAAACATAAATATGTCATGGATTATATTTTTTTTAAGTTTTTAAAATGGTTACCTCTTTGGTTAATGGATATTGGTATCTAAGTGAAATGTGTGGCCTAATGGAGGGTTAATTGTTTAGGTCTTGCTTAAGCCTAGTCTATTGTTTTGAGCCATTTGAAGCATGGATGACCTAATGAGTTGATGTATATTTTATGTAAAATATAATAATATATATTTTTAATTTTATCCAATTGATAAATAATCCTTAAGGGTTAATTAAAGTGTTGTGGCTGACCAAGATTGATTGAAGAAAGAATAATGCATATGTAGAAGGCCATTTTGGCCAAATTGTGCTTGTTAGACAATTGGTGTGTGAAGTGAATTATATATGAATTTTTAGAAGCTTAAAATGCCATGAAAATAATAATAAAATCATTTTGAATATTTTATAAGGGTATAACATTATTTTTTTCAGGTCATGACAAGTAATAATATTCTTTTCAAGGCTATTATGCCTATTTTGCTTTTGTGACCTAGTATAAAGGTTTTGATAATTAAAGATTGAATCAAATGGTATGAGAGTTTTCATAAGTGTGTAAGGGAATTAAAATAATTATAATAAAATGTTTAACATATATTTAATATTAGATAGTGGTGCTGAATGTGGTGAGCTAATTGGATTGCTTGTTTCAAAGCTAGATAGGTCTATTTGTCTAGTTGAGTGATGTAGAAGAGGAAGAGGATTATATGAGGTAGAAAGGAAGGTTTTCATGTGTTATAAAAAGATAATTCCATCATCAAGTGTGTAATACATCATATCATAGGTGGAGATCAATTTATATGTGATTGAGTTAGTGCTTAATCATCTAGGGGGTTGTAGCCTCCGTGCTAGTTGGTGTTAGCTAAAGGTCAAGTGGGTGCTTGACTAAATTAAGGGGTGGGTGCTCCTTGATCAGTTTATTCTGATATATATTGAATAAATATATTTATATTAAAGTATTCCAAAGCTTTTTTCAAGTGATTTTTCTCCCCCATGAGATTTTCCGAGATAATTCATGTGTATGTGTTTTGATCTGGCATAGTTTTCTTTATTCATTACAATGAATGGTTTATATGATTCATGAATGATTATGATGAATGTTTAAGAGTTTGAATAATTTGAATTGAAATTTATTTGATTTAATCATTGATTTAGAACCCCCTCTTGGTGATTATGCTTCTAACATGTATTCTAATGGCTAAGTCTGGAGATCTAAGATCATTCCATATGTCAGCATCCAAATTACTCACAAAGGATTTATGAATCAACTAAGTGTTTTTATTTTGGTGAGTATTTGGGTTCTTAATATTTGTATTGTGTCTTCATATCACTCTTTCATGGTTTATTTTTAGGTTTTTATGTGAATTTCAAGTGAGAAACCATGACTATGATGTGTATTTATCTTGGTCACTTACTTCTATTATCTCAATCAACTAAGGGAAAGATCCCTTAAGCATCAAGATCACCAAGATCTTTCTACTTATCTACATCTCAACTTTCCATGGATTTTAAGAAAATTTTAAAAGTAATTTTCACCCAATTAATTGAGATTGTGCCACATGTATTCATATTGGTCACTCACTTCTATCAATTCCAATGGCTAAGTTATAAACCCTCTAGACAAGAGTGGACCATCTACATGGAATCATCCTTATCATAAAGATCTTGCAAGTAGAAACATAATTCATAAGGTTATTAGGGCATCCAAATAAGCATGGGACATCCACATGGCATGACCCATCTCATCCATGATTGATAGAGGCAAACATTACTTTTAAGGATCGGTGATCACTTGGATAATTAATATCCATACACATGGAATAATATTTCTCATCCATGGATAAGAGGAGGAGTCACATATCCTGATCATCCTTGAGAATCTAGATAAGTGGTATCATGATCCTACTTACCCATAGTCTAGGTAAAAAAGAACGACTCATAAGTTATCTAGACAAGAAAATAAGTGAGGGTCATCCACATGTCAACATCCTTATCCATGTCCTATAAGTATAGATACACATTTTGAGGATAGGTGACCCTCCATATAATTTATATCACACCACATGGCATGATCTCACTCATCCACAACTTTTTAGGTAGGCTTATATAGTAAAAAATTGAAGATCTTCCATACAAGTGTGAGTTATCCACATAGAAACATCCCCCTCATATAGCCTATAGGTAGAAGCACATAATAAAAGATAAGTGACCCTATAGGCAAGTACAGATCATCCATGTGGAACCATCTAATTAAATCACTACCTATAGACAAAAAATATAATATGTATCTTATGAGCTTTCATATTACCAAGATATATCCATGTGTTAACATCTCACTTAATTTTGGCCAAAGTCCTAAGGTATATTATCCAAATCTCAGTGACTAAGTGAAAGAGTGAGATCATGTCATAACTTAGCCATCTTGCTCACTCTCTACCAGAAGGAGGCCAAAGGTAAAAAATGCAGAGGAAAATCCCAATTGGTATATGAGAATAAATCAAGTGTCATGTTGTGAATAAAGTGACATAAAAAAAGAAAATGAAGGCTTAGTTACACTAAAAATAGACATGTAGAAGAGAAAATGACTTAGCAATTGACTATGCAAGCAAAAATAATGACATTTTTCTATATGTATCCTTCCCAATAAATTAGATTTGAGACACGAAAATGGGCCTCAAAATCAATATAAACATACATCTATCATTTTAAAGATAACTTGGAATTCATATCATTTTTGATCCAAACACTAAAGGAAAATTCCATAAATGCCTTGATCAAGTAGAAAATTGACAAAGTGTCAAAATCCTAAAAATCTTGACTTGGACACTTCTTTTTAATTCAAGACATAAGTGAAAGATGCAAAATTTAGCCCTGGGAGCATAATAACAAGACATTTGTCATTTTTTTAAAAATGGTTGCATAGTCAAGGGCATTAGTGAGGTACCATGTGGTAACTCCCTCAACTATTCATAATTACACTAAGAAATATTGTTCATGTGTTCTTCACACTCCTTGCACTTGATAGCCAAAATAAAATTTATCATCCAAGATTCATCTTTTAACTTGTAGAGGTTTGACCTTGTTGACTAATCATTAGTAGTTTAGTGAATCCTACCAAACTATTATGAAGTGGTCAACATCAAACCTCTTATTCTTGATGATTTTTCAATGGTCCCTAAGAGTCTATCTTATGAATTGTGGGATAAGGAATATTCTAACATAATTTTGTTTTACTATTTTAGGCCATGCTAGCCAAGAGTGGGATATGTTTCCTCTTGGAGGTAGGACTCATCTCTCTTTTCTTTACATACTTATATCTAATATGTTATAATGGTCGACTCTATTTTAAAATAAAAACTATCAAATTGATGTTAAATTGTTTATCTGTGTAAGTGCATCTAGTTGTTTAGAATATAAACCAATTTATTTCTACTTTACTGGATTAACATTGATACTAGATAAATTTAATTTATACTTTTATACAGGGTTTATGCATTAACTCAGATGTGTTTCTTGTTATTTTAGTTAGGTTCTTTGATTCTTTTAATTTTAGTTGAAGTCTAAGGATGTGTGTAATTAAATACAAACATATTTGTAGTTTATTCATCAAATGAATCCTAAAATTAAGAATTTAAGCTTTCTCCTTATACTCTTTCCATGTGTGATTAAAGCCTGATCCATTATGAAACTAAGTGTATAATGGTAAAACTGTAGCTAGCCACATTTTTTTTCTCAAAGCATTTAGCTATTTATTTAGAAGGCTTTCTTTCCTAACTTATTATCTCTCTTTTTTATGTTTATTTGTGAATAAGTGATCTTTCCCCTCATTTACAAACTTTGAATTGAAGCAAAGTAGATATAAATTTTCAATATATTGCACTTGGTTTAGCTATAAGTGTATAAGTGTTGTGTTTGTGAGAAAAATAGTATTGGACAACTAGTGGTGAGATTGCATCTCGTGGAGATTTATTTTAAGGAGGATATTTCCCCATACCTATAGCTCTTGCCTTGGGTTTTCTCAACAATAATACTAAAATGAGAGGAGTCAAGTCCCCTAATTATTCCTCAAGTTTGCTCAATGTCTCTAACCTAATAGGTGAATTTGGGATAGAGATCTTGTACCAAGAACACCTTCTTCATATACCATGCTTTCCATTACCACAAACATGGTGAACATATCCTTTAATTTACCTACCCAGAATGTCCAAATTAATACTCAAGGAAATGTTACAACTAGTGCATCTCACACTGATTCAACTATTCAAGAAACTATTAATATTAATCAAATATTATTACAATCCATGAAACAAATGGCTAATTTTCAAACTAATAGTTCAAATCAAAAGATGAAATGAAAAACAACTTTTTTAATTACAAAATCATCCTCAACCCAATCAATGGTGAGTGAAAAGGCCTAATGACCTTTCCCAACCACACAAACCCCCTTAGAGATGTACTAGATAACCTTATACCTCAACCTCCACTTCTTAATAAGGCTATAAAACATTTAAAAAATGATGACATAGGTGTTATTATTCTTTCTTTCACTTATAATGGATCCAATTATCCTAAATTGAAATTGAATGATTTCAAAAACTTGTATAAAGATTGGATTAAGATTACTACATTTGTTTACATCAAGTTCTTATCTAAAAACTTTTAAAGTGATGCTTTCAATTGGTATAATCAACTCAAGTCTCATACTATATCTAGTTTATAAGACTTAGTTAATGCATTGATACTATAATTCAAAACTAAAAATCTTATTGAAAATAGCTTCGCTCACTTTATTAACTGTAAACAATCAGACTTTGAAATGACCCAAGTTTTCATTAAATTATGGAAATATTTATCCAAAAAAGCTAAACATAATATGTTAGAAGACAATATCATTAAATTGTTCACTAACACTCTTAATCCTAAATTGTAATATTATGATAGGACTCTCTCCAAAATCTTTGGAAGAATCTATAGACCAAGTTATACATCAATATTTTCTCACAATATAATTTGAGTGTTCCTACCCTCTAGCTAGAACTCAATTGCTTATGGAATATATGACCGAGGATGCTACCAATGATGGTGTTATAGATACATATAATTCCATGCACACTTCACAATATCCTCATAAGTGTTTCCAATGATGTTATTATTTGACAACCAATTTTGACCAATCATTTAAAACAACCTAGTTATACATCTTCCCATGTGAATAATGTAGATTCTCACAAAGCACTTTCCATGACAATAATTTCAAAGCATATTCCTAGGCCTTTACCATGAGATATTAACCCTAATTTCCATACAAAACATTGGTATGATTCATACAATTTTTTTTGGTATTATGTGAGTTGGGTTCATTCTCATAAGAGTTGTTATAACTTAGAAACATTGATATAGAGTATCTCCTTGGTCTTAATATTGATCATGAAATACTAATTTGTGAGCACCAAAAAGCTTATGAAGTGGAAAATAAGACTCATGAAACCAAACTTAAGCATGATTCCCTTAATCAAGATAATGGGCATCTCATTATTTAAAAGTACCCCCTTCCTAATCAAATATCAAGTAATACTCAACCTCACACTTCCAACATTGTCAAAACTTTTATCAATCCTGATTCTCTTAATAATGATGAGAATGTTGTCAACATGAATAATATGAGGAGACTAGTACATTACATTTACCCATTTCCACATTATAAATATAAAATTTCCAAACTTTATATACTATTTAAGGCACTTATCCATCTCATTTCATGGAACTTGAACACACGACAATCATTTCAACAAATCTAGAAACACAACTTACTCCATCCACTATCCCACATGTGTCTACTCAAATGATACCTTTGGGTACTCATTTTATTTCCATTTATACAACTTATATTACTCACTTATCATCAAATTATTCTCACTCTAAATTAACGCCCTTGAAAACCAAAAATCAATATACTTCTATTCCTTCTTCACCAACTACAATATCCAAATATTTAAAATAAGCAATAAGTTACCAAATCATGCCACTAATGACATTACCTAATTCAAACCAATCTGACACACTTGGATAAAACACATTGAGTAAATAACAATACAATACTCCCTATCACCATCAAGTTAAATTAACTTATCCTTCCCGTTCAACAAACTTGTTTCAATGTTATGCACCTTTATCTAATACAATTATAACTAAATATGATGAATGGGATCCTATCATGGAACTTTCTCATCTCCCATATCAAATTCATTTTATATAACTCATGAGGACTTCCCCTCATCATCATAAAAATTTAATATAACTATTTTTTGAAATGAACATCCCTCAACCTCCACCTATGGGGTAAGAATCCACTTTATTTGAGTTTAAAGATAATATTCTTCAATAATGTGAAAAAATGTTTATACACATTGACAAAACTGTAGATACTTCTCTCTCAATTAAATTACTACCAATTAAATTATTATTGATGAATATTAATTTTTGTATATGATCCAATATTATTAATTAGTTTCATATTTGGTCATATCCAAGTCAAAGGTGTATTAACTCATGAAGGTTATGCCACTTGTGTTACCTCCCTCAACTTTATTAAAACACATGGGTACTTTGAATATAACCCTAAATCTAATCAAAACACATGCCAAGGATATGATAAAAGACAAATGCCTTTTATATAGTGTTTGGATTCCTATCATAATTCCTTGTATTATAGTTCATATCAAGGTCATGATATTCAATTTCCCATTATCATATAAGATTTTACTCAGTTTCCCTTGGATACATTGCATGAGATATATAACCTCGTTAACATGCCAATGTGTCAAATTTACTCACAATGGTGTTATATATAAGAATAAAAAAGACACAAACTATTGAGGTATGTCCCTTTTGTTGTTGTTGTGGCATTGATGTTGTCATTTATGTTAAGGTCAAAATGGATGTCATTAATGTCAAGGTTAAATTTAATTTCATGCATGGTGAAGCGGTATATAATAAGGAATTATTATGACAAGAGAAAATTTTAAGGAAAAATATTATTTGTCTATTAATAGAATTTAAACACAACTTGTTAATTCTTCTAAGTTTAATAACATGTTTTAAGGTCAAGGTCAAAATACAAGGTCAAGATCAAGATACAAGGTAAGTATATTGTTGAGAATTAGTATTAAGGAGAATTATCATGTCATGAGCATGTGTATGAAGAACTATGTATAGATGTATGATAATATATAAGGATCATACAAGGAATATGATCAAAATTTTGAATCATCAAGGAATGTTTCAAGTTTAATTGTCAAGCTTCGAGAGCTTGAGAAGCCTAGCCATGACTTTGATCATCACATGAAGAGACCATGTGAGAAGGTATGAATATGGTGGTCTATTAAGATGGGTACACATATGTATTAATTGAATATTAAGGATTCCCAAGAATTCATATGAAGTGTTGTAACACTTAGGAAAGTTTCAAGGTAAACCTACAGGGGTCAGGTATTAAACCTAAGCATGCAAATAGACTTATCCTAGACCCTATTTGACTCAATAAGGTACCATGAAGTGTTGTCAAGACCCATGATGGATAAAAAATTGTGGTATATCATGTGGAAGTTTTTTTGTGAATTATATTAATTTGGATATTGATTAATAAATAGATACAAGGTTTACTTTGAGTCTTAATTTGGAATATAGATCCAAAGCCTAAAGAGCAAAGAGAGAGATGGTGATCAAATAGGGTATGAGGTTCAGTTCCCAAGGAATGAATGGACATGTGAGAGTATTTTGAGGTGTGATATGTTATTTTAAGTATGTTGACCAATTTTGCAGTTAAATTCTAAAGGAAAAATCATGATAATTGGGTCTTAAGGTCTCTTGAGTTTTAGAATGAGGTTTTGCAAACCCAATAAGGTTTTTATGATGCTTGTTGGATCATAAATAATTTGAATGGGATCCTAAGTATTTGATGGTAATTGGTTAATGGTCCTAGGTGTATTCTCTAAGCATTATTTTTTGGAATAAAGAATAGAGATTTATGAACAAACATTAAGAATGGAAATTGGTCTAAACCCCTAACTATGACCCCATATAGAAGATATTGATGGAAATGGATTATAATGGATTTTGTGAACTATTTTGATGATTCGATAATTTATTATACTATCATAGGTACCTCCAAGTACTATTGGTTTGACAAATGAGTGAGTGGACCTTATAGGAAATCCCTTATTTCTCATATTTTTGATATAGCAGAAAGGGTTGACCAAGTAAAATCACGAAAATGATTGGAAGATGATGCGTGAAATTTTTTTTTTGTGTAAATAAGTTTTTTATTTGGTCTAGTGATTCAGGTTTTCAAATTTTATGTTTCAATATGACTAGTCGTTAGTAGACCTAGTGAGGTAGACAATGAGAAAAACTAGGTAGAAGTGGGAATGAGATTACGGGTGTGTTTTCATGGATTATGGATGGATCCAATTTTATTGGGTTATTTTTAAATAAATTTAAAACATATACCTATTATATATAATATTTTTATATGTGGGTGTATGGCATAAAGTTGCTCTTAAACTAAATTATCTAACATAGTGAGGTTTGTGTACAGTGAAGCTATGAGATTGGTCTGTAAGACCAATATTGATATTGTAACTTATAATATATATTTTTAAATATGTTATAAGTATATTTAATGATAATATAAACCCATTGTAACTTAATTAAAGTGATTGTACATGTGTTCTAAATCTTTGTTTTCATAACTATGTTTTGAAGTTTTTGCATAGTTCTGAGTAGTCATCTAGTAGAGATGACTTTGAGGTGATTTACCCAAATTTTAAGAGTATAAAGCATATTAATATGATATAAATTTATATAAGGTTAATATTAGTGAATTTATAGTCATTAAATGTTGTTGTACAGATGTTGGTGGATAAATGACCATGACTGGGTTTTGAAACTAGTTGGCAGTTTTGAGTGGTCATTTTTCAAGAGTAAGTTAGAGGCTTTAAGCCTTATGCTGAAATGTTTGAAAAAAATGGTGATGACCATGAGTTAATTTAGGTTTTATAAATTTTATTTAATTTTATGTTTGTTTTATAAAATTGGTTGTGTGTTTTAATTTTAGTTGGTAGACTTTCTGAAAATAAGAAGCCTAATTGTGGGTAGGCTTAATGGTGTGGTTCAAGGACTGAAATGAGCTAAATGATGTTAGGGACCTAAATTGAGATTTTAATGGGTATAATTTACATGTTTGTGAAGTTTTTAATCCATTTATATAGTCTCAATATGTTCCAAGGTGGTCAAGGTGAAACGTGTGCTTTGAGAAGGCCTAATTGCATTAGGTCTCCTTTAGGCCTATTGGTGGTTTTAGTCCTTATGAGTGGTGGCCAACCTGTGTAGTGGTTTTTTATCCTAAAAAACATGTTTTTTTATAAATTACAAGGGTGATCCAAGTATTTATAGTTTTTTGGCTGACCAAGGTATGTGAAAGCAAGAATCAAGTATAAGAAGAAGGTCTAATAGACCTAATTTTACTAGTTAGAATATTGAGGGAATGAAATATAAGTTTATAAAATATGTAGATGGATTTAAGACCATAATATATGCTTTTTTAATATTTAATTAGTTTATAATGATGATACTAACTATTATTAGTAAGGTCATATGACCTACATTTGGTAAGAAGAGGGCTAGTTGAGTGAAGAGGCCTAATAGGCTATTTGAGAAAGATATAAAAGTGTGAAGAGAAAAATAAGGTGATAATAATAAATTGAGTAAGAAAAAGGTGAAAAAGGTGATCATAGGTTCTAAGTGGTTGAGTTGGTGCTGAGTCGCCTAGGGGGTCGGTGCCTCCTTGCAAGTTGGTGTTTGTTAAAGGCCTAGTTGAGTTGCTAATTGACTGGTGAGGGGTTGGTGCCTCAATAAATATTGATTCATTACTTATAGGAATATATTTAAATCTATGTTTTAGTGGTTTTTATCCCCCATGAGGGTTCCCCACATATCTCTTGTGTTCATATGTTGTTTGCTTATGTGGATGATTGTTTATGCATTGGTTGATGTATGTGTTTGAATGAATGAAAAGTGAAATTGAATAATTATTTTAAGGGCACTAATTCAACCCGAACCACCCACCCCCCCCCTCTCTCTCATTAGTTGTGATTTTAAAACAAAATCTTGGAATTTTGAATAATTATAGGAACATTGTGTTTTAAAAATACCCACCCTTGAACCTTTACCTAGAATTCTTTGTCATGAATCTTAATAATTTGATTATCATGTTAACTCTAATAGAGGTTATAATGGCCACCCAAAAATTGTTGGTAATATACCATCAAATATATTAGACTATTATGATGATGAACTTGATGAGATTAGTTTGAAAATAAAAACTTTATATCTCCCTTCTCAAATAATTACTCAATTACCTCCTTTATGACCTCAATCTAAAAAAAATAGTAGATGATATTCTTGCTACCATAACATAGACTAAACATTATATTCCTCATTCTTCCTTAATCAATAAAATCATTGATGCTTACACTATTTATATTTATACTCATGATTATGATTATGTATATTCATTAGATTATCCCTTTTTATCTAGATTTTATCAAGCGAAAGATTCATAAGTACTTAGACATCATTATTATTTAAAACATTATTCATTGTTACATTATATTCCTTATCTTGATGTTGTTCCTTCTCCTTATAATACACTTGACATTATTTATTCTTAACTTAACATTCATAGGCCTAAGATGGATTTCACACACATTACTTCACATTTAATTATTATTTATCCTTTTTAGAGTATGCTTCTTAATCATGCCATAATGGGACCATAAAAATTCATTGACCTTTTTGATCCTTCAAGCACACTCCCTTCTAAGATGTTATATATATTATTTTACCCTGCATTGGCATCTTATCTTATAGCTAATGAGTCTAGTAATGAACCTACTCTCAGTATTCCTATTGAATTTAATGTACTTATAACTTTTCCCACACTTTATCCCCTACCAACATGATGAGCATATGATCCATATTGTTATTTTCACAAGGTTTCTAGTCTTTGAGCCAAGGATTGCCATGCATACTAGAGATTATTAGCAAAACAATAGGCATCAACATATATTTACATTATGGATAATATACATCTATCATCAGATACTCCTTAAGACATTTATATTTTTCATGAAATGAACATGCATACCTCTACTTATTGTTGATAACTTTCAAAGTACATTGTTATGATTCATCCATAGAAGACATTATTTTTTAACAAGAAACTATTTCCTCCTAATATTTTTTATAATATATACATAAACATGAGGATGTGTATTGTCTTTATTATAAATTTTCTACACATAAAAAATATAGGTATCATGTATTACAACAAATTTTTCAAGATTTCCCATTGCATATATTATCACCTTCTCAACAATGTACCCAGGGTCATCCATAGGAAAAGGATTAGCCTTCTCTACACCCTAAACCATCCCATAGATAAAAAAAATTTAGTCAAATTGTATCACCACTTACATTGATTATCCTTCCTAGGAGATAAAAAATACTCATCTATCTTATTCTAACCTTACCACCTTCTTCATTGAGACAGTGCATGAGGAAGTCCTCTCACATCTATTGGTTAAGATAGATGAGACTATGATTAAGGATAGATTTCAATTAAAATAAAATTTATCCAATGTTATTTATGATGTATACCATGAAATTTATTATTATTTTTAATAATATTATTTTTATATGGCATACTATTTCTCATATTATCACTTGAATGGATTTGTAATTTTGTATTTCATTATAGCATTTGTGATGAATTACTTTTTTTTTTTATTATGGTTCTCTTCTATATCTTTGAAATTTTATCTTTACATTAATAAATTTTGATTTAAAAATATTATTTTTGTACATATTCAACTTCAACTCTTTAATTATATTTCATTTACACTTTGCAAACAATTATATTCCCTATATTCTAGGATGAACTTTTCTTTAATTTATGCTTATACTAGAATAAATGTTGAATAGTATGGTTATTTTACCACATCCAACACTATCTTATTTTTATTTTAATTAGATACAAATCATAATTATCATGTTACCATATATTACATAAATGGATCTCTTATAATTCTCATTTATCCCACATAATCCTATCATTTAAAACACACATAAGTTTAGTCTTGAAATTGCACACTTGTCAATAATTTTAAAAATATTTTGGATAATATAGTATTTTAATACTTCTCTATTATAATAAAAGTGTAATATTTATTGTGTTTTTTACCTATACCACTCATGATTGGTTTTCCATATCCATATAGATGAGAAATAAAAAATGCCACAAAAAGTTAAAAGTCAAATCATAAATGAAACAAAAGGCAATGATCAAAAAGTAATTACAAATTCAAAAGTAAAAATCACACCAAAATATGTGATTATTTTTTTTCACATATATTATTATTGTTGAATCTCAAACTCCATATTTGTACTCATAATAGATCCAAGGTCCATTGGGGTACAATAGGATAGTAGACTAGGATAGATTTATCATTATGCTATTTAATGCCACCTAATTTCTCATGCAAGTACCCAATATTCATATCAGACTGATGACTCTATAATGGGTCCTAAGTAAATAGGAACTCATTGTGTGAAGGTAGACCCATTTTAATTTTTCATGCATATACAATCTTTAAGATATTATCTATGCACTTCTCATATTATCCCAAGATTGGCTTCTACAAAATAGAGTAGATTCAGTGTCTATTATTCAAAAATTATTAATAGAGACACATTTGATTAAGTGTGTCTCATTTCTAATAATTATTTATACAATTCCTATATTATGGTTTCCATTCCCTCTATTCATCATATTATAATTCCTGTATCATTTAATAGCTGATCACACCTCATTATTTGTGATTTTTAGTGTAAGACCTTGGATAAGACTAGGATTTTTAACAAAGTTCACTTAACCTCCTATAACAACTATGTGCCATGTGTTTCTATAAACAACCGTACTCTTTTACATTACATATTATCACAAGACCTAGGCTTGGTTTGTCATCTCTTAGTTTTATTTCACTTCACATATATTTGCTTATATTATTATCTTACATTGATACTTTCTTGCATTTTGATGTATCTTTGTTTGTATTCTTATCTTATATTGATGTTTGGTTACATGTACATATATTTTTTGTGTTCTTTTTTTACACTGATATTTCTCTAATTATCATTTAAATTTTTATCATTCACATTTTGTTCACTTTTTAAAAATATTTAAAAAAATTTATCTATTAGTGATTTTGGTTTCACATTGTCATTTACTTTAATTCTAGTTTCTTTGATTATCATTGCTTTTGACCATGATTTTGTTCACTTTTTCTAGAAAATAATAACACATACATCCTACATTTTATCATAGAACATATAATAATCAACACATGAACTATAAAAAATATAAAAATATCCATAATGTATATAAACATGTTTTCTCATAGAATATAACCACCAACAACATGTGATATAAAAAAATAGATACATCCATGATATCCATGAGACACAAAATCATACATCTATTGATTTCTCAAATTTTGGTACAATACAACATGATATAATCATAGTACAAAATAAAACTCTAAGACTGAGGTTTATCATAAAGATGTGCTACAATACCCATAGAAGCATGATACTAATCTCTATAAAAAGTCTACATTGGAGAATGAATCAATGATGGTAGACCTTCCAACTATCCTTTTAGATGGGAAACATGAAACAACATGTGTTAAATTTATAGTTATATATAATTACATGGATCACTCCTGATATAGTGACTACCATGGTCATAGATCCTCATCACCAAATCCTAGTAGTACTATTACTTGAGTTTCATTTGATAGTCTATATAGCTCTCGAGCTACCTCATTGATCAATTGAAACTATCTTGCATAAGAAAGTGTTAAAGGCACCACATGATCATACATATACATAGTATTGTGATGAGGTAGCATGTCATATAATATATCATGATGAGATATCTCCACCATTATCCTCCATCTAGTCTACTTCACTACAATATATATAAAAATAAAACTAAAAATTACATCACTTCTCACATATATATCTCCAAAAGCATACATATATATTATGTATATCTATCTCAAATCACAATAATCACAAGATACCACATCTTACTCACTAATAGTCACTCCATCTACTCAGCCACCAAGCACATCTTAAGATCAATGGTTCTACTGTGGCATGAAACCTATATACTAAATAGGTTAAATAACATGAGTATGACTCACTCCACTATGAATCTACCTCATAATAGACAACTTATTGTAGGATAATTGATTGGGTCTTCTTGTGGCTATGGATTTGCTTATGGCTGTAATAGATCCTATCTCTTTATACATGGCTATGGTGGTGGATATGGTATCTACTATTGTGATATAATAACTAATTCTATATCTCTTTGATGTTTTCATCATCCTTATCTTAGTACCCTAGCTTGAAGAGGTTGTATCATGAGAAACTCTATATGTACCCTACCACTTCCCACATCATGTCATTCTCTCACATGCCTTGCCTAATATTTTAGGACTACTATTGGTGTTAAAATATGTGGAAGTATAAATTATCCTGGTACACAAGATACTAGGTGCATCTCCACCCATCATGGGTAATGTCTAGTGATCTATAATTGACCGTACCCTTAAAAACTACTTAGCCATGACTACTAAGTATCTGTCATGCCCAAATATGGTTTCTAAATAATTTTATCTCGTAAGATAGTTAAAAACACTTAGGCATGTGGTACAAAACATACCATATGATGTTATGTCCACCTATGCCCACACATAAAAGTATCATCTACTATGTGTGGTAATCCTGTAGGCTAATACATATAGAATCTCTCATAGATCCAACTACTTAATATTATAATTGATCCCATTATCATAATTCCCTATGATAGAATAATATAAAAATAATGCACTAATTAAACATAAATATCATACCCCAAGTCATATAACATGCCTTAATCCAACATTTATTAAAATAATACAATACTATATAATAGAACATTCCCAAATAATCTATGATAGATCATATGAGTTATCACATGTCTAATGATGTCTTTTTAGATATATGGAATGGCTAAAACATACACATAAAATAGGTGCACTTGAAAACCTACCTAGATATACCTCTCAGATCTAGTCACCCATAAGTCTAAGGATTTCATCTCAACATTCATCTCTAGTGTATCACACACCACACATGTACCTACAATGGGAAGTCCCAATAAATCATGGACATCCTCTAGAGTGATACCCACCTCAATCGTCTCCCCATCCACCACCCATATGAAAGTGTTAATGAATCACTCCCATGTTATTAAGAACATAATGATCAAATAAAAACTCAATATAATACATTGAATCTACATAATTCCACCAAATCCTAAGGTAGTCATCCTCTACCTACTGTAAGTAATCTATTTAGAAGATCTGGTAGATACACTACATCCACCAATATCCATAGCCTTTGTCACCTCTTTAAAATACAAAAAAAAAATTATCAGTCCTATACCCAAAATGATAATCAAATATACTTCAAAAATTAAAAACACAAGTAGTTCATACACTTAACTAATTTATTAATATATTTTAATTTTCTTTACTAACTAGATTGGCCATGTATTTAACGACATTGACTTTCTATTTTATATTACTAAGTCAACTATGTATCCTACTAAATTAGCAAGTCTTATTTCATACTAGATCAATCATGTATCCTCATACATCAACCACTATTATTTTATATTAATTTTATAAGGCATAATGTTGGTGGCCATTTATTTTAATTCTATCAACCACATACTATGTAATCGGCCACCTTTTCTACGTAATTGACCTACTTTAAAACTAATTCAACTAACATAATACCCCATGTCATTAGAAAACTAGTAGAAATTTGGCCACCATCTCTATTCTAATGGAGTTTACCATCTACTACTTAGTGATCCATCATTTTGATACTCAAGGTCAGCCAAATGTTATGCAATTGACCACCTATGCAAACTTACCGTATTCAACTTATTTGGCTAGATTGACCCCATTAAATTTATTTGATAATTTTCACTCAATTTTAGTAAATTTCTCATACCTAATTTCTCAAATTTTGACTCTTACCCATTTTTGGCAATATTTTTTACTCTATCACTAAATTTATTAGGGTAAATCCCACTACATAGATTTTTCCTAACATCTAATTTTCCTCAACATGTCCATGACTCCCAAAAATGATCAATAAATTTTCAAATGCATTCCATACATGAAATATGTTTGTATCAACCATGATCCATCCTCCAACTCATCCACCTCCTCAATCTTGAGTCATCACCTCTCTCTACTAAACTAGGACACCTAGATCTTTGATATTTAATAATAACAAATGAATAAATGAATTGTACATTCCCCCTTTTATAATAAAAATTAAATAAATCTAAATATTTAATTATTTACTAATAAATTCAAAAATAATTTAATATATTTATATCAAATATAATATTAAGTTTTATTTTTATAATAATTTGAATAAAAATAATAATTAATATTATAAAATTGTCACTATGATTAAAAATACAACCCTAACAAACCAGATTAAACCTGAGAAATAAAATATGTGTTCCATGTCAAATTTAATGTACTCCTTATCCTCATGAAGATGCATATAAACTTCAAGAGAGAATTTTTAAAGATAACCTATCCAAACAAGTTGAAGAGCTAGAATCAAGGGTGAAATTGCTAAGTTAAGGTGTGATGGAAGGTTTAGACCCAAAAAAAGATATTATTACAAAACACAACCCATATAACCCTAAGATATTTTCAAAAATTAAAATTATTTATAAAATATTTAAAAATTAGATAATTTTTCAATGTTAACTACATATTTTTTTCAAAAAAATTGATTTTTATCTTATTTTTCAGGTCCATCTCTTGTTCTACACACTGTACATTTTTTTCATTTACTTCTCATGTATCTCTTATTCAACATCAAAAAGGTAAGTGAAGATACATATTTATAAGTTTACTTTCATTTATTTTCCACTTTCTATTTCAATGTGTTATCTCAATTTCATGTGTTGTTGTATTCTTCGTCAAATCACCATCCAATGTTACACTTTCATGACACATGGTGAGATTTGAGTGGGGAATATGTATACACAAAATATTTTTAAACTTATTCATTTACTTATTATTTATGTCTTTTAGGAACATTTTGAGTTTCAATCTCTCTAAGTTCATACCTTAAAGGGTGTACTAGGAAAGGGGTGGATAGACCATTGGTGCTTCACAATATTGTTGGTTAATTCTATCATCCCAAAACCCACTAAAAATCTTGCTTATCCATATCCCTAGGAAAATATCCTCTAAATAGCCTCTAAATAATAAATAACCTATTTTTCATACTATGCAAGCCTTGGTCAACCTATTTTTGAAAGTTATGACCCATGTTATGTAACTAGGTTGACCTAGCCCGAGGCCAAATAGTAAATTTTTAAAAATTGGGTCATGGAATATGAACTTATTAGCTAGAATTATGTAAGGTTTAGGACCTATCCATTTATATAAATAAAAACTTCATTTTAATGGAGAAAAACATTCATTTCTTCATTATTACAACTCACAATTGTGATAAATTTGCATTTGAACTAGCCATTGCTTAGGGTTTACCTTGGAAGAAAGATAATATGTCTTATAGTATGTCTTGGATGCAAGTAGTAATATTTTATCCTAGATATATTTTAAACTATATTTTTATCCTTAAAAATCAAAAATAATCTCTTGTAAAGAACCATTGGCCAAGGGAGAGATTGAAACTTGATTATATTACCTCTACACTTAAACTTAGTTTAACTATAGGGTTTTATATGCTTTCCATACTCCACCTTAGGTGATCTAGGCCCACATTTTCCTACCATGATCTCTTATTTGTTTTATTTATTTTCAACCATCACATTTTGTGTTATAATAATTGAAAAAACTATATTATATTATATTTTATGCATTAGAAGACCTATCCAGGGTTATTTCATAATATTATTTTCTTAGAGGCTTTGTAACCCTCTCCTTTAGTTTTGTGTGATAAGTGCTCGCTTAGTTAGGTTTAGCAGATCTAATTTAGTCATGCTTCTGATATATAAAGTATTACAATAGATGTTAGTTTATTAAATTATTTGATATTAAATTTAATAAGTATAATAATTTTCTATCTATCTTAATTTGTTATATAAACATAGTTTAATAAGTATATCATTGTGTGAAATCATTATACTTAATATGGATGTGTCAAGTGGGTATCATTAAATATGCATCACATCAATTTAAGAATGGTATGGTTGTGTCTCTAAAAAACCCAATGTTTAACTAATAAGGAGACTTTATTTGATGGAAGATTTTAAGTGCCTTTAAAAATCTATAGAATTCATTATTGTTGTATTCCCCCCATGATTGATTCTAGGATTTATGTGATGACTAGATTTTCCCTCAAGTAGAGTTTTGGATTGTTTGAATAATTAGAAGGCTTTATGCTTGGCATTAAAGAATTATACACACATTTCACATGAGTAATCATAAATAAATATTTTAAAATATTTAAATCCACTAATGCTATGAGTGAAATGTTAGAAAACATTGGTGTTCATGAGATTCAATAGATTAGTTGCCTGATATGTACTTGTGCCAAATGGATCTCTATGTTATTTTAAAAATAAATAGCTAGAACACATATTGGTGGTATTATTAAGTGAGGTAAGACCTCTCACACTATTGTGTCTAATTAATGCAATTGAGTACCCAAACATCAAATGTGCATATATCATATGCCATAGATTGGATGAGTTTGTATCTTTGAAAACTAGAGCTTGATTATCTTTGTGGAAAACATCAAGATGAAACATTTTGGCTAAAATGAAAGCTCTTGTAATAACTTTTGATCTTTGACAATTTTCTCAAATGAGATATTTTTTTTTTCATTTTAATAATCAAATTAAACTATTAATTTAGGATTGCACAATTCATTTTTAGACAATAGATATTTTATTAGGCCTAGAACATAAAGGATGACATTAATTGTACATCCATTATTACCAAGTGGTAAGGAAATTCCATTTATACCTTAGACGCTATATTGTGTGTCATTTAAAAGAGATAAATTATCATGATATTATGATGAGTTCAAATTGGTGAACCAATATTTTTTCCTAGGCATGTGCCTTGTGACACCATAATACAAGTACTTGATTGAATTTGGAAAAGAAATCTCCTCATATTTTTTTTGTTACATATAAAAATGATCATCTAAGGGATAATTATCTTACACAATATTCCCATGTTACTATTATGAGGAAGATTTATGTATCCAAGTATGTGTGGACTATGGATTTTTTACTTTTGCCTTTGTGGAGATGTTGTGTGAACTTCTTATTTATAGATTTTACTTGTGTAAATGCATTTTAACAATAATCTATTAGTTTATGACTTGTATTTCCATAGATTAGACAAACCTTATATGAAGAGGATTTTTCCCTTTGATAGTATTGCTAATTATTCTACTTCAGGGATAGTTTTGAAGGCTTCATTGGTATATCCCCACTCTATCATGATATAAGTGCATGTTATTCTTCATAGGTTTTTATTGTGTTCATGGATTATTATTATTGCAACATCTTAACCATTTTTTTTTTTAAAAAACTTCTCTAAAATGTTCAAAGTAATCAAATATATCTCTTGGACAAGGGTAATTCTATTAGGATGATAGGTATATTGATTTTTCTGAAACTTATTACCTAAAGCTTGGAGTGAGGCCCTTAGTGCTACAAAATGATGAAGAAAACTTTTAGATTTTTCACCAATTTTCAAATTGAGATAATGAAGTCAAATTTTTAGATGAAGAATGGAATTATAGTTCTTAAACTTATAGATGGTGTTGAGTTTTTCCTAGGCACCTTTAGTTAATATAACATTTTAAATGTGAGGTTGTACCTCACCTAATACCCTAAACATAATGATCAATTTGTCATTTTGGTTTTTTTTTTGGTCGAACTTACATTATGGTGAGTGTCTATATCATGTTGGGAGTATGATCCATAAAAAATCAACCAAATATATTTAAATTATATGTTATTTTTCACCTTAGTCTTCCATGTAGCATAGTTATCACCATGAAAAACTATGAATCTAGCAAAACAAAATTTAGACCATTCCAAGCCATTTGAACAAAAATGTTTGTAAGAGATTGATTTGTTCATAATTTATACAATAGGTCTCCCTTTATATGTATTATCAAAATAGTATACCAAACCTCTTAATATGCTCAACCTTCTAATATTTTTTTTGTTACATTTAATAATCTCATCCTTTTTATATACCCGATAGTATGTGAAAGAGATGTTAAATCATGTGAGAGTAGAGTGGCACATGGTACTTAGATATTACATGAAAATGATTAATTTTATCAATGACACATACTTATATATAAATCCTTTTAAAAGGCCTTAACTTACCAATATATGTAGAATTTATATCCTTCAGGATTGAGATTTAATGATAGTGACAAATGGGTGATGAAGGGAAAGGTAAAAATGAAATTGTAATCCTTATTTCTCCCTACATATTTGAAGGGATGATGCCATAAATTACATTGTTTCAACTACGTTAGGTGTTTTATGTAGTATTTTAATATGATTAATTTACTCATAAATGTGAACCATATACACTATCTATACTAAACATGGTAAGTTTACAAAATGCACAGTTTTGTAGAGTTTGAAATTTATTGTTTTGATTGCTTTATGCCATAGATATAAAAATAAACTATTTATAAAAATATATCTAATTTTTTTTAATTACACAAAAAAACTTATTTTCTCACCTAGAATAATTGACCTAAATTTATTTTCTCATAGGTCTCACATAAAAAAGTCGAGAATCATGTTCACATAGTCAAAGTCACATTTTGATATCTCCCTTGATACTACTTAGGATCCTTAATATGACCACTTTTAAAAAAGATATTTAAGTATTTTTTATATCCAAAAAATCATTGTTTGAATTGGAAACATGGTGATGAGAAAAACTTATTTAAAGTAGTCATGATTTTATGTAAAAAAAATATTTGTGATATCTCCAAAAAAATCTCCACTTTGTTAGGAAAAAAATCATTGATTTGTCCATTTTTTAGTTCTTATCTCATAGAATAAAGAAATAAAGGAAAATAATAAAATCATTGTGATAATTTAAGCTTACAAACATGAAGAAAAATTTAAGTGTAATGGTGTTTCTCTTTCTTTTCCTCTCACTCTTCCTTTGATCTACTTCCTAGTCAATTTAGTTATGAATATTTCCATAGGAAAGAGTGTGTTTATTACAATTAGAATTAATCTCTTTCCTCCTTTCTATGCATTTTAAGGATTTATATCATTTTAATTAATTTTGGAATGTTTTATATCTCTTATAAATAATAAATAGGATATATATAGATCTAAAAAAATACGAAGAAGAAATAAACGGTGCATCTCTTTTCAATTAAAATAAATCTAAGAGTTTGAGGCTCCTCAATAAAATCATCATTTCTCCATATTTATCCTAATATGATACTAAATATGAGAGATAAATAAAATTTCTTTAATTACTCGAATTACAATTCCATCAAATAGATGGAGTTATTTATAGATATAACTTACTATATCTAGTTCCTTTCATTTAGAAAGCTAACTTATAATATATGATGCATAGTATTCATGTGTTTATCACCCAAACCAACCTAAATACTAGCATATCTATTTTAATTTCACATATTACAATTTTATTTAAATTATACTATGATCTAATTAATTATTATAACACTTTATTCCCCCTAGGTTTTTTTCTTAATCCTAAATTATGCATCACATGACATAGATTTTGTGTTTTAATCATTTCAAAAAATAATTGGCATCATTATGTATGGTTTAATTCTCAAATGCATAGTCTTGTACACATAAAACATGAAATTTAACTTTATTTTTTCCATTTTACCTTGTATAGGTCATAATATCTTCTCATTTATTTCAATCAAATATTTTAGTGTTCATTGGATTATCCTTGGAGGTGTGACCCCAAAAGGTACATTATTAATTATTTGTGATCATGTTAACACTTATACCATATAAAAATGATTCAATTTTAAGTTAACATTAAACTCTATAGGGGTTATAAATTCATATTCATTTGGAATAAAATCAATTTGGTTCATTATGTGATGTTCATTATCATCATATTAATTTAGTGGATCATCTATAAGGATGAAATTTTGAGATATTTGATTTGATTATGCAATAACATCAAAATAACCAAAATGTCAATCCACCATTGAGATATATAGTCACTAGGATAAAAAATAAAACACAAATGAACATTCAAGTAACACTTAAATCCTAAAGCTTATTTCTCCAAACCAAGATTTAAACGATAAAAAGACTAAAGGATTAATATATGAAGATTGCTTACCATAGACTTAGATTTGGAAACATAATGTTGGCTTGATGAAGACACTTGGATTGGATGGATTATTTGGATTAAAGACTATAATGATATCATGGAAGCTCAAAATTTCATTGATTAGTTTGGACATGGAGGAGTGGCTTGTTTAAATAGATTGAGGGAAGTAAGATCAATGGTCACCATTCAAAGTTGGTTGCCACAAGATCAAGGGTGGAGTATTATTAAATGACTTAAAAAATTACTTGGAAGCCTATATAATAGAGGATTATAGAGAGAAATGGGATATGTTAGAGAGGATTAGAGAATTGGATAAGTCTAGAATTCATTTATGGGATAAGTAAGATTAGTAGGGGATTAGGATATGTGATTAGGGACTAAGGATGTAGGAGAGCCTAGGAATAGGCTAGGGTAGGTGGGTCATGGAAATTTTAAATTCCCAAATAATGGATAAGTGGGATTAGGATAAGATTAAGATATGATTATAAGTATTAATAGATTTATGGGATAGGGATAAGGTTAGTGTGATAAAGAAGAATGAAGGGGATGTTAAATAAATGACTAGAAGGAGTGATATTAGGATGGAATTAGAGGGAATAAGTAAGATAAGTATGATTAGTGTTGAATAATAGTAATATTAGTGACAATAGATGAAGTGAGTGAATTTAAGTGCATACATATTTCCCATTTTTGAAAGATAATTATGAGTGGATGAAGTCGAAGGATTAATGGTATTTTAAAGAAAAACCATTTCATGGATGAATGTTAGTAGATATGATTCCCCATCAATGGGACATGTGGGGAAGAATGAGATGGATGGCCACTTGAAAGAGGAAATGAGGGGTGGGAGGTGATGAATAGACAAGGGGATGGGATGATAGATGTGAGATAGTTGATGAAGAAAATAAACTCAACCTATGAAGTGAGATACAAATGGATTATGACCCATAAAAAGACATGCATAGGGATAAGAAATAATGATGATGATGAGAGAAAAGGGTGAAAGCTTTCAACATATCCCAAGCAAGGATACATGCGAGGGAGAGTTAGATGATAAGGGACATGAATTTTTGACATATCCCAAGAAAGGACATAATGTTGAGAGAGCATCAGGACAAAGATAATTTAATGATTAGATAAGATTAATGATGAGGGTAGCTTCAAGCTGAATTTGGGTGACATGATGAAAAATTTATGGTTTTGGTCCTACCCCAATCAAAGGAGAAAAATATAAAATTAAATAATGAATTGATCGATCCGTGATAATGGATGACTGATGGAATAAAATATAGATGTTTTCATTTTATTGGGCACAATCAATAGATGATGATAAATTTATATTTCTAGTCATAATCCAATAAAATTAAGAAATTATTAACTATTAGATTATGAATTGAATAATTAATGATAATATATTGTGGATGAAGATAATATAAATGTTGTCACTTATTGGGTCCAATTGATAAGTGTGGGTGATTGATGAAAAATATTAAGGATATGATTGTTGAGATGGTGATTGATCAATAGCTTGATTAATTAATGGTTGATATTATGGCTCAATGATTTGATTGTTGTAAGACTTAATAATGAGGAAGGTATGTGAAGATGAAAGAGGAGAGAGTTGTTGATATAACCTTAGACACATTATATGGCTAATCACTACCTACATAGTCTAAAAAGACCTCAAGAAAATGTAGTTCAAACTGGATGAGAGGATCATGATGATGGATTATGATATTAGGGTGATGATGATTGTTGAACATATTAGTTATTATATATATGTTAGTGTGATGATTAGAGTAAAAGTTAAGTTGAGACGTTAGATGTGGATGAATAGAGAGATGAGAGATGATTGGTTAGAGGATATAGATGTGATGATAAAATGACTCAAAGTAATGATTGAACTTTGATGATTGGTTGGAATACAAAGGAATAGGATAAATAATTGGATATGGGATGTTAAATGACTAAATGTATTATTAAAAAATATCCATCCATCATTTCTATAATAAGGCTCATCATAGTCTAAGAAATTTGATAGATATGTAACTTAGCAGTATTCCCCATGATATAAGTATGACCAAGAGGAAGTTGTGACATAGTGAATAAAAAAGGGCAAATTACAAATTTACATCATAAATGGAACCTAAAATAAACTTTGTAACTTTTGGTGTCATTATAGTATCCTCATTCATTGCCTAATGAACAAAAATATATATGATGCAAGATGAGAAAGAAATATAGACAAAAAAAAAAGAAACATAGGATAATCATATATACATGATAAAAGGGCATTCAAACAAGTCAAAAAATAGACAATAAATAAACATAAGCATATACATTCATTATAATTATGTCTTGTCTAAGTGTCATGAGAGTCAACAAGATGATTGATTAGGTGATAAGTTGGATGAAGTCAGTCATGATAATCATGATGTGAATTTGGATTAAGGATATGAAATTAGACAAGATAAGGACTTGGAGTATACTAGGGACTTTGATTAGGATAAAGATGTGGAATCCATAATACAAGATGATTAAGAGGTTGAGACAAGGTGAGATGATAAAATTATAAGATGGATAAGACTTTAGATAAGATGATTGGGATATTTAGGACATAGGTCAAGATGAGATAGAAGACATGACAATAAGGAGATTGAGGGTATAAGATAAGGTGGGATGATAATGAGATGGACAAAAAAATTACTAGGATAAGATGACTGGGATACACAAGACATAAGATAATACAACTTAAATGTTGTTTTGGATTTTATGGATTTTATGATTTTTAGGGTTTTTTGGAATAGGTATGTACACTATTAAAATGGGGTTACTTTAAAATGGAATACTAAGCCTAGAAATAAGGATGAGGATGGATTAAACAATGGATGGGATGAGAAAAGGATTAAGTCAATGTGGAAAAGGGAATGAGGGCTAAGGGAGAGTAGACTAGGGATTGCCAATGACCACATCATGAGAGAACTAGACATGTAGTTTTCTAAGTGTCCATTGGAAGATATGATAGGATGATTCAAGAACACTTCTCAAGACCTCTTCCATGTCCTTATGAAGTTCAAGATGAGAAGGAAGGATGGACATAATAGGATGAATGATATGATGGATAAAAATGGGTAGGAGCAATGGACCAAGGGATAAGGATGGGATTGACAAAGAAGATTATGTGGATGTAATGGATTTTCCCCCAAGTATTGAGGTACCATGTGAATAATAGATTATTTTACCATGACATCAAAAACTAATTTTCATCATGTTACTTGTCTAAGGAACTAGAAGATTGGTTTTCACCATTGGATGTATTATTATTATTATTATTATTATTATTATTATTATTATTATTATATTTTTTTGATTTTTTGGCATCTTAATTTATTTGATATGGGTATTAGATTAGGAATGTCAAAACCTTTATTATCTTCAAACAACACCTATATATATATATATATATATATATATATATATATATATATATATATATATATATATATATATATATATGTAATGCTATGATAATGTTATCATTTTTGGATGTATTGAGGTCTATGTGACCTTTGGTGAGTCTTTATTGAGACCTCTCCAGACATCTAGACTAGGTGTCTTTGTTACCCCCATGAGAGATAATACTACCTAAGAGTTTGATGTGAGGTATGTATTAGACTAAATATTTATGTTATATTGAGCTTGAATGGATGATAACATTGTGATATGGGGATGTGATGGGTGATTATGAAGTGGGAATAGCAGTCACACATATCATTGGAGATGTTGGACATTCCACATTTGATTGGTTCTAGGTGATAAAATATTTCAAGAGATCTAAGACCTTTAGATGGAATGACTCTTATTTGATCCAATTATTTGAAGGGTTATTATTCATATTGATATTGATTTCAATATTATCTTGATTTGTTCATTGGAATTGACTTTGACTACCCCCTAGTGCTTGATTTTGGGCTTCACTAGAGGAGATTGATTTTTAACTTTGATGATCCCCTAGTGTTTGACATTAGTCTTCACTAAGGGAAGACACTTTTTGATGAGTCTAAGGACTTAATTTTTTTTTAGTTTGACAAGCTAGATCAAAGGAAATTTGATCATGATTTATGACTTTTAGAATATGGTTTTGGATCTTTGTATTTTTGGCACATGTTATTGTTGGCCAAAATTTTGCCCTAAGTCAAATTAGGTCAACCCCTTGCCTATTCAAAATTTTAATAAGGTCCTCTAATTTTTAAAATGGTCACCATGGTCTTAAATTAACTCAAGTAATACTTTTAGGGTTACATAATTTTTATAACCTTTGTCATACTTGTATATTGTCTTAAATGCCACCTTTTTCGTCATATTAAGGAGTTGTATAGTTATTCATAAAAAAAAAATGTTTCAATAATTAATATAACATACCACATGTCAAATACAAGTCAGATAATCCTTTAAAATTGAAATATGGTAGGCCTAATATACAAAGAAGAAGATCACCTACAAAAAGTCAATTTCATATGGTTGTATAGATTGGGGTGATTCATATATAGGTGTGAATACTTCATGAGGTGTCACAAAATCCCCACAAATCACTTTAAGGATCAGGTGGCTTCAAGAGATCCAAAATTGAGAAAAAATATCTTCTCTCTCCTATCACTCCCTTGGAAAGATTGGAAAGGGTCAACGGTTTTCATTTAGTATGGACTGGAAAAGAGGAATTAGAGTGAGAAAACTTGGTGGATGATATGGGTCCCTATGATCTTCCATTTCATGGTCATAGTTTCAATATTGGTGGCATGTGTTGTATGAACAATCACTAAAATTATTGGTACCTCTAAACTACCAATGCATTCCAAATAGCTCAATTTTCTCATATGATTACATTTTTGAAATTGGTCTATGTGAGACAAGTGATGCATGAATAATTTTAGATAGGCAAATTAATTATCTTGTGTTATAAATGAACACCAATGAAATCTAAGAATAGTTTTTAGTAGTTATAGGATTCATTATTCTTTGAGTGGATTTAGCTCAAGAGTTGTACACTTATAATCAACCCCTCAAATCATGGTGGGTTAGATTATCCATTGAAGGTTGTATTGGAGAGATATCCAAGGCACATCAAAGATAAATAAGTACAAACAAGCTAACATACCTAATAGAGACCTACAAGGTTTTATGTGTAGGCAATCAAAAGTAAAGGGGTATAGTGATGTGCCTTGAAGAGGCTATGAATCTTGGAATATAGGGAGAATGCCTACTTATAAGGATTGTAATATGGCATGATAGGTTTGAAAGACAAACTTAAGACTCACATACACATCCCATCCAGATAACCACCTACAAATTATTATGGAAAAGTCTGCTTTGACATTGATGTTCCCAAAGTACAATGAGTTTCAAGGTTTTGATAATATTATCAATATAAAAATAATAGTATTGAGCTATTGAAAAATATTATAGATTGGTTGTGAGAGTCAATTCAAGATCAAACACAGGAAATACCCCCTCACGCAACACTTACAGTCAGTTAAGTTGAAAAGTCATTTTGGATAAAGATAATGAATAAACATAGAGGTTACAAGGATTTGAATGAGATACTAATTTATAAAAATAGAATGACTGAAGGGAGAGTTAAGTTTTGAATAGGGTTCCTAAACCATCAAAACTCCAAACCAATGCACTCATAAATTTTCATACACGCCTATATCTAACTATGGAGAAAGTTGGTTTTGAAACAACAATGGGTTGATATTTTAGAAGGAAATGAGAGTTTATAGGATTTGAGTAAGGTTATATACTATCAATCATCATGATATAATAGGTCTATTATTGGAAACAAGACTCTTAGAATACTACATTGGTAGACTAATCTCAAGGGAACATAAAAAGGAATATAGTCTACCCAAGTGACTTAAGGCCTCTCCAAAGATTGAAGTAGTGGTTATGTGAATAATTTAAGGATTAAAGGGAGTTATAAAATTATCAAGTTAATATTCCAAACACTCTAACTCAAGTGTACCTGAAAACCCTATGCAGTCCTAATAGGCTTATAACTAGTGTTGATAATTTAAAATGTTAAGGCCTCCAGAAGTATAGGGGGTCATCATGTGTTTAAAAATACCTCCATGGTCTGATTTGGGTTAGAATAATAGTGTAATTTCTCATTATTTTCTCTCAAACCTGAGACACTCCATAAGCAATGTAACTTGAAAACCTAGTGCATTGATGATGAAAGGATGAATGGAAGAGTCTTAAAGCACTATAGGATGACATGTATGATTGAATTGGATTTAAATGAGTGTTTAATAGGTCATAAAACCACTTTCAAAATTTATATATGGTTGCATACTTAGAAAACCCAATCTATGCCTTTGAGAACTAGAATTAGGCATGAACCTCAGACTTTTAATGTCATTCCTATGATCATGTCATCTTCCCAAGAAATGTGAGAACCTTCATGATAGAGTGAAGAGTTGATGAGACTCATCCATTTGTATATAACATCTTGGATTGGTCATTTTAATCATTAATTTATCTTAGGGGTGTCTAGAATGCATATCAACTACCTGAGAAGCAACTTCTTTCACTCACATCTGTACAGACAAGATGCATGGGATCTCAATCACTTCAGGATAATTGAGGGAGGTCATGAGACTAAAACTAGTGGCATTGGTTCAAAGGTTAGGTTCTTAACCTTTATGAACCATTATTAAGAACCTAAACTACCTAAAATCCTCTTAAACCCCTCATAAGAACCTGATGAGAAAAAGATGAAGATAAATGCATCCAACAAGGGTAAATTTTCCTAGAAAGTGATTTTGACCTACTTGAAACTATCTTAGGATCTACACCACTTATTTATTTCATACCATCACTAGTATGGATGGGTTGAATTCTATGTTTTCTATAGGATTTGAGGTGATTTGAATGTGCATAATGGAATAGATGAGTAAAATCCATGGTGTAAGGTGTGTGGAGATGTATTATAACTCTGAAAACCCCATTCTCACCTAAGTATTTTTTTGATATTATTATACTACGTTGAGTGTTGCAGGTAGTCTTGGATAGAACAATTAGAAGTAAGGTAGTTTCCAAGTTAGAGATGAGACGTGTGATTTTGAGTTTTCTTGAGGCTTATATGATAGAATAGAAGGAAAATCAGTTATAATTATGTTTCTCACATATATACAATAAACTCCCTTGAGTATGTTCAAGTCACCCTAGTGAAAAGTGTCAAAGTCTAGGACTAGAGGGCTAGTGAGTAGCTATAAGGAAGTGAATAATAAGTGAAAAAGAGAAGACCATAAGTTAGAGGGGTGAATAATGAACTAAACCAATAATTTTTCCACCTTCTCAAGTTAGTTCATATGTTTTAATGACTTCCAAGGTAGTTCTAAATAATTAAGTGGACTCCTCATTAAGAAAATAGTTTCAAGAAAGACAACGAAGTATCCTTGTGCCAACTTCAAGAGGATGTCATGGTGTAGATATACACTTATCCAAAATAACACCATGACCTATTTTATAACTCTTTCTCATGTATTGCAACTAGTATTCAATACTTGACACTTGGCATTGTGGCTCTTTAATGACACTCTTTCTCTCTTTTCTCTTATTACTCTATATATTGAAGCCATTTTGGCATTTTAATGGATCTAGAATTATTATGGAGAAGCCCTGCTAGATTGAAATCTTGTTTTTCCTTTGAATAAATTTATCAAGCTATTTTAGTCTCTAAAATGTTTTTCCTAAGTATGTCAAGTAGTCTATTTGGATGACAAGTGATGATTGTTTCTCCCTACTTCCATTCCACTATTGTATGCAGTATGTAAGTAATATTTATTACAATAGGTAGCATGAAGTTTAAGTGTTTTTTAGGTGTATTTTTAAGTGTGAATAATATTAGTAGTGTTTAATATTATACCTCATATTCATCCACCTCTTTAGATGCATGAAAATTTTCCTCCATGTATAAACACCTTTGCTAGAAAAACTTTGAGTAGAGATTAGTTTTAGTAATATGTCTTCTTAGTGAAAATTTAAGTATGTTTATGGATATATCATTTATGTATCACCTTCATTAGTGTATATTAATTTTATTTTCCTTCTTCCCTTTCTACCCCTATAAGTGATTAGACTAGTGTAGTTGAGAGCCTAAACAGTTAGATCAAGTGAGCTATCCCATAATCTAGAGATCTATAGGGTAGAAATTTGAGTTATAACATTTTTGGAACACCTAATGGGACATGTGTTCTAAGAAGGTTGTTAAAGGTGGATGCTGGCCTTGACAACAAAGAGGTTATTTTAGTGTACTTCTTAAAGTATCTAGTGACTCTAACAATTGACTCTTGGTGGTAGACTAGTGAATTGTTTCATGCCTAAGATAATCACAAGATCTTATACTAAAATAATTCCTTTTGATTTCCAAGAGCTTCCTTATTATTTATTAAAAGCATATAGATTTTATAACACCCATCTTTACCCAAAGAAATCCTACCTTGATCATAGACCTATAAAAAAGTTTTTGATTGGCCCAATATTAAAAAATCTTGAAGCCATCATAGAAAGGAACCTAACTTTTGTTTCCTTCAATGGATATAATCCTATAAAACTTTCCCATTATGATGAAATTCCCATATCTATCCTCAAAAGTGTCCCTTCATACATAGGTGAGACTACCATTACCCCTATTGAGCATATTAGAAACATTGCTAACTTCTACAATATACATCATATCATTGAGAAAAATATAGCTATTAGGGTGTTGGATATTTATTTCAAGGGAAAATCTCTTGATTGGTATGGTACTTTGGCTCCTAAATCTATCACCACATAGGATGAATTGGGTGATTCTTTAAGGATAAAGTTTGAGGACAAGAGTGACAATTTGTCATTAACTGAGCAACTGTCCTAAGGAGAACACCTCAAGAATATATTTAAGACTTAAATAAAAGGTTTCATAAGACATGAGATAAGATCCCAATCTTCGAAAGACCTATTGTACATCAGGTTTTCCTCTATTATCTTAAGGTTTTTGATAGTGATATTTCTATGGTGGTATAATCTATGGGAGGGAACACATTGCCTAATGCCTATGAAGTGTCCAATAGGGATTAGAATTATTTGATTTAGGTTGGAAATATTTCTCCAAAACCCCTTATTCCTATATTACCTAATTAAAAAACCCCTACACCTATTGTTACTCCCATCCCTACACTAAAATATAAGCCAGCTGCCCCTAGTCAATCAAGTAGATATAATGAGGAAAAAAGAGTGAAGGCTCTTGATCAAGAGATCTTAGGTCTCAAAAGGATAATATAAAATCAGAAATATGGAACTTTTTAAATCTCTTATAAATAAAATTAGTCTTATCCAAATTATTAAGGCAATAGACCACCATTTTAAGGTCATATTCAAGCTCAAGGGCAACTATTTTAATCAATATCATATAATGGATATAATCCCAATGTTACATCCACCTAAAAATCATTAGTTCCTACTCAAAAAAACATTTCTCAAGAGCATGAGGGTCAATCTCCATGGGATCAACCTCATGATCCATATACCTATGCTAATGAGTCCTTTAATCAAGCTTTCATGACAAATTTGGGGATAATGCCAGCCATGACTCAAGCTGAGGTACCTAATATAGGAGATAATAATGGAAAGAATACTAAATTGGGGTCTAATTTAGTCAATTAAAAACAAAATGGCTCATGTGTTGTGAATTATCAAGGTTAATCAAGCAAATATTCAAGTCATATAGCTGTAAACACAAGATCAAAGAGAAGGGAAATTGAAGAGATTTAAGGGGGTGGTAATGGTCCATCAATGATATTTCAAACATCCCAAATGGAAAGTATGTATAATTAAATCCCAAACTCAAAAATAGATCAAATAATTTAGAATGTTAATATTTCTTTCACACCTTAGAATGTTCAAATTATAGGTAGCACTATTCCTATTAGTAGACAAACTAAGGTTAGTGGCTATTTCAATAACATTGTAGAGCAGACAAAGAAGGCTCATGTAAGTGTATCAATGTGGGGTACATTAACAATAACTATAAAATAAGACTTTTTCCAATAAGATCTGTCCAAACTCAGCATGGCTACTAAGCATCCTAATGAGAAAGAGGTAGCCTTGATAAACACATTGAAGCATAGGGAAGGATAGCCAAAAAAAATTGATAAGGTAGACAAACATCCTCCATTTTATCTCTTTATCATCATTGGAGATCATTTGGTTCATAATTAATTAATTGAAAATGGAGCTAGTACTTTAAATCATGCCCAATCAAGTAGCCGATAAGTTGAATTTGAAGTATGGGCATCATTCCAAAGGAGTGTTATAATTAGATGGGTCAGATTCCAAGAAAATTGGTATAATATAAGTTTTACAACTTATTCTTAATGTTTGTCCTAATTTTATTATTCCTCAAGATGCTATGCTGGTGGGTGTGCCACCCCACTTTGCCCTTTGCTTGTCAAGAGATTTTACTACTAATATTGGAGTATACTTGACTTCATATTGGTCTTATATGGCATTTAGGACTAGGTATAGTGTTAAATTATCAATAAAATTTGAATTTGTATCTCAATTTCATATAGATACATATGTGACTTATACATCAAACATGAAAATTAATATTAGTGATCAATAATCTCTAACACTTATTGATGGTATAGTTGAATTATACCTTGATGAATGGGGAGTTGAATAGTATGGTTTTGAAGAAACATGTATTGGTACATATATCCTCCATGAAAAATGTGATGGGTCTCTTGAGGTAGATTCTAATGACACTCTTAGATAGGTTGGATGGGGCAGCTACCTTTTTCACATAGATGATGATGTTCATATACTAGATGTAACAAAGCATGATAATCCTAGTGAACATTCAATTTTGTTTTCCAATGAGGAGAATATTCATGAGCATGAACCTCAAGAAATGTAAGATGATATGTCACAACAATTCAATGTCATAGTGTAGAAGTTTGAAGAGGTAAGCACATAAACCACTCTTCAAATGGAATATAAACCTAATGATGAGTTCAATCATGTACCTAATGAAAACAAAGAAGATTGGCTTGATGACTCCTAGTAGAAAACACGTCATGATTCAAATTCATTTGAAGTTGGGAAGGCTTTCATGTGATCTGGGTAACAATTTGGGTGATGGGTCCACTCCAATTGATGATAGAACTTTTGGGAGCTATAACTTTTGCACTGTAGCTCCAATTGACTTGTAGTTTGAAATGTTGGAAAGATAAGAATGAGGAGAACATGGTGAGATGGAACTGAGATTTTCTCAATGAATTTTGACCCTCAAAAATGCAATGTAAGTGCCCCAAATTTTAATTTTAGTAGTGCAGTCTAAAAATAGTAAGTTTCTAAAAATAGTAATTCCTCGAATTTTGTATTGTTGTAAATCATGGAAGTCAAACCAATTCATCTCCCTCGAGATTGGTGACCTTCCACATCCTCCACGCACCTTTAAAACATGTATAAATGAAGATTTAACCCAAAATGGAAGTCATACATCTCTTCTAAGAGAGTCAGCAAATATGATCAATAAAACATCTCTTCTCAGAGATAGCATTATTTGAATTGTATTTTTATTATTTCTTGAATTATCTTTCAACCAAATATTTTCAAGTTTTGGATCATCATGACTCTTAATGATCAGATTCAGGAATACCAAATGGACATGTTAAAGGTCAAGCAAGCTATAAAGTTAAAGAAGCCTCTAGGAAAGCTAGATGGAGTTTTCATGAGAGTTCCTAGTGACACACTTGTAGTTATTAGAAGCTCCAAAAATAGTAATTCCTTGAATTTTGTATTGTTGTAAATCATGGAAGTCAAACCAATTCATCTCCCTCGAGATTGGTGACCTTCCACATCCTCCACACACCTTCAAAACATGTATAAATGAAGATTTAACCCAAAATGGAAGTCATACATCTCTTCTAAGAGATAATCATATGTTTGGGTCAGTAAATATGATCAATAAAACATCTCTTCTCAGAGATAGCATTATTTGAATTGTCTTGTTATTGTTTCTTGAATTGTCTTTCAACAAAATATTTTCAAGTTTTAGATCATCATGACTCTTAATGATCAGATTCAGGAATACCAAATGGACATGTTAAAGGTCAAGCAAGCTATAAAGTTAAAGAAGCCTCTAGGAAAGCTAGATGGAGTTTTCATGAGAGTTCCTAGTGACACACTTGTAGTTATTAGAAGTTTCCTAGTGATACACTTGTTATTATTTCTTGAATTATATTTCAAAAAAATCTTTTTAATTTTTAGATCAGTGTTATCAAAGAGGTTTATCTTTAGAGTGTATGATCCTAAGGATGAGATTAGTTTATAAGAAGCTTGGGTGGAAAATAAAACTAGCAGACTATCCACCTACTCACTCCAAATGACTTCAAATGGTAGACAACACTGAGACATCTGATCCTTTCAAGGAAAAGGTGAATGAAGCCCTCTAACAACAAAAAGCATAGATGTTACAATAATTCACTCAAATTCTCCAACAAATCTTGATGGGAAATTTTGGCTCCTCATCCACACCCCCACAGCCTTTCAGTGCCCCAACACCCTTCAAGGTTTAATTAAATTTTTATATCCCTACATTTGAAGGAAAAATCAATGCTGATGTAGTAGAAAATTAGTTGGATCAATTGTCATCTTATTTTTCTATAAATAAATTCATCGATAAAGAGAAGATCACTTTTGCTCTTTTGAAATCATCAATGCCTATCAAAAATTGGTGGGAAGTCTACAAAAAGAGATTCAATGCAGATGCTATTGGCCTTGAGATGGAACCTACTTGGGATGATTTCATAGAGCTATAAATGAAGAATACTACCCTATTGGAGCATATGATGATCTGTATATAGAGTGGCAACAACTTCACCAAGGTAAGTAATAGTTTTTTCAAGATTACATTGACATTTTTCATTCTCTATCTATGAGATTGGGCATCTAATAAAGTGAGAAACATAAGGTTCTCAAATACCTTGGTGGACTAAAATGGTACATATGGGGAGAAATGGAACTCTTAATTTTGGAAAACCTTGGTGAAGTGTACAATTTTTCAGTAAAGATTGAGCAGAAGCATGGAAGAATGAATACAAAGAGTCATCCTCAAAAATGCAAAAGTGACAAAGAAGGTAAAACATGAGGCCAAAATTGGAAGCAAAAGGAAGGAAAGACTGGAAAGTGGTGTGATTATCACAAATTTGGAACTCACTCCAAAGAAGAATGTCGAGCCATCAAGTCCCTACTTTCTGAGTCGCAATCCTCAACATCCACTACTCTACCACATACAAACCCTATAGTTGAAGAGGTTGAAGAAGAGATTATATATGTTGAGCCCAAATCCATTGTTGCTTCATCACAGACCCATGAGGAGAGGCTAGATGATAAGGAAAGGTTGTTTCACTCTGTATTATGGGTGAGAGATAAGCCTATGCATTTTATTCTTGATAGTGGAAGTCAAAAGAATTTAATCTCTCCTAATGTTGTGAAAATCCTAAATTTATCCATGAAGCTTCACCCAAAACCATACAGTATTGGATGGTTGAGTCTAGGGAGAAACCTCTATGTCACCCACCAATATCTTCTCTCATATGCAATAAAACCTTTCCAAGATGAGGTCTTATGTCATGTGGTAAATCTAGATATTTTTTATCTATTATTTGGTTAGCCATTCATGTATGATGAACATGGCATCTATTAATCAATAACTCAAAGGATTACTCTCACTCTTGGAACATAGTGCTACAGGGTACTAGAGGTACCACCTTCCACATCTATCTCTCTTATTAGTGCCAAGAAATTTGTTCTCATGGTGGTCAAGCCACAACAATCCAAAAGGGCCAATGTTTCAGCCCTAAATACACAAAAACCACAACAATAGAATCAAATGGATACCATGTTGAAGAAGTTCATGGCCTTCTATCCATAAACTGATGGTCAGAGAGAAATGGTGAACAATCAAGCCCTACATAGTTCCATAAATCATAATCCATTCCAAGTATGCATCAAGAATCAAATCAAACTAAAATTGCCACACTTGATGAAAAATATTGATGAAATGGGGACCATTTCTTCTCAAGGAGGGAGGAATGATCTAGGTAACAATTCAGGTGACAGGTCCACTCCAATTGATGATGGAACTTTTGAGAGCCATAACTTTTGCACCGTAGCTCCAATTGACTCACCGTTTGAACCGTTGGAAAGATAAGAATGAGGATAATGTGGTTAAATGGAATTGAGGTTTTATCAATGAATTTTCAACCCCAAAAACCCAACGAAATTGCCCCAAATTTCAATTTTAGTAGTGCAGTCTAAAAATAGTAAGTTTCTAAAAATAGCAATTCCTCGAATTATGTATTGTTGTAAATCATGAAAGTCAAACCAATTCATCTCCCTCAAGATTGGTGACCTTCCACATCCTCCCCACACATTAAAAACATGTGTAAATGAATATGTAACCTGAAATGGAAGTCAGGCATCTCTTCTTAGAGATAAGCATATGTTTGGGTCTATAAATTTGATCAATAAAACATCTCTTCTCAGAAATAGAATTATTTGAATTGTCTTGCTTTTTTTTCTTGAATTATCTTTCAACCAAATATTTTCAAGTTTTGGATCATCATGACTCTTAATTATCAGATTGAGGAATACCAAATGGACATGTTAAAGGTCAAGCAAGCTATAAAGTTAAAGAAGCCTCTAGGAAAGCTAGATGGAGTTTTCATGAGAGTTCCTAGTGACACACTTGTAGTTATTAGAAGCTCCAAAAATAGTAACTCCTTGAATTTTGTATTGTTGTAAATCATGGAAGTCAAACCAATTCATCTCCCTCGAGATTGGTGACCTTCCACATCCTCCACACACCTTCAAAACATGTATAAATGAAGATTTAACCCAAAATGGAAGTCATACATCTCTTCTAAGAGATAATCATATGTTTGGGTCAGTAAATATGATCAATAAAACATCTCTTCTCAGAGATATCATTATTTGAATTGTCTTGTTATTATTTCTTGAATTGTCTTTCAACCAAATATTTTCAAGTTTTAGATCATCATGACTCTTAATGATCAAATTCAGGAATACCAAATGGACATGTTAAAGGTCAAGCAAGCTATAAAGTTAAAGAAGCCTCTAGGAAAGCTAGATGGAGTTTTCATGAGAGTTCCTAGTGACACACTTGTAGTTATTAGAAGTTTCCTAGTGACACACTTGTTATTGTTTCTTGAATTATATTTCAACCAAATCTTTTTAATTTTTAGATCAGTGTTATCAAAGAGGTTTATCTTTAGAGTGTATGATCCTAAGGATGAGGTTAGTTTATAGGAAGCTTGGGTGGAAAATAAAACTAGCAAACTATCCACCTATTCACTCCAAATGACTTCAAATGGTAGACAACACTGAGACATCTGATCCTTTCAAGGAAATGGTGAATGAAGCCCTCTAACAACAACAATCATAGATGCTACAATAATTCACTCAAATTCTCCAACAAATCTTAATGGGAAATTTTGGCTCCTCATCCACACCCCCACAGCCTTTCAGTGCCCCAACACCCTTCAAGGTTTAAGTAATTTTTTATATCCCTACATTTGAAGGAAAAATCAATGCTGATGTAGTAGAAAATTAGTTGGATCAATTGTCATCTTATTTTTCTATAAATAAATTCATCAATAAAGAGAAGATCACTTTTGCTCTTTTGAAATCATCATTGCCTATCAAAAATTGGTGGGAAGTCTACAAAAAGAGATTCAATGCAGATGCTATTGGCCTTGAGATGGAACCTACTTGGGATGATTTCATAGAGCTATAAATGAAGAATACTACCCCATTGGAGCATATGATGATCTGTATAAAGAGTGGCAACAACTTCACCAAGGTAAGGAATAGTTTGTTCAAGATTATATTGACATTTTTCATTCTTTATCTATGAGATTGGGCATCTAATAAAGTGAGAAACATAAGGTTCTCAAATACCGTGGTGGACTAAAATGGTACATATGGGGAGAAATGGAACTCTTAATTTTGGAAAACCTTGGTGAAGTGTACAATTTTTCAATAAAGATTAAGCAGAAGCATGGAAGAATGAATACAAAGAGTCATCCTCCAAAATGCAAAAGTGACAAAGAAGGTAAAAAATGAGGCCAAAATTGGAAGCAAAAGGAAGGAAAGACTGGAAAGTGGTGTGATTATCACAAATTTGGAACTCACTCCAAAGAAGAATGTTGAGCCATCAAGTCCCTACTTTCTGAGTCACAATCCTCAACATCCACTACTCTACCACATACAAACCCTATTTTTGAAGAGGTTGAAGAAGAGGTTATAGATGCTGAGCCCAAAGCCATTGTTGCTTCATCACAGACCCATGAGGAGAGGCTAGATGATAAGGAAAGGTTGTTTCACTCTGTATTATGGGTGATAGATAAGCCTATGCATTTTATTCTTGATAGTGGAAGTCAAAAGAATTTAATCTCTCCTAATGTTGTGAAAATCCTAAATTTATCCATGAAGCTTCACCCAAAACCATACAGTATTGGATGGTTGAGTCTAGGGAGAAACCTCTGTGTCACCCACCAATATCTTCTCTCATATGCAATAAAACCTTTCCAAGATGAGGTCTTATGTGATGTGGTAAATCTAGATATTTTTTATCTATTATTTGGTCAGCCATTCATGTATGATGAAAATGGCATCTATTAATCAATAACTCAATGGATTACTCTCACTCTTGGAACATAGTGCTACAGGGTAATAGAGGTACCACCTTCCACATCTATCTCTCTTATTAGTGCCAAGAAATTTGTTCTCATGGTGGTCAAGCCACAACAATCCAAAAGGGCCAATGTTTCAGCCCTAAATACACAAACAACACAAAAATAGAATCAAATGGATACCATGTTGAAGAAGTTCATGTCCTTCTATCCATAGACTGATGGTTAGAGAGAAATGGTGAACAATCAAGCCATACATAGTTCCATAAATCATAATCCATTCCAAGTATGCATCGAGAATCAAATCAAACTAAAATTGCCACACTTGATGAAAAATATTGATGAAATGGGGACCATTGCTTCTCAAGGAGGGAGGAATGATCTGGGTAACAATTCAGGTGACAGGTCCACTCCAATTGATGATGGAACTTTCGAGAGCCATAACTTTTGCACCGTAGCTCCAATTGACTCACCGTTTGAACTGTTGGAAAGATAAGAATGAGGATAATGTGGTTAAATGGAATTGAGGTTTTATAAATGAATTTTAAACCCCAAAAACCCAACGAAATTTCCCCAAATTTCAATTTTAGTAATGCAGTCTAAAAATAGTAAGTTTCTAAAAATAGCAATTCCTTGAATTATGTATTGTTGTAAATCATGAAAGTCAAACCAATTCATCTCCCTCAAGATTGGTGACCATCCACATCCTCCCCACACCTTAAAAACATGTGTAAATGAATATGTAACCTGAAATAGAAGTCAGGCATCTCTTCTTAGAGATAAGCATATGTTTGGGTCTATAAATTTGATCAATAAAACATCTCTTCTCAGAAACAGAATTATTTGAATTGTCTTGATTTTTTTTCTTGAATTATATTTCAACCAAATATTTTCAAGTTTTGGATCATCATGACTCTTAATTATCAGATTGAGGAATACCAAATGGACATGTTAAAGGTCAAGCAAGCTATAAAGTTAAAGAAGCCTCTAGGAAAGCTAGATGGAGTTTTCATGAGAGTTCCTAGTGACACACTTGTAGTTATTATAAGCTCCAAAAATGGTAATTCATTTGATTACATCCATAAGAAAGCTTTCATTTATAAACATTCATTTAAAAAAATTATATTCCTAGTGAACATTCAATTTTGTTTTCCAATGAGGAGAATATTCATGAGCATGAACCTCAAGAAATGTAAGATGATATGTGGCAATAATTCAATGTCATAGTGTAGAAGTTTGAAGAGGTAAGCACATCAACCACTCTTCGAAAGGAATATATACCTAATGATGAGTTAAATCATGTACCTAATGAAAATAAATAATATTTCCTTGTTGACTCCCAACAACAAACACATCATGATTCAAATGAATTTGAAGTTGGGAAGGGTTTCATGACTCCTAATGATTAGATTGAGGAATATCAAATGGACATGTTAAAGGTCGAGCAAGCTATAAAGTTAAACAAGCCTCTAGGAAAGCTAGATAGAGTGTTTATGAGAGTTCCTAGTGACACACTTGTAGTTATTAGAAGATCCAAAAATCGTAATTCATTTGATTACCTCCATAAGAAAGTTTTCATTTACAAAAATGGTAATTCATTTGATTACCTCCATAAGAAATTTTTCTAAGATGGTTTATTTTCATGGAGTAGTAATGATTCTAGAAGCATTATTTTCTACCCTAGTTAAAGAAATGAAAACATTGTTCTTCACCTTAAGTTTTTTGAGGTCTTGTATATATTAGGATAGGTGGATTTTTTCCATAAGTGTTGGGTACATTGTTTGGTGTGAGTTGTTTGTGTGTTTTTTCCTAAGTGCTTAGAGAGAACATGTGTTTGTCTTGTTTTATTATTTTGTTTGTTTGTTTCTTATTGTTTGGTGTGAGTTTGGATTATTTTCATACGCATATTAGTGCCAATTATAGCATACGAGTGATTCCATTTCCTAATGGGAGGTCAAGATAACTGGTCCTTAGGATAGAAATCATGCTATCCATGGAAATCACTAAAATATTGACCAAACTTTTAACCTAGGTAAAATTATGTCAACCCCCTTCATGTTAAAACTTTCCATAAGGTCCTCTAGGTTTGAAAATGGTCACCATGGTCTTAAATTAAGTCAAGTCATATTTTGAGGGTCACACAATATGTTTTAACCTTTGTCATACTTGTCCATTTGTCTTAGTGTCTTTTTATGCTAGCTTTTTTGTCATATTAAGGAGTTTTATTGTTATTTGAAAAAATAAAAATGTTTCAATAATTAGGATAATGTATCACATGTTAGATAATAATTAAAAAAGGCTTTGAAACTAAAATATGGTAGGTTCAATGTAAATAGAAGAAGATCACCTGTAAAAATTCAATTTCAAATGGTTATACAATTTGGGGTGATTTATATGTAGGTATGAATGATATAGTAAGGTGTCATGGAATCCCCAAAAGTCATTTTTAGGCTCAGGTGGATTTAAAAGATCCAAAATTGAGAAAACCCATCTTCTCTCTCATATCGCTCCCTTGGACAACTGAGAAAGGGTTAATGGTTTTCATTTGGTAAGAATTAGAGAAGAAGAGTTGCAGTGAGTGAACTTGTTAGATGATATGGGTCCCAATGAGAATACATTTCATGGTCATATTTTTATGATTGGTGCCCTATGTTTTATGAATAATCAGTAAGATTTTTGGTACCTCAAAACTGCCTATGCAATCCCAATAGCTCAATTTTCTCATCTAATTGCATTTTAGAAATTGATATTTATGAGCCAAGTGATGAATATATAATTTAAAATAATATACACACATTTAATGTTGAATTAAACCTGATTTTTCATGTGTGACCATGGAATATATGTATAGTCATTCTCTGTTACTAGAAATGAACACTTGAAAGTTGAGAATAATGTTTGGTAGTTACAGGGTTCATTATTCTCTGAGTGGATTTAATTCAAGATTATTACACATTTTTTAATCCCATATAGCATGTTGGGTAATATTATATATTTAATTTTGTATTTGAGAGATCTCTAAGGCACCTCAAAGATAAAGAAGTGCAAACAAGCTAACATACCTAATAGAGACCTATAAGGTTTTGTGTCTAGGTAGTCAAAATTATAAGAGTTTGATGATGTGCCTTGAAGAGGATATTAATATTGTAATATATTTATAATTAATATTAATAGGTATTTTAATATGGCATGATATGTTTTAAATACCAAGTCAATACTCACATACATAGCCCATCCAGATAACCGCCTATAGCTTGCTATGGAGAAATGTGCTTTGACAATGATCTTACCAAAGGATAAGGAGTTTAAATTTTTTGATAATATTTTAAGGATAAAAAAAATAGTAATGATATATTTAAAAATATTTGATATTTTTTATGAGATTCAATTCAAGATCAAACACAGTCAAGCCAACCTCAAGCAACACATACAATTAGTTAGGTTGAAAAGTTATTTTGGACAAAGACAATAAAGAAACACAGAGGTTCCAAGGATTTAAATGAGATAATTATTTATCTAAATATCATGATTTAATGTAGAATAAAATGTTTAATAGGGTTCCTAAACCATCAAAACTCCAAACCAATGCACTCAAAAATCTTCATACATGCCTATAGCCAACTATTGAGAAAGTTGGTTTTGAAAAAATAGTGGGTTGATGATTGGGAAGGAAATTAGAGATTATAATATTTTAATAAGGTTATATAATATCAATCATCATGATATAATAGAAATATTTTTGGAAATAATACTTTTAGAATACTACATTGGTAGACTAGTCTTAAGGGAATACACACAGGCATACAGTCTACCCAAGTGACTTAAGGCCTATGAAAATTATATATAAAGATAGAATATATGGTTATGAAAATAATTTAAAGATTTAATTTACTTATAAAATTATAAATTTATTAATCCAAACACTATGGCTCAAGTGAAGGTTGAACAAGTTCAAACTCTGCCTAAAAACCCTATATAGTCCTAATAGGCCTATAACTATTTTTGAGAATTTGAAGTGTTAAAGCCTCCAAAATAATTTTAAAGGATTTATAATTGGTATAGGGGGTCATAATTAGTTTTAAAATGCCTACATGGTATCCTTTATGTTATATTAATAGTGGAAGTGCTCAGTGTCTTGTCTCAAATCTGAGACACTCCACAAGCAATGTAACTTACTGGACTAGTGCATTGATGGTGAAAGGATGAATTGTAGATTATTAAGGAAATATGGGATGATTTTTAGGATTTAATTAGAGTTAAATTAGTGTTTAATATTTCCAAAATCCACTGTGACCACTCATACATGGTCACATACTTAGAAAACCTAGTCTACACCTTTGAGGCCTAGAACTAGGCATGAACCTCAGACTTATAATGTCATTATTATGATCATGTGATCTCAAAAAGAAATTGAATAAAATTAATGGGAGATTGGAGAGTTGATGAACTCATTATTTAATAGATAAAAACTTAGATTGGTCATTTTTGTCCTTAATTTATATTAGGAGTGTTCAAGATGCATAGCAGCTAGCCAAAAAGCAACTTCTTTAACTCGCATATGTAATAAAAATATGAATGGTATATAAATAACTTATGGATAATTGAGGGAGGTCATCAAATTAATATAAGTGGAATTAGATCAAAGGTTAAGTGTGTAACCTTTATAAACAATTTCTAAGAACCTAAACTACCTAAAACCTTTGTAAACCCCTCATAAGATCCCAATGAGAAAATTATGAAGGTAAATGCATAAAAAAGGGGTAAATTAGCCTAAAAAGTGATTTTTACCTACTTGGCACTCTCTTAAGATCTTCACCACTTTGTTATTATGTACCATCACTTGTATGGATGGGTCAAATTTTGTGTTGTTTGTAGGATTTTAGGTGATTTGAAGGTGCATAAGGGAATATATGATTAAAATTCATGATGGAAGGTGTGCTAAGATGTATTCACCTTAGTCTTATATGGATATCCCTTTGTTAAGATGACTTTTGTACGCAGTCTTAGATATAATAGTGAGAAGTAAGGAAACTACCAAGTTGGAGATGAGATGTGTGATTTTGATTTTTCTTGAGGCTAATATAATAGAATAAAAGGCAAAGATATTCTAATTATGTGTCTCACATATATTCAATGAACTCTCTTGAGTATGTGAAAGTCACCCTAGTGACAAGTGTGAGAGTCTAGGCCTAGAAGGCTAGTGAGTAGCCATAAGGAAGTGAAAAATAAGTGGAAAAGAGAAGACCATCAGTTGGAGGGGTGCATAATGATCTGCACCAATCATGTTTCCACCTTCTCAAGTCAATGCATATGTGTCAATTACTTCCAAGGTAGTTATAGATAGTTAAGTGGACTCCTCATCAATAGAATAATTTTAAGAAAGATAATGAAGTGTCCCTACACCAACTTCAGGAGGATGTCATGTTGTAGATACACACTTATCCAAAATAACATCATGACCTATTTTATAAATCTTTATCTTGCATTTTAACTAGTATTCAAGACTTGACACTTGGCATTGTGATTCTCCAATGTCACTCTTTCTCTCTCTTCTCCTATTGCTTTATATATTGAACCCATTTTGGCATTATAAAAGATCTAGAATTGGTATGGAGAAGCCCTAATAGTTTGAAATCTTGTTTTTCCTTTGAATAAATTTATTTAGCTAGGTTATTCTTTCAAATTTATTTCCTAAGTATGTTAAGTAGTCTATTTGGATGACAAGCGATGATTGTTTCTCCTTGCTTCCATTCTATTCTTGTATTAATTAAGTGAGTAATATTTATTTAAAGGGTCTCATGAAGTGTAAGTGTCTTTTAGGTTTATTTTGATGTGTGAATAAGATTATTAGTGTTTAATATTATACCTCCTATTCATCCACCTTTGAAAATTCATGGAAATATGCCTCCATGTAGAAACACTTTTGATAGAAGAACTTTGAGTTGAGGTTAATTTTAGTGATTTATTTTCTTAGTGAAAATTCAAGTATGTTTGTGGAGATATCCTTGGTGTATCACCTCCATTAGTGTAGGTTATTTTTAGTTTTATTCTTCCCTTTCCACCCCCAAAAAGTTATTATACTAGTGTAGTTAAGATCCTAAATAGTTAGATCAAGGGAACTAGCCCATAATCTAGAGATCTATCTCTTGTAGTAATATAGCTATACTTAGAGGTAGTACCATGTTATCAAAAATTTATATTAATAGATGAAAAGTATAATGATGTAGCCCTTATTCATCCCTACTTTCACTCTATAGAATCATAGGGATGAATAAAGGCATACATCATTAGACTCTTCATCATTTATATTACTAGATGAACAGTATAATGATGTATGCTCTTATTCATCCCTATGGAGGGAGGTGATAAATGATCATTGATAGGAAGAAAGGCGTATTTGATGGATGAAGGTGTGGGAAATGGAAGGATGAGATCAATTAGTCATTATTGGTTATAATATTCCTCATAGGGGTTCCTAAGAGACCTAATTTTGACATCATATAAAATTTCCTTAATATCAACAAAAGTATCATAAAGTCTAGTTGTAAGATACACATTTGATGTGAATTCAGATCCACTCTAAATATATTCAATAGATAAAGCTTGTAAAAACTCTTTTATAACTTCATCATTTTGATTGGGATTAAAATATATTCCTAGTGATTTATTGGAGGTATCGAGATTAGAGGTACCCTTAAAAATATAGACATAGGAAGGATGAGATCAATTAGTCATTATTGGTTATAATATTCCTCATAGGGGTTCCTAAGAGACCTAATTTTGACATCATATAAAATTTCCTTAATATCAACAAAAGTATCATAAAGTCTAGTTGTAAGATACACATTTGATGTGAAATCAGATCCACTCTAAATATATTCAATAGATAAAGCTTGTAAAAACTCTTTTATTACTTCATCATTTTGATTGGGATTAAAATATATTCCTAGTGATTTATTGGAGGTATCGAGATTAGAGGTACCCTTAAAAATATAGACATAGTCATCATCTACTATGACATCAATGAGGGATGATGTTTCTAATGAGGAATGTGATTTAGATGTAGGTTTTGAACATGATATTGATGTTAATAACACTTATATTGAATGTGATGCAAACTTTGAGGTATAGGATGTAATGCTTCTAGTAAAAGATTCATTATCTATAAGTGCCCTCTTAATGTGGGATCTTTGACGTGATGGATGAGGGGGAGATGATGGAGTGATAATAAATTCACCAAGGATAGGCCCATGAAATAAGGAATCATGAGGGAAGGTAGGAATAGGATCATGGGGATTAGACTCATCTTATATGGAATATTTAACAAAGATAGGTGGACCATGGAAGATATATTTGATTTCTTGACCTTAGCATGGAAAGCGAAGGGCTTGATCATAATCAAGAATGAAATATTGGAATTATTTTTGTAGTTTACCCATATATGTAGACTCATTTGATTCATTCTTAATTTATATTTTACCATGGCCAATGAGTTTTTGGATGTAGTTTTGGAAATTATGACATTGATTAATGGTATGTCCCAAGTTTCATGATATGCACAATATTGGTTAGCCTTATACCAAGAGGTATTAGGCTTGGTGAGATTAAGATGTTGTATGAGTGGATAGAACATCATGTTAGTGGTAATAATTTGGTGGAAGATGGATTATAAGGATATAGGAAGAGAAGTATAGGGGCTCTCTTCACTTCATGACTTAGATATGGAAGCATTGGGTTTCAGATCAGATGGTTGTTGATGTGACTGGGTAGTTGGATGCATAGTATATGAGGTGGTCAAGATTGCATTCCATTTTCTATTATAGGAAGGGATAAATGACTAACAATGACTAGTGTATGGATAGTTATAATGGGATTCGGTGGTGTGAAGACTAGGAGTTCATTGATGGATATGAGATGGAGGTAATATTGGGTGAATGGGGTCAAATTCTACATGACATAGAATTCTCATCTCAAGGAGGTAAGAGAGGATCATATCCTTATTAGATATGAGGCTTTTCTAAATTAAGATATTGACCAAATATGTTTTGAATGCCATGGATCAATATAGAATAAAATATGGATGATATGGTTCACCAGCCCTAATTAGTAGGTGTGAATGATTAAATGGAAATGATAAAGGAGGATGATGGGATGTGTGGAAAATTTTTATAAAAAGGCTTTCTTTTATCTAATATCAAGTTTTATTAGATATTTTGGAGATGATATGATAGTATAAGACAATATTGAAGTAGATCTATTAGGATGTGACCTATACTTTGATGATTGGGATTGGATTTGACTAGGTGAGCTACGACAAGATCAAAGATTTTATGGGGGGGATATAATGGCCCAAGAGACTAATTTTCATTATGGATTGATTTGATTAAGACTATCTCAAGAATAAAATTATCAACTCAAATAGAATGAGGTAATTTGATTTGATATATGGATAGGATTTTGATTATGAATCAAAATTTATTAGACACAAGCAATCTTAAGATTGAAACCCTAATGTGTGAGATTTGTTTTCCAATGTGGATGAATACCAATGCATGACTATAGACTTGATGGAATGATTGGTATATACAAAGGGATGATAAGATATTAATCATTGGACTATGATTAGGATGCAAGGGATAAAGTGGTAGACAAGGTAGTTATATTATTTAAGGTCAATATAAGTGACAAGATGTTAACTAAGGTAAGTTTTGTGGTGGGTAATATGGTTTTGACCAAGAATCTAAGGATGAGCAAGACATTGAAATATGATGTGAGCATATGGCAATAAAATGACTAGGATGTGACCAAGATTGGTTATAGACAAGGTGGACTAAGTGATAAAGATGATGCGAGGGATGATTAATGTTACGGCTAAGTGAAGAATATGAGGTTGGACTATGATAATATGTGATGGAGGGATGACAAGACTTGATTAAGGTAAGTATTGGATGTGATATGACTAGTGATATATGGATAAGACTAGACTTAGAATATGACTAAGACAAGAGGGTCGTGAGAGAATGGAAGAGATGCAAGATGATATAGGCTCAAGAGGATGAACACCAATGTACAAATAGATTATGTACAAAGAGTATAAATTAAATAAGGATATTCAATATGATGAAAAATGACTAGATAGGTGTGTATAGGTTTGGGTAAGAGGTTAACTTATCTCAAAAATAACACTATTTTAACACAACTATCACCAAATCAAGTAAACCACAAACCTAATATTAGTAAACTAAATGAGAGTGTAACTTGATGACTGCACTGTCTAATGGATTCATGGGTGATGTTATAGGCTGGTGACCTATTATATAATCTCTAAAACCCTCTCAACCCTTTCTACACATGATGGTCACTTAGGAGTTGATACTAACTCTAACATCAAGTCACCTATTATAATTGATGGTCCCATGCTAGGTTAAACAAGCTCTTTAAGGGCATCCCCGATATACACTAGGTATGGTGCGACCCAAGTCCATGTAGTGCATTTTATAATGCATAGTTTAGAGAATGAAATCTTCCCTTCATGAAATAATTGTATGGGGTCAATCACTTAACCTAATGATAATTGTCTCTGATAATTATATTACATCAAAACACAGATTATGGACTAGTGTGTTGTGATGAAATCTGTGGTCACTACCCCCTAATACTATGATAAGTGTGTGGGTGTGAATTCCACATCATGTTTCCCAAAAAAAAAAAGGGGAGAGTTTATTATTTTTTTTATCATCCCAAAATTGTTGCAAGGATGCAAGGAGGAGAGCATATACCACTATAGCCCTTAAGTGACACATAAGACAAAAAGATTTATTAAATGTGATATATAAAAAATATGTACAAGATATTTACAAGATGATTTATTAAAATTCTAAAATATCTTTGATAATAAAATTGAAAGGCAAGTGATTAGTAGTTTCAATTATAAATCTTATAGGGTAACCTGTAAGATAAGACATTAGAAGAAAATATGACCTGCAAAACAAGATATTAGCAAGCTAAAATTTCCAATAGACAAAGTGTTAGTCTAATGACCCTTAATAAAAACACTAAAAAAATCATGATTTGGTTGTATAAATTCTTTCGGTGAGGGGGCCATGACGTGGGGGTCTAGGGGTGATAGCCCCCAATGGGATCAGGGGAAGTGCCCTTTATAGGGTTAATGATAGCATGTTGGATGTACAATCACAAAGAGGAAGGATTCAGTTAGTGATGCTAGATATTCCAATAATTTAATTCCAATCCTTTCAAACCCTAAACTGAATAACATTATCATTCATGAAGCATACACATCATTTATAGTAATTAAGAAGAAAGATAAGCAAGATCATACACATAACACAAGATCTACGTGGGAAACCCTCTTGGGGGATAAAACCCATTAGAACCTATAAAATGGACTATAGTCTTATAAGAACAAGATAAAAATTTAAACCATCACCAACTGATCAAGCAACACCCATCCCATAAGGAGGAACCAACTCCCTAGGAAACTAATTACCCATTCAGCTACCTTGATCTGATCTCCACCTCTGAGTTAATGTCTTCTACACCTAATGATGGACTTCTCTTTCTTACACTCTTTTTCAACCTTCTATCTATCTCAAACAACATTTATAGATTACTCACTCAATAAGCCTCTTGTATGTGTATTAAGTCTAATGACCTATGTGTTCATATTTATCAACATGATTACATAAACATGTCTAATCTTTATCACACTATGATGATCCTCACTGACTTATACATTATCTTCCAAAGGTTATCTCCTTCACTCAATTTCACACTTACTCAACTCTAGTCTCTCTTTCAACTCATCAAACACCCTCAAACTTGATCATACAAACAATACATCCAAACACCCCTTTTAGATCACTCTAGGCTTCTTCGCTCATCCTTAATCTACTCTATACTTCAGTCCATCCATTAAGCACACTTATTTTGATCTTTTTTCTTTGTCTTTGTCTTTATCTTCTACTCTCTCAACACCTTCTCATTAACTCTAGAAACCATTAACTTGGTCTTCACTCTTTATAAAGTCTTCATGATGAAGAAATTGAATGTGGGATTCATACAATTTACCTAGGGTCACCCCTGACCAAAACTACCTTATATCGATGAAGAAACTAATTAAATAGAATCAGAGTTCTAATTATTTCTCCTTGATTGCTTATTTGCTTATAACACTACATCCTTGCCCTCTATTTATAGCAATTTTGAGGGAAGGTGAGGAGGATCATTTGGCAATGTAAAAGAGGATTAGTTGTCAAATAAATAGTTAGGCCACTTAATGTCAACATACCAACAACCATGTTGACTTCTTATTTTCACATGTGGGTGTGCAACATTAAACCCCACATGGGTTATTATAAATAAGGTGAAGCTTCCCCTGGTCAAGAACCAAGTTAAGCTTAACACACTAATTACTATAATTACTTGAACACCCCCCCTTAAAATTAACTTGGGGAGAAGAAAAAACTATGAAAATGGGTCCTAATGACAAGAGCTTATAAGGTACCCTTGTATAATAAAAAGAAATAACTATATAAAATCCCCCTTAATGACAATTTCCTTGACCCCTAACATATCCTTAAGAGACTTGTATTTGGCTATGGATAGATGTTTGGTGAAGATGTTGACAACCTAGTCTTTTATACGATAGTACTGAAGATTAACCACATGGTCCTAAATGAGCTATCAAATGAAGTGCATATGAATATCAATATGTTTAGTGTGTTGATGTTCCACTAGGTTTCGAGCAATGTGGATAGCACTATGATTGTCATACCCAACTAAGTGGGTTGGTCAGAAGGAAATACAAACTTGGACAAAATTTGATGGATCTAAAGAGTCTCATAGCCTATGCTAATAGCTCCATAGTACTCGGCCTTAGTCAAAGAGAGAGAAATAGCATGTTGTTTCTTAATTGACCAAGTGATGGGACTAAATCCAAGATGAAATATTTATCTAGAGGTGGACTTTTGATCATCAACATCACCTACCCAATTAAAATCTTTATAACCTACTAACTAAGTTGAGCCTCCTGATGTATACTTAATGCCATAATTAATCATGCCATGAATGTAGTGAAGTATATGCTTGGTGGATTTCAATTGAATTTAATGGGGATATTACATGAAGTGAGATATAATTCCAACAATAAATTATATGTCTATATAGCTATGAGTCAAATAAATAAGGTTGCCTACTAAATATCTATACAATGTAGCATCAACAGATGTTGTAGAACACTTGGCAGTCAAAATGACTCTAGATAGAAAGGGAGTTGGGGTTGGCTTGTAATCAAGCATGTTGAAGTAGTGAATCATGTCCAAAGCATACATATATTGAGCAATGGTGATCCCTATCTTAGATTGGGAAACTTGAAGACCAAGGAAGTAATGAAAAAGGTCCAAGTTGGACATCTTGAACTACTCCATTAGGGTTGACTTGACATCCTTAATTGAAGAGGAATAACTCGCAATTATGATCAAGTCATCAACATAAAGCACAAATATAAGGATTTCACCATCTATCCTCTTTGTATATACAGTGGGGTCTGAATGGCATTTGGAGAAATCATTATCAAGAAAAAATGATCCAATCACTCATAACAAGATCGAGGAGCTTGTTTGAGACCATAGAGAGATAATCAAAGTCTATAGACAAGGGAATAATCTTGAACATACCCTATTGGTTTCTCCATGTAGATTTCTTCCTATAAATATCCATGCAAGAAAGCACTTTTAACATCCATTTGATGTACTTTATAATTGTGTGATGTAGTGAGTGATAGAACAAGGTGAATGGAATTCATCTTTGCAATGGGGGAAAATGTCTTTGAGTAGTCAACACCCTCAACTTTGGAGAACCCTTTTTCTATGAGGCATGCCTTGTACTTGTCAACTAAACCATCTATGGCATACTTGGTATGATATACCCACTTAAATCATACCAATTTTCTTCCTTTTGGAAGAGGAACTAAGTCCCAAGTATCATTCTTCAACAAAGAATGATATTCAGCTTCCATTGTTTCATCCCATTCAAGTTTGCCAACTACATCATGGAATGTCTGAGGATATTTAGAATTAGGAGCATGAGTAACAAGGCCCATAATAGCTTTTTCATATCTAGTTTGATAATTATCAATGGGATAACCTAAAAAAGGGCTAGTTGATTCTCTTGTCTTTTTAACCCATCATGGAACTATCTTTGTAATAGGAGGTGGAAGAGGAGCCAAAGGAATTGGAGGTCCTTCATCCACTTGATCATCTAAAGAGTCATTAGTGTTAGACAAATAAAAATGTGAAGCAGATACAATTGGACAAGAAAAAGGTGAAGATGGTGGTTCATAGGTCAAAGAGTGTTCATCTACATGAACATCATGCTTATAAATTACTTGATGAGTATGAGGATCAAACAGATGATAGGCTTTTCAATATTCACAATATCCAACAAAAATGCAAGATTGGCTCTTCTTATCCGTGGCCTTACATTTTTCATTAGGAATGAAGGCCAAAGCTTGACTACTAGACACATGGAAGTGAGAAATATCAAGTTTTTCTTTTGTCCAAGCCTCTTTTGGTGTCAAATTTTGCATAACTTAATAAGGAGTATGATTCTGAATATAATTAGCATAATTGATGGCTTTGGCCAAAACTATGGAGCTAGATTCTTATCTTGAATCATGTAATTTACCATTTCTTTCAATGTGTGATTTTTACTCTTAGCAACACCATTTGGTTGAGGGGTGTAAGGAACTATATGCTACAACTGAATACCATGAGTAGCACAAAAATTAATGAAGGCATGGTTCACATATTCACCTCCATTGTCTATCTAAAGTCGCTAAATTAGGAACCCCGATTGCTTCTCAAAAAATGTTTTGAACTCACTAAAGTGATTAAAAACTTGACTTTTGTACTTCAACAAGTACACCCAAGTTTGGAAAGAGAAATCATCAATGAATGTGAGTGCATACTTAGCTCTAGAAAAAGAGGTCTTAGTAAAATACATTAAGTCACTATGAACCAACTGAAGCAGAGCTTTAGCATGCCAAGACTTTCTTTTCAAAAACTTTTCTCTATGATGTTTTCCAATAACATATCCTTGATAAGCACCATATTTGTATGATAATTTGGGAAGGCCTTTGAACATATTTTGAGTACTCAATTATTTCAAGTACCTAAAATTTAGATGACCAAATATTTTTTGCCATAGTTTGCTTACAGAATCAATGTGAGCAATGAATGCATCAGGATATTTGGTGTAATGTATCAAATGGATAGAGTCGAGACACATCATTTGCTTTTCTAGAAGCAAAAACCACTATAAGATTATGTAAAACTCTGACAATAACATTATATGGATAAAATTCCATTATGTAGCCTCCATGGGAATGATAAATATGATAAATGGAGATAAGATTCACTAAAATATTAGGTACATACAAAAAATCTTTCACTTCTTCATCCTATAAGTCAACTATGCTAGATCCTAAGACTAATAAAGGAGAAGAGTCACCTACAAAAAGAGAGGTGAGTGTATCTTTTGACTTTGCCATATGATGAGAAGCTTTTGAGTCAAAGATCCAAGCATCCTTTGAGGAATGAGTGCCATTGAAGGCATAATCATTTATAAAAAGAGATTCACCTTTGCCTTTGTCTTTTTTGTTGGAAGAACAAGATGGCTTGTGAATGTGAATTTTGTGCTTCTTCATCATAGGTTCTAGAAGAGACATCTTCTTCCAACATTAAGATTCAATATGCCTAGCTTGATCACAAAAATTACAATGCTTTGGATTGGGCTTTTTGTGGAAAGGTGTGGATGAAAAAGATGCATATCTCTATTTTCCAAACTTAGGACCTTGGGGTTGTATTGGTGGTGGCTTGATATTTTTAATCCCTAAAGGATGATTGGCCACCAATACTTGAGTCTTAGAGTGCCTAGAGGATATGAATCCTATGAGGGTGAGTCAATCATGCTCTTTTGTAAGACGTTCACAAAACTCTTCAAATGAAGGCATTTCAAACTTATCTCCAAAACTATCCATGGTGGAGAGAAAAGTGGTAGCAAAGATCTGAAATGGACCTTTCAACTTAGATAAAATGGTCATGATCAAGAATTTATCAGGCTTTGGATGGCCATATTCTAGTAACTAGGATTTGAGAAGCATGACTTTAGACAAATAGTCCACAATGCTTTCAAAATCACTAGGATCTAATGAAGATAGTTTAGTTTCTAGTTAAATAATTTTGATGTTATTCTTTACACCAAAAATATTTTGAATTTTATCCCATGTTGTGTGAGGACATGTTTCATTTCGAACATGAAATTTTAAAGCGTATGAAATACTCATACTTATGAGTCTTAATACTTCATTAGACCGATTCATCCATCGGATCTTTTCTAATTGCTTTTTTGGCACAAATTTTGTGCCCATTGTAACTCAATAAAGTCCTTTACTTCATAATAAACTAATCATGGAAGATTTACATGTATGATAATTTCTTGAAGTTAAGAGGGATGGTAATTTAAAGTCTGACATGATTGCAAGTGCTGCGGTTATAAGTAAATGTGAGCAACTTAAAACAATGGAGAACAAGTAGAAGAAATGTGTCTAAAATGACACACACAATTAAATAACACTTGAGGATATAAAATGGTGCAAATCAACCCCCCTTAATTATATTGGGAACAAAATCATGATTTGAAACCCCCCAAATATACTTATAATTGTGAAATTATACAAAATTGTAAGAAATAGAAAATAGAAAAACCATCTATTTGTGTACAATATGTCTCAAATTTTATTACAAAGGTGGATTCCTTATCAAAAAATATGCACTTTGAAAAAAATTACACCTAAAAAGGTGCCTTGAATATAGATAAAATTTCTTGGAAAGGTTGAATATGTTTACACACCAAGAATACTATCAAAAAACTGAAAAATAGTCATGCTTACTAAGAGGTGAGTAAGAAACTGAAGATACAATGTGAAAAATCTCAGAAATAGATTTCCAATCAAACATAAATCATATCCAAACTCCAAAAGATGCTCAAGATATGAGTAAAAATGTGCAAAGATGCCCAAAAAAACTTGTAAAGGAGGGGGCCTTCAAAAGATGATCAACATGAAAAGTTGTGGAAAAAATGCCAATCAGGGGCTATAAATGTATAAGAAATCAATGTGTTTGAAAATCAAGGTTTTTTCATGGGGGGGTTTGACCACCTATCAAACAAATCCCCACCTATCGGTCTTCGAGTGGCCGAAAAAATGCCTTATCAAAATATTTCAATGATGGATACACTTGCAGGTTGCTTTCACATAATGGATTTAGCCAACCAATCCACTAAAAAAGAGGTAAAATTGTATTGCCCACATTGGATTGATGCCAATGGGAAATAACAAAGGCTCTTTTTTAGTTTAATTAGACAAATAAGCAACAATGGTTGTAGTATGTGGGGGTTTAACCACAAATGTCAATGCACATTTCCCATGTTTAAAGAATAATCAATCAAAAAACATTTTCAATGATATCATTCATGGCTAAAGTCAAAAAAATAGGTTTTAAATTTGAAAAAAAACACATTTCCCATGCTTCAAAAAATGATGCAATGCTAAAATTTCAATGTCTTAAAAAATAGGTTGATTATGTTATGTATTTTGATGTAGGCTTGGCTAAGCAGTGGGGAAAGGAAAATAGTAAGGGCACACTAATTTTGTTTTCAAAATTTGATACAGTAGGGGCATGATAATTTTGCATGTGGTAAAAGGGGTACGAGGAGTGTGGGATGAGCAGGGGTGAACAGGAGTTCGGGTGGTGGCTGAGTAGGCCACTAAAATGGTTTTTTTTTAACTTTAAAAAAATGTATTTTTTTGTATTCTTTTTAATTTAAAAAAAATTAAGAAAAAAGTTATTTTCAGAAAAAAAATTCCTTTTAAAAATTATAAAAAAAGAAGCCCTCCCAACATGTTTTTTAAAATATTTTAATTTTAAAAATTTTAATTATGAAATTTCAAAAATAAATAACAAAAAAATCCCCCCAAAATTAAAAAACCCAAATACTCTTACTCAATGGATGGTTAGAATTGATCAGATAATTTGGGCATATCAAGAGCATCCCATATCTAATTTTCATGAAATTAAAACTCCTCAGAGCTAATTCGACCATGTGGACGTATTTGTATGATCAAATTTGCCTCAAAATGTGCAAACTTTCTAGAAAACTAGTAATAACTAGAAACCTTTTTGTGTAGATTAGGAGCTCCAAATGGACTTTGTAAACAAAACAAAACTTTGAACCATCTTTCCTCGTTGTAATAAACTCATCTACAAACTCTGATCAACTGCAAAACATAAGTTTCTCTCCAAAATGGAATTTTTCTCACAGCTAGCCTCTTGGGCTTAAAAGGTCCTCTTTTCAACACTACTGCACAAAATTTGGTAGTATGATAGGACAAAGGACTATGGAGGAGGGTAATAGGGTGTGCTCTGATACCATGAATAAATTGAATGTGGGATTCATAAAATTTACCGAGGCTTACCCCTGACCAAAACTACCTTCTACTAATGAAGCAACTAATTAAATAGAAATAGAGTTCTATATTTTTCTCCTTGCTTCCTTTCTTTCTTACAACACTCCATCCTTTCCCTCTATTTATAGCCATTTTGAGGGAAGGTGAGGAGGATCATTTGGCAATGTGAAAGAGGATTAGTTACCAAGTCAATAGTTTGGGCACTTAATGTCAACATCCCAACAACCATGTTGACTTCTTATTTTCACATGTTCGTGTATAACATTCAACCCCACATGGGTTATTCTAACTAAGGTGAAGCTTCCCTTGGTCAAGACCCAAGTTAAACTTAACACATTAATTACTATAATTAATCTAACACATGAATATGAACTTCTAAGTCAACCAAAATACTTATCTTAACCCTAAATACTTTTATCATGCTAACACATAGTTCAATACCCTCCTTACAGGTTGACCATAGCATCCATGGGTCACACTTAAGAAAATACACCTTTCAATTAGGCCTTAATATCCCTTATAGATCTCATGAAGACCTATTACCCTTTTAGAACTTCATTGAGAAAACAAGAACACAATATCACTTTCAAATACATAGGTCCACTGCATATGACCCTTAAGACATATTTAAATGAATACATCTACCAAAACACTCTTTTGCTAAAGCACAATTTGCTTAAACAATATTTTGTACACAGGAACATCATAAATGAACAAATAGTCAACTTTTGAACTTAATAAATTTGACTATACAAATATTCAGACCTTATAATAAACTTTGTTAGATGTTCCTAGAATTTCCCTATAACTTTCCATTTTACACCATTATCAAATTCTATGTATATCAAAAGTTATAGATCAAACACAACAAACTAGTTTTCCTTCACAATTTTGAATATTTAAATTCCAAAAATCATTGTGTAAATATAAAACATCTAACACATGTCATCATCTCATCTCCCTTGGTAACTTTGAATAAATATGCTCCATCGATCTCCTTTTGATCTTCCTATCTTTAACCTTGCATCACTCATCATTGATCTTAGATATGCACTCTATAAATCATGCCACTTGGTATCTCTACATGCCTTTTGAGCACATTGACTATTTGACTTGATCTGCACCATCAATCTCCATCTATACAAGTACCTACTTTCCATTGATCTCCTATCAAATCTTTTGAGATTGTGACACTTGTCACTATCACATGCAACCTTAGACTCCTTTGACTAATTAACTTCACTCACACCATTGATCTCTATCTAACAAGATCACACACTCCATTAGATCCTTATCTGGTCAAATAAAATGCTCATTGTTATATCCTTGATTCTATTGAATTCTCACCGTAGATCTTCAATATTAAAATTTTGGCTAAGTATGGGAACTTAGTAAAGTTTTTTTGAGAACCCAAATTTTCACCTTAATAAATTTTGATATGCTCCATGTCCAGACCTAAAACTTGAACCATATGATCTCCTCACATAGGTGAATCTATCCATATATCAAGCTTCTCTTTATTCCTTCACATGTGTAAAATATGACATAATAAAACCGATTACTCAGCCTTATCTATCAAGATGACTAATTGAGTGTAGACATTCATATGATTATTCTAATGAATTCCATTCACTTTCATAAGCACTTTAATCACTCATAACATCCCATAGGGTCTCTAAAACATGTCCATACCATTAATAACATCCATCAAATACCTCACTAAGTAAATTACTGAAGAACTATGTAAGAACATTGAAGCACATTGAAGCACACTTTTTTATTATCATTCTATCACACATGACACCTCATCAACATCTTCGGTCACCCTAGAGAAATCATTGAAAAATTTCCAAAAATCTTCCCCTTTGTCATTGATGTCAACACCAATACTCAACACTAATACAAAGATTGTCCTCAGACTTTATCTCTCTTTTTAAATACTTTATCCCCCTTTGACACAATGACAAAGTGGGCTCAACTACTGATCTTGTAGACCTTGAAAACATTAAGACGTAATCCCGCTAAGTCACCTAAGCTTAGGCACACTTTTTATCGTCTTTAAACCATTTTCAATAATGAAGAAACAATACAATTTCCTTCATACCTTATCAATCAAATTCTACTACACAGTCCTTTGATCCTAGGACCTGACCATTTACAAAGCTCCTTCTTGGTTTATAGATGAGGATTCAAACATATGACTTGGTTTGATCAAGAAATCATATCAATATTCTTTAATTCACAAATTTAGTAGACTTTTTCATATCTCCACCATAACTGGAACATCTCACATATGTTCCCCCTCACATCATGCACATCTCTTTAATCCTTTCAAACTAACTGAGTTAGCACCCCCTAACTCCATGATCTATCCAAAAAATTATATCTTTAACATGGATTATTAATCAATTCTATTTTGACACCTTGAAATTTCCATACTCTACCTATAGACCTTTAGGACCAAACTCCCTAAATACACCTTGAACACATATACTTTCTTCTCCACACGAAAGATGTCTCCTAAGAAGAATAGGTAGAGACACCCTAACCCACAGTGTTCTAGAACAATGTGAAACCAGGAGTTTCCCATAACTCCTCATATTCCTTCTCTTTCTTGGACATCTTGTATTTATAGAATTTATTGTCCTTTTTCTTTTTAGGCTTAAGAGAAACAACTTGCTCATCTAATACAACATTCTCCTTCTCTTCTAAGATTGAATTTACAATGCATGGAGACAAAAAATATTGATGGCATACCTCATCACTAGAAATTTACAATTGATGTTCTTCACATGAAAATTGTTCAATAATAGCATGATGTTCATTTAGATTTATACACACCTCATGACTAGTCTCAACTAGTATCTTTGTCTTCTCCTTGAGCTTGTTTTCTTCATTCACAATATGAGCAGACAATGAGAGGTCTTTCCATTCTAAAAACTTTGTAGAATTATCTAGCATAAAAAATATACCACTTAGACCTATAGGCTCATCGTGACTCACACTTTCCACTTTTGGTTTCCATGAGTTAACTAGCCTTCTTCCTTGCATTCTATGATTTTGATTAGACTTATTTTGACTGGATAACATTTGCTTGTAGAACCTAGTAATGTGACCAATCTTTTCACAGTTGTAGCAAACCATTCTTTTTGAAGGAAACTCAACTTTCCTTCATATTACTAGATGTATTTTCTAACTTAGCTTTTAATGACTCATTTTCAATCACATACCTTGAATACTCATTTTCTTTAGCTTTTAGGATTGTAGATAGAATTTTCAATTGACAACTAAAACGCTTGACTATCTTTTCATGCTCCTTGGTGTCTTCATTCATTCTTACCTCAAACACATTTAATTAATCTTCATAGTCCTTGATTTGAGACTTCATCTTCTTGTTAATCTTCTTCTCAATCTTTAGTTCTTCATGAGCATTCCTCAATTCAGTCTCACAGTCCTCCTTGTCTTCTTCATTATCTATATCACTGCAAGTAGACTATTTTTGATATGATAAACTTCCTTATTTATCCATGTAGAGGAATTCATCTTTAATATCAAACTCAAAACCAATGTCTTCACTCTCATCTGATGAGTTACAATCTTTATTAGTGTAGAGACTCTTCTTGTTATTGAAAAACTTTTTTTTGTTGTCAAACTCTCTGAATCTTTTCTTCCTCTTATCAAAATTGAATGTCTTCTTATCTTCATATTGGCTTTCACCAATGTCTTCATAATCATTATTATTATTCTTATGAGGGTAATTTTTAGCAAAGTATGTTATTTTTCCATAATTGAAACATTTAAAGGGTAGCTTACCCTTATACTTCCCTGAGCCTATTTTAAATTTACTTGTAAACAAAGCTATTAGTTCATCATCAAATATCTCATCATACTTGACTTCTTCACCTTGAGTTATTTTCTTATTTTACTTCATTTTTATCTTGAAATTTGTTTCCTCTTTTGGTAGTTTGTCATCATTGACACTCATATCATAGGCAGTAAGGATGTCATGCAATTCATTCATCTTCATCTAAGTAAGATCATGACTTTCTTCTCTAGCAAACACTTTAGAATCAAACTTGAGGGAGAGAAAACTTAATAACATTTTAATATAGTAACTTCTTCAAGATTCACTCTAAGACCTCTGATAATGTTCATAATCTCATCAAATCTCTATAAAAAAAGATGTCATAGAATCTCTTTCCTTCATCTTGAGACTCTCAAGTTATCTTCTATGAGTCTCTAAATTGGCCAAATTGACCTTTGAATCCCTTCATAAATGATCTTTAATTTTTACCATATCTCTTTGGTATATTTATGATGAATTATCTTGGTGTATTCAGTCCCTAAAAGACCATATGTGATGGCATTCATTGCCTTAGAATTTCTCTCACATAGATTATTATCATCTACACTAGATGGAAGGGTTGGGGGGATAAATATCCATCCATAACAGATTGAAAAATGTCAAAACATATTGAAATGATGTAGGTTTTCACTCTAAAACTCTAAAAACATAATTGGACCCACTTAACATCGATGATTTCTCTATAGAGAAACCCTGCATCTGTTGACTTGCCATATTGTACCTTGGATAACTTTCAAGTGGTTAAACTTACATTGAAGGTCCTACCCTAATACCAATTGTTAGAGGTGTAATCACTAAGAGGGGGGTAAATCAATGATGCTAGATATTCTAAAACTTTACTTATAATCCTTTAAAACCTTTAACTAAATGACATTATCATTCATGAATCATATACATCATTTATAGTAATAAACAATAAAGATAAACAAGTTCACACACATAACATAATATCTACATGGGAAACCATCTTAAGGGATAAAACCCACTGGAACCTAAAAAATGGACTACATTCCTGTAGTAACAAGATCCAAATTTAGACCAATACGAATTTATCAAGAAACACCCATCCCTTAATTTAGTGAGACACCCATCCCATAAGGAGGAACTAATCCCCTAAACAACCAAGCACCCACTCAACTACCTTGATCTAATCTACACCTTTGATTTAATGTCTTCTACACCTTATGATTAACTTCTCTTACTTGCACTCTTATTCACCCTTCTATCTCTCTCAAATAGCCTCTAGAGCTTACTCACTCAATCAGCCTCTTCTAGGCTTATTAGGTCTAATGACCTATGTGTTCATCTTTATCAACTTGATCAGATAAAAATGTTTGATCTTTATCACACTCTAATGGTCATCATTGATCTATACCTTCTCTTCTAAAAATTTTATCTCCTTCACTCAATTCCATACTTTCTCAACTCTACTCTCTCTTTTAACTCATCATACACCCTCAAACTTGATCATATAATAAATGCATCCATACACCCCTTTTGGATCACTCTAGGATTATTTTTTCATCCTCAATCTTCTCTATAATTTATTTTATCCATTGAGCACACTTATTCTAATCTCTTTTCCTCATCTCTATCTTCTACTCTCTCAACACTTTCTCATCAACTCTAAAAACCATTGCCTTGGTCTTCACTCTTTATAGAGTCTTCATGAATATTAACTTCTAGGTTGGTCATAATACTTGTCTTAACACTTAATACTCTTATCATGATAGCACATATCTCAACACCATCCTTACAGGCTGGCCATACCATCCATGGGTCACACTTAAGCAACTATGCCTTTCAATTAGGCCTTAGTAGCCCTTATAGGTCTCATGGAGAACTATTACCATTTTAGCACTTCATAAAGCAAAAAAAGATCACAATATCTCTTTAAAATACATGGGTCCACTCTCTATGACCTCTATGACATCTTTAAATGAATATATCCACCAAAACATGCTTCTGCTAAAGCATAATTTTATTAATTAATATTTTGTACATAAGAACATCATGAATAAACAACTATTTACGTTTGGAGCTCAATAAATTTGAATGCACAAATATTCAGAACTTATAATAAAATTTAATGGATGCATGTTGAAGTTCTCTATAATGTTTCCTTTTACACAATTATCAAATTTTGTGTATATCAAAAGTTATAGCTCAAACACTACAGACTGGTTTTCCTTCACAATTTTAAATATTAAAATTCCAATAGTCACTGCGTAAATACAAAATGTCTAACATTTTTCATAATCTCATGTCCCCTAAAAACTTTGAACAAATACATTATGTTTATCTCTTTATGAGATTCTTATCTTTAACCTTGCATCACTCACCATTGATCTTAGATATGCACTTCGACAATCGTGCCACTTGGTAGCTATGTGTGCCTTCTAAGCACATTGACTATTTAACTCAATCCACATTGTCGATCTCCATCTATATGATCACCTTATTGTCATAAATATTCAATAAAATATTATGATATTATGACATTTTTTACTAGTGCATGCAATCTTAGACTCCTTTGACTAATTGACTTCATTCATGCCATTGATCTCTATCTAAAAAAATCATGTGTTTCATTAGATCCTTATCTGATTAGATGAAATACTCACCATTATATCCTTGATCCAATTGAATGCTCATCACAGATCTTCAATATCAAAAATTTGGCTAAGTATGGGAACTTATTAAGCTTTTTTGAGAAGCCAACTTTGCACCTTAATAATTTTTTCTACGCTCCATGTCCAGAATTGAAACTTGAATCATATGATTTCCTCACATAGGTGAATATATCCATATATCAAGTTACTCTTGATACATTCACATGTGTGAAATATGATGTCATCAAACTACTTACTGAGACTTATCTGTCAAGATGACTACTTGATCTTAGACATTCATATGATTGTTCTGATGAAATCTTTTCACTTCTAAGAGCACTCTAAGCACTCAAAACATCCCATAGGGTCTCTGAAACATGTCCATACCATTAATAACATCCACAAAATGCCTCACTAATTCAAATATAATAGAACTATGTAATAACATTGTAGCACATTGAAACACACTTTGTCATTGTCATTCTAGCACACATAACACATCATCAACATCCTTGGTCACCTTGGAGACATTTTTGACAACTCTCCAACATAACGCCCCTTACGTGGTCTAGGAGAAGCACCCCAAGTGATCTTCCTATGCAATTTAGGATTTGTGGAACCCTTGAAATGACTCAAAATGCACTAAAATTAATGGTTAAAAAATCACTCAAAAAGGATAAATTTAATGTAAAAATGAGTGAAAAAATACAATTGTAGAAGGTAAAATTATAGATACACAGTCATAATAATGCAATCACTTCCAAAGACTATAAAATTGTAGGTTTTATGCAATACCATAACTATCAAGTCATAGTTTTGTATAGGGTTAACTAACCATGGAGGTTACCATGCAGTTTTCTACAAAACTACATGTGTCTAGGAAATATCGTGGCATTGACTATAAAATCACAATTTTCAATCTATGATTTTATAGGATGAGGAAAAATGATTAAGATTTCTAAAGTTAAAATTAAAATAAAATATTAAAAGCATGATAAAATATGTATATAAGATCAATAAATTATTTAAAATGTTTTTATACTAACATCTTATATATATTTAAATTTTGATTAGGATAATATTGCAAAATCAATAGGCAAAATCACTTATATTATGTAAAATTGTTTATTAGTAATCTATGATTTTATAGTAGTTAGTAAAAAGGGTCTATGATTGGATGTTTGATAATGGTCTAGGTATCTCTTCCCTATTCTTACAAAAAAAAATGGCATTAAGATAGACGAAAAAGACTGGTTAGAAGCCATAGTTAGCAATTCTTATCAATAGCTTTGATTCTAAAGGCAAAATCGCTATTTTACATCACAAAATAATGAGTATTCTAGAAACCCCATGACTGTGTTTTTATGGTTCTACTCAACATTAAAAGTCTTATAATTTTAAGATGGGTAGTTTTAAACCCTATCCCTGCAAGTCAAAATAATAGCATAGACACATATAAGACCCAAAATTTATGCAAAAATAGAACTATATACCCTAAGTGCTATTTAACACAAAATCATGACTTTAAAGACAGAATCATAATTTTTAGGGAAATATTTTAGTTTGCAAATCTATGATTTTGGTGAAGAATGATAACCTCCTATAAAAGGTTAGCCACTATTGGTTAAGGAGTGGCAGTTAGTGAAAACCACAACCCTTGATGATTAAATCATGACTATAAATCAGTGATTTTGTAATACAAAACTACTATTTACCTAGGCATGATAATTTGATGAAATCTGGGACTTGTTCTCCACCTATTTAGCCATGAAAGATATTAAAATCACATCTAACATGAAATATGGTTAAATTAGAGGGGTTCTCCCACTACGGGGGCAAATGTAAGGATTAAATTTTGAGTTATCAGATTTGATTATGTAATTATGTCAAAATACCCAAAATGTCAATCCACCATTGATAGCAAGATCCATTAAGATAAAAATGCAAACACAAGTGAACCTTCACATAAACACTTAAATCTTAGAGCTAATTGCTCCAAACTAAGATTCAGACAATAAAAAGACTAAAGGATTAATGGATGAAGATTTGTTACCATATACTCAGAGTTGGCAACATGATGTTGGTTTAATGAAGGCATTTGGATTGGATTGGATGGTTTAGTTGGATTCAAGACTCAAATGATAACATGGAAGATCATAGATTCATTTGTTAGTTTTTCCATAGAGGTGTGGCTTGTTTAAATAGATTGATGGAGAGAAGATAAATGGTCACCATTCAAAGTTAGTTTCCATAAGATCAAGGGTGGAGGACTATCCAAAGAATTAAAAATTCCTTGGAAGCCTATAGAATAGAGGATTCTAGAGAGAAAAGGGATAAGTTAGAGAGGATTTTAGAATTGGATAATTCTAGAATCCATTTAGGGTCTAATTAAGATTACTAGGGGATTAGGATAGATGATTAAGGACTAGGGATGTAGGAGAGCCTAGGAATAGGCTAGGGTAGGGGGGTAGGTAGGTCATGGTAATTTTAAATTCCAAAATAAGGGATAAGTGGGATTAGGATAAGATTAAGAGATGATTATAAATATTAATATATTTTTAGGGTATGGATAAGGTTAGTATGATAAATAAGAATGAAGGGGATGTTAAATAAATAACTAGAAGGGGTGATATTAGGATGGAATTAGAGGGGATAAATGAAATAAGAAGAATTAGTGTCAACTAATAGGAATATTAGTGACGATAAATGAAGTGCGTGAATTTAGGTGCATACATCATCAATATTCAAAAAAATAATTATGCATAGAAGTTTTAATATATTATGTTTCTCCATGTGTTTTATAATTCAATACAAATTCATTAATATATTCTATATATTGAACCTCACCATTTAACAAGGATTGATTAACTATTATCCCACCTAAAGATGTTTCTAAATTTCATTCCATGGAATTGGGCATTTATTTTTAGTTCAAACATAACTTGGTGTGGAATAAGTATTGTTGGCCATTTTTAACCCACATACCAAGCTTGTGCCTAGATGGACAAGCTGAGTAGAGTTCTAGAGATTTGAAGATCAAATAGAAGTTTTGTGACCAAGTTTGGAAGAACATGTAGGCCAAAAAAAAGCTAAGTACAAAACCTTTTATTTGGATAAGTTCAATTCTTGTAGACCCTTTTTGGTCTAAGTGTTAATATTTCCTTTGGGCTAATTTTTGAGTTATTTGAATAAGTATTGGGAATTATTTTAAACATTTTGTTTTAAACAAAATTATTGAAGTGTAATTTATTTTGAACATTTTTTCCATTGTAAAAGGCCAAGTATTTTTGTGTCAAGAAAATTATCCAAGACAATTTTCCCAAAGACCCTATTTCTTTCAAACTTTATATCCAAGGCAACAATCAAAGCACATGTTTCTTTTAGATATTTTATCTACAACAAATGTCTTGATGGAAAAAATCTCACATGGAAAAGTCCCAAAGGATCATTCTCTCAGAAAGTGGTCATAAACAAAGTTTTGAATGGCATTTATTTGGTAAAATGGACCAATGCAAAAGTTTTGAAGGGCATTTCTTCAAGCCAATGGACCAAACAAAAAACCCAAGGTATTTATTTGAGAAGGTGGTCCAAAGTAAAAAAACTCTAAGGACCATGTTTTAGAAAGGTGGCCAAAACACTTTTCCCAAAGGGTCATTTATTTGGGAAAGTGTCCTAGATAAAGTCTCCAAGGGTCACTCTTGCAACAAAGTGTCCTAAAAAAAAGTTTGAAGGAAATAGCCTAAGGAAATTGTTTATTTTAGGTAAAATGATTGGGAAGTAAGATAGGATGTTCACATAAGTTTCAAATTCATAGCATAAAAAATAGTCATTGGGATTCAAATATTCCATTATGGGCACACAAACATAAAGTTTAGACACATGCAAGTAGCCATTTAGATTTCAAAATCCAAGGATGTTCATGTAGATGTCAAATCTAGGCTTCATAAAATATATGTTGGCATTCAAAAACTATTAAAGGGTCCCCAACTAAACATGGATTTGACAAGTGTCCAAATCTTAGAAACCTAGATCAAATCTAATGATGATCGATGACTGGTAGGTCAATGGGTCTAGGGAAATCTAATGTAGCACATTTGAGTGTATAAAGGCAGATCAATGGCATGTGAGTAGAGTCAAAAATTTTATGATTCAAGGAGCTACAATGTGGCATAAATGTGGGAGTTGGTAGACTGACAAGAAATCTTAAGAATGAATTCACAATTAACACATGGAACCAATGGGGATAGAGTTGACATTTCAAAGATAGATCTGAGGGATCACATTTATTCATACCTAGAAAATCTAATGCAATAAGGTCAAGGATGGTGTAAGTGGGACCAAAAAAATCCAAAGAGTAAATACATGAATGATAAGTGTTTCAGTTGCATTGAGCTAGTAGAAGATCCATGGCTCTCACTAAATCATATAGAGAATGACTAATAGAGTGAGATAAATCAAAAGGTCAACGATCCATGTCATTTTTTACATCTAATGACCAAAGGATTGAGCTAGGATATTTTTAACTAGGGTCAATGGATCAGTTTGACTTAGGTAAAGCAAATGCATGAACCTAAGCTGGTAGAAAATACATAAAATTGAGCTTGAGCTCAACCTAAGTTGAACCAAGATAAATAATAAGGAACAAACATTTCCATCAGAGATCCATAAAGGTAAAGTAGGTCTTTTAAACCTAATATAGGCCAAAAGGGTGGTAACTTATTGTAAAAGGGACCAGGCATCGAGTAGAGTGTTATTTATATGGACTATAGGAAAACTAATAACCTAAGATTCATTTTATTTTATATTAAACCCATTTATAGTTTTCAACACAATGGGTAACTATATGTAATCAATGAAGGAATGTCTTGAGCCATGATCTCGATAGATAGTCACCCAATGTAAACATAATCAAATCTCAGTCAGGTTAATAGATGTAAGGATTTTGTCTTTATGCAGAAGCAAAGTGAAAAGATGCATAAAAGATTACAGATAAAGATCTGATGGTTAGATAACCTTGAGTATTTAATATATTTTTAGTGTGCCTAAGGGTCCTTTTCATAAACAAGATCATGACTCACCATTTTTGGCTAAACTCTTGTCTTCTAGTGTATTACTTGAAGACTATTGGGAAAAAGGTAGGATATTTTATCCATGACGGATTATGTCCTACTTGGACCAAATCATGGTGGGGAATTTTATTAAAGATAGTAGTAACTCATTAATTATTCTAAAAAAATATGCTCTCTCTTCTATCTTCTCCCCTTCTCATATATTATCCCATTCTCTTCTCCTTTAAAATGGTTCTCAAATTTTACACTTTTTATCTTTTTGGGAGATAGGGATACTCTCTAAGATACTGTAAATTAGATCCTCTTAATTAGTCTTGACTCTATCAATCATTTGTAATAAATACCTCTTGATGAAATAAGGACTTTATTTACCTATATCTTTCCTTGAGTCCATGTTAGGTGAGTTATGTATGATGACATTGCGTGAAGGAGAATCTTCCTCATCCATTATCGTCCTTTCTAACCTTGTTTAGGTAGTTTCCAATGCTACTTATAGGTTTAGATTAGTATTCTACTTTGAACCTCTTCTATGAAATACTTATGCAAGTATCTTAATCTCGAGGTTGTGTGAGCTAGTATTATATTTTATTGATCTAGTGTGGGTTCAAGCTTATGAGAGTTTCTATTTTATGTTTTTTACATCTCCTAGTTAACTTTATTAGAATCCCTAATCCCATTTCTAACCCTTTTCCCCATGAAGCATTAGATTAGAATTATTTTAGGTGAGCATCAAAGAGGAAGCCAGCCTACTCCAGAGGTTCAGCCCCAACATAGGTTACCCACAATCTAGGGTTTTCCCGATATTGTGACTTAATGGGATAGATCTTGAATAACCCTCTTTAAGGGTACACATTAATTTCATAACAATTTTTTGGCATGCCTGGTAGGACTAAATTCTAAATAAGTGGAAAGATTTTTGGTGTTGTTCTTCTACATATCAACCTTTAGAGTCATTTTACAAACATAAATGGTGACTCTGAGCATCTATCAGTTGGTTAATCAACCTAACTAAGTACCTAATCATAATAAATTAGTATGTATAATCAGTCATGTTTTGATCAATATGTTTATCCTCTACTTAAAAATCACACTTATTAGGCAAATAATGTTTATGTGTTCCCCCCAATGGCCCTCAAATAGCCTATCAACCCTATCATGGCCTTTGTCCTCCTTCTACCCCTACATATGACCAAGGTTAGCCTCCTTTGCATTAAAATTAGTCCTCTACTTCCCCTTATCAAGACCATGTTTACCCTTTTACATCCTTATCAGGGTTCAAACAAGCATTAACATCTTATATTTAGTTGATAAGAGAGGTTGGTAAGGGTTTGGAGTTCTATCCAATAATCCCTATCCATACTCTACAAAAGGCAAGGATTTGTCTTTAGTTAGTAAAAAGTAAATGGTCAGTTTGTGAAAGTGAATAATGGTCATCTTTTAGGGGTGATGACATAGCAATGATAAGAAACATGGTCCAAAATTCAAACAATATGTTAATATCTTATGAAGAGTAGAAAGCTCATTTGGACCAGTTGTATGTACCATCTCCCTTTTAAGAGCCTCAATCCCATCCTTTAAGAGTCCTTGATCAACCCCCTAGTCAACCTTTTCAAAATCCATCCTTGTCAAAACTTAGAGAGGAAATATTGGACCAAGGAATAACAATCATGAAAATAAAGGAGGGGGTCAAGCTTGGACAAAAATTTCCTATTCACACAATGGAGGGGATAAATATCTTATTGCAAGAGTTCTAGAATGTATGGGCATCCATTGAAGAAAATACCTACCCACATGTTGAGAAGAAAGAGATGAAAGGGTGGGTATTTTCCATTGAAAAGTGTTTGAGCAATGCAAGAAAGAGTATGTCAATCTTGAGCCAATCAGTTTTCCCTCTCCTACCCCTATGCCCATTCTCACTCAAGAGCATGAAGATATCACATATTGAATCCTCTCCTATGACCCTAACTATTTCATGCCCTCTCTTGTCAAACCACCCTCTCCCATACCCATTCAAGAAAAGAAGAAGGTGGATATATATAACACATTCCCCTCATGGAAATCAATCAAGGAGGGCACAAAGAAGGAAATGGAGGTGTTAGTTTAGGAAGTCCAAGAACCAATCCTAGTAGAGGAAGCGTTAGCTTTGCAAGAAACAAATCAAGTAACCATAACTCAACTCAATGAGCTTTGTGTATAATAGTTTCAAGACTCTCTTTCTTTAGTTAAAAATCCACTTAAAATAGCATTCAAATTACCTATTTGGAAGGATACCCTCCTAAGACACAAGCAAGGTGAAATACTTCACCCTCCCACAATCTCTATTATATAGGAGGAACATGTTTTATAAAAGATAGAGGAGGAAATTATAGTCATAGGTGAGCCAGAGGAGTACAATGCAAGTGTTTATGATGAGGAGATCGTGATAGGTAGCCCAATTCATAGGGAAGAGCATGTTTTAGTTTTCAAATTATAGGAGCTTGATGAGAAACAAGAGGATAGCCTTCATGAGCCTATTATGAAGGTCAAGGGTAGCTTGAGTGATTTAGAATATCAATGGCAGAATTTTTTCTTAGATTTCTTGAGTGGAATGGAGTAGCTTAATGTTACAAACTTGCTTGAAGAGGACAATCCTCAAGTTGAACATGAGATAGACCTTGAATAGACTATTGAAGGTCTGTTATACATAAATGATGAAGAGAATCAAAACCTGGAACTAAAAGTTGGTCCACTTCAATATGAGGTATTAGTTGAGGATATCCCTAATATGTTAGAGCTAGAGTAAATTAGATTAGATTTTGAGTAAGATAAATATGATGTTTTATACTTGGGATGGTCAAATCAATTATCATTTGTAGTTGAAGAACAAGATAAAATCTTGAGTGAGGTTGATGAAGGAAACATCTCAAGTGTTCAAGTGATTCGATTTTATGAGCATACCAATAAAGAGCCTAATGAGTTATAATAGTGGTTCAACACCATAGCCAAAGAATTTGAAGAGGATAAAGGACATGTCCTTCTATAAATCCATGAACATGTTGTTCTAAGCATGATCAATCTTAATTTACATAAGGATGAGGTAGAATAACATGGTATTTTTGAACCACTAATTAGACCAAGTGCAGTTGTTCCCTAAAGCCTAAGTGAAGTATTCATGCAAGACTTTCTTAAGAGTGATGAGTAATAACAAGTGAGTGCTCTCATAGTCCAACATGAACTGAGTTTGGAAGACTTGGATCAGTATGTCTATATTGGCGACATGTTTGTTTCATTCCATCCAATAGGGAGCACATCAAAAAGATTGACCATCAAGCTATTTGATCCACCAATTTTGATACCTCCAAAGCAAGGTATTTTCCATCTTGATTTGTTACAAGTGGATGATACTAGAATTTTCCCTTTTAATCCAAGAGGACCAATTTTAAAAAGGTATCATATATATTAGAAGCAGCTTTTATGTTTTCCTTTAAGTGCCTTGTGCACTTTTTATTTTTTGTTATATTGTTTCCTTTTCCAAAGTGCCTTAAGAATTTTGTTTTATTTTTTTTCTTCTAATCCTTATTGATTCAAGATAGGTTTAGCTTAGTCGCAGAGGCTAATGACTTCATGCCCAATAGACTAGATAAGGCAAATGGTCTAGGTTCTCAAAGTATAGTAGGCATGCTACCCTTTCATTCACCAAAGATGTTGGCCATTTTTGGTAAACATACCAAGATTGTGCCTAGATGGACAAGCTAAGCAGAGTTCTAGAGCTTTGAAATTCAAACAATAGTTTCATGAACAAGTTTGGAAGAGCCTACAAGCCAAAAAAAAAAACTAAGTGAAAACCCTTTTATTTGTCTAAGTTTAATTCTTGTGGACCCTTTTTGGGTTAGGTGCTAATATTTATTTTGGGATAATTATTTTGGGTTTTTTATCCAAGTATTGGGTATTATTTTGGACATTTTATCCAAAATAAAATTCCCAAACTACAAATTTTTTGAGACATTTTATCTGCAGCAAAAGGCTAAGTATATTTGTGTTAAGAAAATTATTTGGGATAATTTTCCCAAAGACCCTATTTCTTTTAGACTTTTTATCCAAGGAAAAAATCAAATCACATGTTTCTTTCATAAATTTTATCCACAAAAATCTCTTGATGGAAAAAGGATCGCATGCAAAAGTCCAAAAGGATCATTCTCTTAGAAAGTGGTCCTAAAGAAAGTTTGGAAAGGAATTTATTCAGGAAAATGGACCAATGAAAAATTTATAAAAGGAATTTATTTAGGAAAATGGACCCAAAAAAATCCCAAAAGGTATTTCTTTGAGAAGGTGGTCCAAAGGCAAAAATATTGAAGGACCATTTTTGATCAAGGTGGCCAAAATAAATTTCCCTAAGGGTCATTTATTTGGGAAAGTGTCCTATACAAAGTCTTGAATGGTCACTCTCTTAGAAAAGTATCCTAAACAAAATTCCAAATGAAATATCTTGAGGAAATTATTTATTGTCTGGAAAATGCATGGGAATAAGAATAGGATGTTTGTGCAAGTGTCAAATTTAGGACATAGCAAATAGCTATTGGGATTCAAATAGCTCATGATAGGAGCATATATATCAATTTTGGGCCCCTACAAGTAGCTATTTAGATTTGAAAATCCAAGGATGTTCATATAGATGTCAAATTTAGGCCTCACAAAATAGTCGTTGGCATTCAAAAACTACCAAAGGGTCCCCAAATGAACATGGGTTTGATAAGTGTATAGATTTTGGAAACTTGGATAAAATCTAATGGCAAGTGATGACTAGCAAGTCAGTGGGTACAAGTAGATCTAATAGAGTGAATTTAAGTGTACAATGGTAGATCAAAAACATGAGTAGAGTCAAAAAGTTAATGAGTTGAGGAGCTACCACATGGCATAATCATGGGAGTTAAAAGACTAACATCAAATCCTAAAAATGAACATGAATTTGACACATGGTATCAATAGGGACAAAATTGACATTTAAAAGATAGATTCAAGGGCTCACATTTGCTATTACCTACCAAATCCAATAGAGTGGGGGAGAGGATGGTATATGTGGGACCAAGAAAATATATGGATGATAAGTGTCTCAATTATATTGAGCTGGTAGAGGATCCATGGCTCTCACTCAATCATATAGATAAAGATAAATAGAGTGATTTGAGTTAAAGGGTTAATGATCTTAGTCATTTTCAATATCCAATGAATAAAGGACTGATCTAGGACATTTTTTACTAGGGTTGATGGGGCAGTTCGACTTGGGCAAAGCAAATGCATGAACCTGAGCTAGTGTAAAATACATGAAACCAAGCTCGAGAATCAACCTAAGTTGAACCAAGATAAAAAAATAAGGACCAAACATTGTCATCAAAGATATATTGAGTTAAAATAGGTATTTTAGACCTAATATAGGCCAAAAGGGTGGTAACTTGTTGCAAGATGGACTAGGCATTGAGCAGAGTGTCATCTATATGGACTATAAAAAAACCAATAATATTAGATTGGTTTTCCTCTATAGTAAACCCAGGTTTAGTTTTCAAACCAAGGGGTGGATATATGTAATAAATGAATGAACATCCCAATCCATGATCTCGATAGATATCTACCCAAATTAGACATAATCAAAGCGTAGTTAGGTTTATAGATGTAAGGATTTTGTCCTTACGTAGAATCCCAAGTGGAAAGATGCATAGAAGATCAATGATAAAGATCTGATGGTTGGAGAAGGAGCCTAAGAATTTAATATATTTTTAGAGTGCCTAAGGGTCCCTTTCATAAGTAGGATCATGGCTTGTCATCTTAGGCAAAACTCTTTTCTTATAGTGTATTACTCAAAGGCTATTGGGAAAAAGGTAGGCTATCTTGTCTATGATGTATTACATCCTGATTAGAGCAAAGCATGGTGGGGATTTCATTAAAGATAATAAAATATCATTAATTATTCTTGAAAAATGTGATCCCTCTTCTCTCTTCTCCCCTTCTCCTATATTATCCCATTCTCTTCTCCTTTGAAAAGGTTCTCAAATTTTAGACTTTTTATCTTTCTAGGAGATAGGGATACTCTTTGAGATACTATAAATTATGATCCTCTTAATTAGGCTTGACCCTATCAAGCATTTATAAAAACTACCTCTTAATGCAATAAGGACTTTCTTTACCTATCTCTTACCTTGAGTTTATGTTTGGTGAGTTGTGTCTGATGGAATTGTGTGAAGCAGAATCTTCCTCATCTATTGTCCTCCTTTCTGACCTTGTTTAGGGAGTTTTCAATGCTAGTTGCAGGTCTAGATTAGTGTTATACTAAGAACATTTTCTATGAAATACTTATGCAAGTAGCTTGATATTGAGGTTATCTGAGATATTATTGTCTTCTATTGATCTAGTGTGGGTTCAAGTTTATGGGAGTTTCCATTTTCATTTTGGTGTATCACTTGGTTAACTTTTTTAGTATCCCTTGTCCCCTTTCTAACCCTTTTCCTCGTGAAGCATTAGCTTAGCATTAGTTTAGGTGAGTATCAAAGAGGAAGCCTGTCTACTCTAGAGATTCAGCCCCAACATAGGTTACCCATAGTTTGGGGTTGTCCCAATATTGTGACTTAATGGAAGAGAGCCTAAAGAACCCTCTCTAAGGGTGCGCATTAATGTCATAACAAGTAAATTGAAGTTGTGCAGATGTTATTATGGATGCTTTCATATATGCTTGTATTTTTTCTTTATTTTATTCTCTTGACTTAAATTTATTCATTTTACCTCCTTAATTATTCTTTTGTAGTGAATAACTAACCCCATTATCTATCTTTATATTTTTAATTCAATTATAATAAAAAAAATCAAACAAACTATGATGAATTTATGATAATTGAGATAAGATAAATGAATAATTTGTAAAATGTCAAATAAAACCCAATTCAAGATTTGCAAAATGAGAAATGATTGAGTGAAAAAAGTGAAGCCAATGTAAATTTTGTGATTTTTTTATAAAAATCAAAAGGATGTGCACTCTTTCTAATAATATGGATGCCATACTAAAATGCTAAGAAAGAATGAGAAAAATAAGTTAACATATTTATAATTACATAAAGGACATGCACTTTTTTCAAGGGTTCACATCATTTATAAAGGGGATGTGCCATTTTGTTTACATATATTTAATCTTTTTATGTTTCCATATAAAATATCCTTTATTTTAGGCTTGGAGGATTTGAACCTAGCCCAAAAATCTATCATAGACTAGTCAACATGAATTTTTGTAACTTTAATTTTTTTCTACGAGGGAAAATTTTAAGGTTTTGAATATATGAAGGGAGTGAAAATAATATTTCATTCACTCTAAAATTTAAGGTTTTGATGTGCATAGATATAAACAGTACAAAAGAAAGAAGAAATCACATTCTCAAAAATATTCTTCTGGAAAAGATTTTACTTATAATAAGCCTTGGAAGCCTACATATAAATCTAGAAAAAAGAAATTTGGTCCAAGAAGGATATTCAAAAAAAAGAAACACGATTATCAAAAGAACCCTGTTAAGTGTTTCATCTGTCAAGTTGTTCACTATGATAATAAATGGCCTAATAGGAGAAAAGAATCCATAAGGATTAGTTTCTTAAAAAACTATGGAATTGATGAAGATGAATATGTGTTAGTATCAGAAGAAGATGAAATTCAATATGAATCAAATATTTTGTGGGAAGCATCTGATAGTGATGATAATCAAGTAAATATGAATCTAGTTGAAATTAAATTAGAAGATGAATCATCTGATTATGATTCTAATATAGGACTTTAGATTCATATGAATTTTTCTCCTTTTCCAAATGCCTTGATTTTATCTCAACAAATATATTTCCTTAAGGAAAGATATGATTAAACTCCTGCCTATATGAACTCTGAAATAATGTTTTTGCAACAACAAATTGTAGCTACTGAGCAAAAATATTCTCTTCATTTAGCTCAAAAAAAATTAAAAGGATATTTTGTCCAAATAATTTTAGTCTCAAAACTAGAAAGTATCTCCTGACACCTATAATAGAGCTACTTGGCGAAAGAAGCGTATTTTTTAGCTTCAACTCTTTCTAGCTAAAGCTTAAACTGAATTACAAGATCTTCTAAAGGAAGAATCTCTTGCTGATGAACATGTATACCTATTTGAATAAGAGCTACTCCAAGTCACTAATGAGACTGGATCTCATTTTGAGGGGGGGGAACACCTCTCATAATAATTCAAATATACATCAGATATCAATATACAATACTAATAATCTAGTTTGTGAATTTTAGATTAAATGGGATGGTTTTAAGCCATATAGCTTGGATGTTTTGCTTGATACTGGTGTTGATATTTCTCTTGCTATATATCACTCTATTCCTGATAATATGTGGAAGCCTAATTTTCATCGGTTAACTTTCAATACAAAAATTATGGTTTTAGAATTATTTGTAGTTATACCCGTTGTACTTGGTGACTCTATTTATCAATTTAAGATAGTACAACATGAAATGCCAATATATGATATGATGATTGGTTTAGATAACTTGGAAAATTTCTACCCTATCACAATTCATCTGCATGAAATAATTCTTGAACAAAAATATTCTTTGTATAAGAAATCCAAATATGAATGCAAAATTACATTGAGAGGAAAGCCAAAAAAACCAGTTGACACCATATGGATATAATATAAGTTAAATATTTGTCATACTAGCATCGATCCAATAATTGAGAAGCTTAAAAAGGATTTTTTTAATAGAAATCCTTTAGCATTCAAAAGTATAAAACTACATAAATGTAGAATTGAATTAAAGATGGTAAATGACCAAAATTGTAAAGAAATAGAACCTAAGTTTAAGGCACATCATTCAGGAATGTCTCCTTCACTTAGGGAAGAATGTTTTTAAGAAATAAAATAGCTAAAAGAATAGGTTTTGATAATATATTATAATATCCCTTGGGTATGTGAAGCATTCTATGTAAATAAAATATTAGAGCAGATAAGGGGTAAAAAGAGACTAGTTATAAACTATGTTCCTCTTAATAATCATGTTTTCCCTGTTCAACATCCTATTCCTTCAAAAGATGAAATGTTAAAAAGAATCAATGGAAGAAAATTATGCAATAAGTTTGATCTAAAATTAGGATTGTAGCAGATACAAGTGGTAGAACAAGATAGGTATAAAATTACATTTGTCACTCCATTTGGCCAATACGAATGGAATGTCCTACCCTTTGGTTTGAAGATCACTCCTAGTATATTTCAAGAAATGATGAAAAAAATTATTAGCATATTCTAATTTTATAATAGTCTATATAGATGATATATTATTTTTTTCAAGATTTCCTAAAGAACATCTCAATCATCTAGAGCAATTCTATCAGATTGTGTATGACAATGGTTTGGTTCTATCTGAGAAAAAAATTATAGTTTTCAAAGATTATCAATATTTCTATACCCAATTTAGAAATAATTGACCTTGTATATTTATATTAAATCAATCATCATCATTGAATTCATATTCTTGGTTCATAATTTCTAAGCTAATCACACATATTCTTATGTCGCTTGGACTTCTCACTTCTCTCTCAAATTCTACAAGTAACATCCATTTTGGCTATTGTAAACTAATACCACACCATGTCTGGTGAAACCATGTTGGAATGACATTGTATTTTTCCTTTTAAAATTAATTTAAGTTTAATTTTGAGTTCATGAATAATTTTATAAGTGTGCAAAGTGATGTATGGTGATGCAAAGTGATAATCCTCTATCCTTTCTTCGCTTATCCTTTCATGTTTATCCAATAGTTCCTATTCTAATAGGTCATATAGAGTGTATTTAAGTATGTTAGGCTCATTTAAAGTTTAAAATTATTATTGGAGTGTGAAATCTACCCCTTGGTTTGTTTACCTTATGTTGCTTCATGCATCTCACCTCTATATTGAAACATTGATACTATAATCCTTTAGGACTTTGAAGCTAGTTTGTATGCCTTATTTAATCATGATAAGAGTATGATGGTCATCTATAAATCATATTGGAGTGACCCTTAGAAACTCAATTTCATCTCTAAAAACTACCATTTTTTTCTTAGATAGAACCAAACCATTGTCATACACAATTTGATAGAATTGCTCTAGATGATTGAGATGTTCTTTAGGCAATCTTTAAAAAACTAATATATCATCTATATAGACAATGATAAAATTAGAATATGTTGAGAATTTTTTTTTCATCATTTCCTAAAATATACTAAGAGTAGTCTTCAAACCAAAGGGTAGGACATTCCATTCGTATTGGCCAAATGGAGTGACAAATACAGTTTAATACCTATCTTGTTCTATGCTCACATTCATGGCTATGAACAGACCTCGTAACTAGTATTTATATTAAATCAATCATCATAATTGAATTCATATTCTCCTTACAGATAATAGTGGTTGTCATCATTAGAATCAAAGTTGGTGTGATCCATGTATAATGTTGAAGGAATCCTTAACATGCAACCACCAGGTGTAGGAGGAAACATAGCCTGATCACTTAATATAAACATTTTCCAAAGAGCATCTAATAGTTAATCAGGAGCTAAGACAATATTTATATTATCTTAGAAATTCTAAACTAAGAATATTTCAAACTTAATCCTAAAAGGTATCATTAGGACACTAAATATATTCCTTACTTGATCTGGAGTGATACGAATAGTAGGATCATCAGAAGCTTTCATAGGCATAACACAATCAAAAAATTGAAATAAGTTATTTGGAATTTTAGAAAATGACCAAAAAAATAAAATTATTAGGGTTAAAACTTAGCCATAAAGTAGACCATTAGATTAATAATTTGAAACCATGCTTGCAAATGAAATTCTTAAAGGGATTATTTATACCATTAATCCTTGGATTATTAGCTTTATGATATAAAATTATTGTAGAACATCACCTTTTTTCACCAATTAACTTTCAATATAAAAACTATGGTTTCAAAATTGTGATAGTGTAGAAAGTTGCCAAGTTATCTGAACCATCATATCATACATTGGCAGTTCATGTACTATCTTAAAATGATAAATAGAGTCACCAAGCATAATAGGTATAACTACAGAAAATTTTGAAACCATAGTTTTCGTATTGAAAGTTAATCGATGAAAATCAGGTTTTCACATATCAGTAGGAATAGAATGATAGCTAGCAAGATAAATATCAACACCAATATCAATCAAAACATCTAAGCTATTAATTATGAAGAGGTTCACTAAAATGTTTTATTCAATATTGAATTTAGGTTAATAATAGTATGCACATTTAAGTATAAAAATGACACAAGGAAGATATAGATAAATTTAATAATATTTAGTAAATTATGCTCTAATTAAGAATACAATAAGGAATGAAATTACAATGAAACTATACATAGTAACTATATACATATAATATTTTCAAACTTAATCAATTACTAATGCTTTTTATCTTGTAAGAACCTATCGAGCCTCAATCTCTCTGAGTACACACCTTAAAGGGTGTATCAGAAAAGGGGTGGGAAGACCATTGGTTCATAGGATTGTTGTCTTTTATTTCTTCTTATTACCAATCTAAATAGTTCCTATAAACATTCTTTTAAGCTTTATCTCCTCTTTTGCACATTCCTCTAGTCATTTACCACCTTCATATTTATTTCCCTAACTAAACCCATTTTAGATAGTTTACATGACTATATTGGCTGAATCAAACTTATATTCATATTAAAAAAACTTATTAGGGTCTATATTGACCCCTGGCTAACCTAGTCTATAACCTAGTTAGTTTTTTTCAATTATAATACTAGGTCGATAGAGTCAACCTTGTCAGCTAAAACTTTTAGAAGGGTTTAAGGTTAGATCTACCTATATAAACACATCTATTTTTTCATTCTTAGAGATTAGACACAAGTTATTATTCATCTGTGCTTCTTTACAATCTACTCTTCCACCATTCTACTTGAGTAGTCTTAGCTTAGGGTTTCTACTTGGGGAAGAATCTAATCTTGTGGAGAAGTCTTGACTGATTTGGCCTTTCTTAGTTATCCTTAAAAACCATAATAACCTCTTGTGAATCACCTTTTGCCAAGGGAGAGATTGAGTCTCAATATGTTCATCTTCCAATTAAGTTTCTTTAACTTTACTCCTCTCTTTAGTAGATATAAGTATCATAAGTAATGGCTTTTGAATAATGTTCTCTTTCTCTATGCATTATGGTTTTAGCTATACATAGCTTAGTTAGGATTCTCTTATACATGTTTAATTTTGTTTATTTACTAAATACCACTTTTTGCCATAAACTTTGGTGAGCACTAAATTAGACTTTTTATTTACTTGTTATTAGTTTAATGAATATGAAAACATAGGACCTAGTTAGGGTTATTGTGTAGTTTTGCTTGACTGGAGGCTTTGGAACCCTCCTTAACAAAATTATTATGGTAAGAGATCCCTTGATTAGGTACAGTGGATCCATATTGTTCATAACCTTGATTATATAATGTATCTACAATTAGAAGTATAAGTAAGATCTATCTTCTCCAATCTAGGATTGATTTGTGGAATCTGGTGCATTTCCCATTGCATACAGTAACTAGTAATGAAAAAAAGAGAAAAAAGTTAAATGATTGAAAATAACATATATGGGTTTTGACATTGCTTAAAAATGTAAAAAGTAATGTCCTAAAGTTGTGAGAAATAAAATATCCATAAAGGAGAGTGTCTTATGTATATGACTAAAATCAGTGGCGTAGATTTTATCAATGTTTAGTAATGTATAGACAATGCCAAGCTCTAGGGAGAACTAGTTGTAATGAATGACTTTTCATTTATATTCAAGAATTTTTATTGAATAATTTCCTATAGCTTACTTTTGAAACATGTGAGATGACCCTAATGGATATTTCAAAATTTAGAAACTAATTACTAAATTTTGTAGCGACAAGGACATGCTAAGTGGACAGTTTCACAATTGTATTTCAAACACATACCTATCCCAAAGAAGCAAGAATAGTTGGCTTGAGGCTAGGAGTATCTTGATAATAATATAAATTAGTTTGAGAAATGAATTTATAATTAATTCATCATAGTTATAATAAATAGAGGGGGCTCAATCCCACATATAGATAAATGGCTAGAAGAATGGTAAATAAGACTCAAATATTTGAGCATAAGTCAAGTGGTTTTATGTCACATCCTAATTTATCTCTAAGCTGAATAACCTTTTGATCTATGGATTTTTATGGTTTTTAGTGGATTAAATATTGTTTAATTAAGCTTTACACCATATGTTGATTATGGGATAGTTATATGTTTCTCAATTTATAGATTGGTTTGCTATGAGATATATATACTTTTATATTATGTACATTATGATCATGTTTGTTAATTTATATAGTAGTATTTTATAGATTTCATAATGTTTTAGGCTAAATACCTTCATTATTGTGAGGTGAATGTATGATATATCCATCTCTCATAGTGTGATGGAGGGAGGGAATCATCAAAGAGGATGGTGTAGATGGAGGCATTGGGGGACAATAGAGAAAACATTTGTAAATCTACGCACACACTACAATAGAATAATAAGTTTTGTGATTATTATTTGAGGTAGATAGTTATATTATGTTTTGATTTCTATTATATATGTATGATGCGATGTTGTTGTTGTTTGATGATAATGTTGTTTTGATTGCATAATTTAACTAATTTAGTTATGTACTACATTTAATAGTTGTGGATGTTATTGTTTAGTTGTTTGAATGAATATTTTCATGTTTTAATGTGACTTATCATTATTTTTGTTATAACTAAGTATTTGTTTAAATATTTATTTGTTTGGATTCTTTATTATAATAATAGACATATTTTATTATGTATCTGAGTTGATTTGTTAAGTAATTACTTGTGTTTTTAATGTTACTATTATCATTTATAATAGTTGCATAAACCTGTAATAAGACATTAATGTGTTATAATTATTTGTTAGGCATTAATGAATGACTTTAATTGACATGGTAAAATGATATTTATATTATTAAATTAACACTACTATAAATCCTTAGTGCTTAGGTAATAAACATAATGTTATGCAAAGTGTTATAGATAATTTCACTATTTAGCAATTATATAGACATCACTGTGTTTGATGAATCTTTACTAAAGTCTATAGTTATTTGTTTAACCTAAGAAGTTAACTTATTGTTTGGAGGTCAAATACATGATATTGGTCATTATGTTATATATACTCATCATTTCATCGACATTACATGGTATTATAAGGTTTGAATACTTTGTATAAAGTCAATTTACATGGGCACTTTAGGAAGTTGATGTTAAAATTAGTAAAGTTAAAGTACATTTATAAAATGATCATTATACTAATCACTCAAACTTTTGAGATGATTAGGGTTTCTAATCTTTTGTTGACTCAAGTTAACAATCATTTTGAACTAAATCATTATGTGAGTTTGGAAGGTTGGCTAGATGATAAAATGGTAGCACACTATAGATCTATTGAGTTATTCTCATCATGCATTATTTTAGTCATTATTTATCTATCGAGTAAAGGGGTGAAACTAGTGGCAAGTAAGGGCATGTAGAATAATAAAAGAGAAGGGAAGGAGGCCTGTGAGGGCATGACATATGTGGACACAATAGGTAAAATTTGATCAAAGGGTATTCGAGCTAAGGAGTGAAGAAAAATTTGGCTTCCTTGGCATTATAATTATCGTTTATAGGTTGGTGATGTACTTTAAATTCTTGTGTGATAGTTTGATGGATTTTTGGAAAAGAAATGATAAAGAGGTTTACTGGTTTCAATTGTTTTTTAAATTCTAGAAATTATAGGCTAAATGTAGGGCCTTGTGGATGGCTCAACCATCCACATAACCCTACATCCAACCCAAAATAACCCTAGCTAGAATGGTTAGAGTTGTAAGATTTTTTCCATGTTTATACTAAAACTATGAAATCTATATATTAATTCTTATTTCAACTTGTAAACCCTACAAAATTATAGTATGGCCATTTTATTAAATGGGTACTTAAGAATAGACTGGGTAGGGTCTTAGACTCAATTTTGGTTATCAAACCAGTTTAGGGATATAAGTATTAATGCTTAAACATAGATAAAATTATGTATTGGTTATCTAGGATTTGACTATGTATATACCTAACTGGGAATTTGTGTAAAGATGTTATAGGTTTTTATAACAAATTTGACTATGTAAGAAATTATGCACATGCACACACACACACACATTTGTATATGCATACAAATATTTATTATAAGGTTAGGGATTTTTAAATGAAATTTTTGTATTGGTTTTATAACCAATTTAATGTATATAAATTTATGAATTTGAAGGTTAAGGATTTTGAAAAAAAATTCTATATTTTGATTTGAACATATTTATGAATTATGGGTATGCTATATATACTTAGTTTTTGTTACTAAAGCTTGTAGTATACATAACTATACATATATGAAATTGGGGTTAATTATGGTCAAGCCATAAACATATAAAGCCTTGAACTAGGTAATGATGCTAATGGTAGATATTTAGTTAGGTAAAAGTATAAACAGTTGTCTGTGTATTCAAATTTATGCATAGATTTATATATAAAAAGCAAATATGGATTTTTATAAGTCTATGTTATATGTCTAGGCATTTGTTTGTATAATTACTTGTATGAGGCTATAATAAGTCTTAAACAGAAGATTAAATTCACAATATTCATAGGCATATATGGATTTCTTAGTCTTTATCCAATTTATTTTGGATATTTGTTATAATAAGGCTGAGTTATATGATTCAATTGAACTTGTTATGTAATATTTTATGGACTATGTAAATGATAAGGCTGAGTTATATTATCATAGAATTCTCAATGCTTGGACATAGTTGACTGAGTATATTGTCTCTGATCATTATTTATGTAAGTAATTTCAATAGTAATGTGAATTGAGTGATTTGTGTATTTTAAAATAAGGGAATTGGTAAATAATTGTTTGGTTGTGTTAAAATCTTTAATCACATATATTATATGCATTTTTAGTCAAAACAATTAAATGGTGATTTATCTAGTATATTAAGGTATTGAGACAATTTATTGTAGCCTGAATGTATAATGAGAATATATGGGATACTCTAAGATCATGGACAATGGATTGTCTAATTACCGTATAACATATACACATTCAGATTATGACTATATAAAAAGTTATGACTATGGACAATGGGTTGTCTAATTAGAGTATTAGCTAAAGAGTTTCTATAAAAAATTGTGTATTCATTTTTTGATCAAAGTTTTCGTTCATACTCCACGAAGCATCATCAGGGTGTGAGAATGAATAGGTAGTTTTACAAACTAAGCAATTCCTTTATAGATATAGCAACGAAGCCTGATGATGTCATAATGAGATAATTTTAAAATATTTTAGTTTATTAAAATATAAATCAACAACACATTAGTAAGTCATAAAATGTGAAAATTAAATTATCAAATGTAAATTTAAAAAATTATAAAATCAATTTATTAATATAAATTATTAGTTTTAATTTTTATTAATGTTTAATTGTAACTAATTGTAGAAAAAAAATGAAATCAAATTGAAAATCATAGATTGTCAATTAAAAATTAAGAATTATCATTTAAAATTATACATTATAGGTTATAAAATAAAAAAGATTATACACTAAAATTATAACTCATAAATTATAAATTGAAAGATATGAAAAGTAGTTGAAAAAATCAAATTGAAATTCATAAATTGTCAACTAATTTTTTTTACAAAATTAAGAATTATCACTTAAAATTATACATTATAGGTTATAAAATTTAAAAAAAACAATTATATAGTAAATTATAACTTATAAATTATAAATTGAAAGATATGAAATGACAAAATTATGAATTAATAAGGTAGAATAACCTTTAATAGTAAACTATAATACTTTAGACAAAAAATAATAATAATAGAAATAAATTTAAGAATAAAAATTGAATAGCATGAAAAATTATAGTAGGTAATTAATCAAGATGGAAAAAGGCATTGGGAGGGCAACAAAGAAAATAAGGGCAAGTACAAGGAGTGGGAGAGGGTAAAAAGAAAGAAAGGGGTAGATTTGAAGAGAAAAAGGTCAAAAAAACCAAAAGGGGAACATACGATGGAGGACCCACCTAGGAAGGGGGAAGGGGGGTAGGGGGCAAATGGAGAATAGATTGATAGAGATAGTGGTTTCGAGTTAAACTAAACCTGGAGACCTATTATCAACTTGCTCAAACTTCAGTAATTTTTTCCCATAAACTTGTTGATGTTGTTCTAACCCCTCTCTTGGTCCCAACCTTCGTTCTGTCCCCCCTGCAGGTGGGTCCTCCATCATATGTTCCCCTCTTAGTTTTTTGACCTTTTTCTCTTCAATTTCCACCCCTTTCTCTCTTTTTACCCTATCCTACTCCTTATCATTTCTCTTGTTTTATCTTTTATCATCCCAATTCCTTGTTCCATCTTGATTAATTTACTCTTATAATTTTTTCATGCTATTCAATTTTTATTCTTAACTTTATTACTACTCCTTTATTATTTTTTGTCTAAAGTTTTATAATTTACTATTAAGGGTTATTCTACCTTGTTAATTCATACTTTTATTATTTTATCTTCTATTGAAAAGGCCGTTATTAACAAGGGGATTATCAAGTTAACCTCCTCAAATTATAATCAAATCCAAGGATCAAGTCATAACCATAACGTAATCTAAACATAAGCATTTGTACCAGATCAAGATTAAAACTATGAAAAATCCACAAATATAGCTTATTCGTGCCATGTTTAAATGGTGAAAACATCATCTATTCAACTTATGCCATAAATGTAGCTTAATTTGCATTAACAACCTATTCAATAAGGGTAGCCTAAGCCATAACCTAGACCAATATCTAAAAGGCAATAACCACCACCTTTGCAAACCCCTCCTCTGATAAGAAGACCCACTCTTGAAGTCTTGAGTGACCTTGGTGACCCTATTAAAGTAGTTTTTTATAGACTAATTATGGCTATTATGATTATTTGGATTATTCTAAAGCATTATCTTGAGGGTATACAACATCTAGACTTGTTAGATATCATTCTATTCCTAATGATTGAGATGTGCTTTAGGCGATCTTGAAAAAACTAATATATCATCTATATAGACAATGATAAATTAGAATATGCTGAGAAATTTTTGTTCATAATTTCTTGAAATATACTAGGAGTAGTCTTCAAACCAAAGGGTAGGACATTCCATTCGTATTGGCCAAATGGAGTGATAAATGTAGTTTTATACCTATCTTGTTCTACCACTTGTATCTGCTAGAATCCTAAGTTTAGATCAAACTTATTATATACTTTGCTTCCATTGATTCTTTGCAAGATTTCATATTTTGAAGGAATAGGATGCTAAATAGGGAAAATATATTTATTAAGAGGAACATAGTTTATAACTAGTCTCTTTTAACCCCTTATCTACACTGATCTTTTATTTACATAGAATGCTTCACATGCCCAAGGACTATTAGAATCTCTTATCAAACCCTACCCACCCCGTTAACCTGCTCATAGATCCTTTCTTTAGATTATCAGTAGAATGAAGAATACTCATAAAGTTATTTAAATCAGATCTAACAAAAAAAAATTTTGATCTTACAAAAAACATGAAATCTTTAATAGCTTTAATATCAACAAAAATTTATTTATGAGTAGAGTGATAGTTTTTTTGAACTTGTTTAAAATTTCCTGAATCAAATCTATAGGGCTTCTCTGAACCATCTGACAATATTTTTTTCAGAATAGCACCTCAATATAAATCTGAAGCATCTATCTTAATGATCTTTAGACCATTACCAAGTATAACTAGAGGTGATAAGTTTTGACAATTCTACTTAATCTTTTGAACAATTTTTGTCATCTCATCAGACCATGCTAGAGAATTCTTTGATAACCTTTTATTTAGAAGAATTCTATCATGTGTAATGTTATAATAATATCTCATTACATAGTTTACATAGCCACCAATCATGGACCATCAATCTCCCACACTATCTCTTAATAAGATAATGGCCTTCCCTTCACGGATGGGTAGAAAATTATAGTGCAAGAATCTAGAGTGACAAACTAGAACCCGTGCATTGTAAGATAACTAATATATGATGTGTATTATAATTTATTTTATTTTAACATGATATCATACAAATATGTAAATCATATAAAACACATGAAATGACAATGTTTAACTATAAACATTACTTTGGTAAATATTTTCAAATAGTTAATGATCTTTAAGATCAGTCATTTTCATACACACCACTCAATCAAATTACACCTCATCTTGCATTGATATCACTAATTAAGTCAGTGGAATCTATCCACTATTTATTTAATGTCATAAATATGAAATTTAGTTAAATTATATAATAATATAAAAATTAATAGATTTAATTAGAATATTCCCTATTAAAAGATATAAATATGATAAGTATAAAAATATCAAATACATACATTTAGTCCATCAAATGTAATGCAATGAATCTAATATCATCTAGTTTATTTCAAAATAATAAACAAAATCATAAATAGTTATTAATATAAATGTACCGTCTAGGTATGAATTATATCCAAACTATAAGTTACTCAATATCACAAAGTAACTTGAAATGTTATTTCATCCATGAAAAAAACATTAATCACAAATTATATATTTGTTCATATTCCACAAATATAACAAAAGTCAGCCATAAAACAACTTAATAAGATCTATTTTTAAATAATTAAATACCTTATTTTAATTCTTCATCTAAATAATAAAGCACCTATTTTACCTTGTTGTATAATAATGTTTACCAGCATACAAGAAGTTTCATACATTTATATATGGTATACCCATTATTAAATTTATAACACTATCACCAAATCATATGTTTATATATATAATGTATATATGTATTATTTTTAAACTCTCAGGGATACATATAATTTAATGAGAGAGTATTTCCATATTCTATTGAATTAGCTAGAGAGTTTCTAAAAAAACTATGTATTCATTTTTTGATCCAAATTTCAGTTCATACTCCATTAACCATCATCAGGGTATGCAAATGAATAGGTAGTTTTATAGACTAAGCAATTCTTTTATAGATATAGCAATAAGGCCCAGTGATGTCATTATAAGGTAGTTTTAAAATATTTTATTTTATTAAAACATAAATTAACAACACATTAGTAAGTCATAAAATCTGAAAATATGAATCAGATATTTTGTGAGAAGCATCTGATAGTGATGATAATCAAGTAAATATGAATCTAGTTGAATCCAAATTAGAAGATGAATCATTTGGTTATGATTCTGATATAGGATTTTAGATTCATATAATTTTTGCTCCTTTTCCAGATGCCTTGATTTTATCTCAACAAATATCTTTCCTTAAAGAAAGATATGATAAAACTCCTACCTATATGATCTCTGAAAGAATGTTTTTATAATAATAAATTATAGCTCCTAAACAAAAATATTCTCTTCATTTAGCTCAAAAAAAAGAGGCAAAAGGATATTTTGTCCAAATAATTTCATTCTAAAAACCAAAAACCATCTCCAGTTGAAGCTGCATATCAACCTAACACCTATGATAGAGTTACTTGGTAAAAGAAACATATTTTTTGGTTTCAACTCTTTCTAGCTAAAGCTTAAACTAAATTACAAGATCTTCTAAAGGAAGAAGCTCTTGTTGATGAACATGAACACCTCTTTGAAGAAGAGATACTCAAATTCATTGATGAAATTGAATCTCATTTTGAGGGGGGGACACCTCTCATAATAATTCAAATATACATCAGATATTAGTAAACAATACTAATAATCTAGTTTGTGAAATTCAGATTAAAAGGGATGGTTTTAAGCGATATAGCTTGGATTTTTTACTTGATACTGGTGTTGATATATCTTTTGATAGATATCATTTTATTCTTGTTGATTTGTGGAAACCTAATTTTCATCGATTAACTTTTAATTAAAAAAACTATGGTTTTAGAATTGTCTATAGTTATACCTATTGTGCTTGGTGACTCTATTTATCATTTTAAGATAGTACAACATGAAATTCCAATGTATGATATGATTATTGGTTTAGATAAATTGATAAATTTATACCCTATGACAATTCAATCGCATGAAATAATTTTTACACAAAAATATTCTTTGTACAAGAAATCCAGATATGAATGTAGAATTCCATTGAAAGGAAAACCAAAGAAACCAGTTGACACCAGATGGATATAGTAGAAGGTAAATCTTTGTCATGCTAGCATTGATCTAATACTTGAGAAGTTTAAAAATGATTATTGTTCTAAAAATCCTTTAGCATTCAGAAGTAGAAAACTACATGAATGAATAATTGAATTAAAGATGGTAAAAGACAAAAATGGTAAAGAAATAAAACCTAAGTTTAATGCAAATCATTCATGAATGTCTCCTTCAATTAGGAAAGAATGTTTTTAGAAAATAAAATAATTGAAAGAATAGGGTTTGATAAGAGATTCTAATAGCCCTTAGGCATCTGAAGCATTCTATGTAAATAAAATATCAGAGCAGATAAGGGGTAAAAAGAGACTAGTTATAAACTATGTTCCTCTTAGTAAATATATTTTCCCTATTCAACATCTTATTCCTTCAAAAGATGAAATCTTGCAAAGTATCAATAGAAGCAAAGTATACAATAAGTTTGATCTAAAATTAGGATTCTAGTAGATACAAGTGGTAGAATAAGATAGGTACAAAACTACATTTATCACTCTATTTGGCCAATACGAATGGAATGTCCTACCCTTTGGTTTGAAGACTACTCCTAGTATATTTCAAGAAATTATGAATAAAATTTTCTTAGTATATTCTAATTTAATCATTATCTATATAGATGATATATTAGTTTTTTCAAGATCGCCTAAAGAATATCTCAATCATCTAGAGTAATTCTATAAGATTGTGTATGACAATGGTTTGGTTCTATTTGAGAAAAAAATAGTTTTCAAAGATGAAATTGATTTTTTAAGGGTCACTATAAAATTAGGGGAAGTTGCAGTAAAAGAACATGTTTTAAAGAATATCAAAAAAATTCTTGATGAGCTCAAGGATAAAAAATTGCTACAAATATTTCTTGGCTATGTAAACTATGTAGCAGGATATTATTATAACATTTCAAAAGATAGAATTTTTATAAATAAAAGGTTATAAAAGAATCTTCTAGTATGGTTTGATGAGATGAAAAATCCTATTCAAATGATAAAGTAGAATTTTTAAAATTTACCACCTCTAGTTTTACCTTATAATGGTCTAAAGATCATTGAGACAGATGCTTCAGATTTATATTGGGGTGTTATTCTTAAAGAAAGATAGTCAGACAGTTTAGAGAAGCCCTATAGATTTGCTTCAAGAAATTTTAAAGTCTTAGAAAAACTATCACTATACTCATAAATAAATTCTTGATGTTATTAAAGCTCTTCAAGCTTTCATGTTTTTTATAAGATAAAAAAAATTCTTGTTAGATCTGATTTAAATAATTTTATGAATAATATTCATTCTACTGATAATCCAAAAAAAAGATCTCTGAGTAGGTTAACCAAGTGGACAACTCTTCTGCCAAATTTTGACTTCTTTGTTGAGCACATTCCTAGAAAAAAAATTATCTTATTGATTTTATATCTAGAGAATTCAATTTAGATAATTCAAAATGATTAGCTATGGCAGTGACAGTTACTAAAGTACGTGAAGAGTTTCATCAACATATATGGAGATCCACTCCATCTATTTCTAATTAGTTAACTCATGAAATAAATGCTCTCACCAGGAAAAGCTCATGAAGACTCTACCGAACTTAATAACACTCATTTAGCATGGACATCATAGTTTCAAGAACCTAATGGTAAAAGGTGGTGTTCTACAATAATGTTATATCATGAAGCTAATAATCCAAGGATTACTAGTATAAATAGTCCCTTTAATAATTTTATTTATAGGCATGGTTTTGAATTCTTAATCCAATGGTCTACTTTTTGACCAAGTTTTAATGCTGCTACAAAAAATTTCTAGTCATCTGCTTAAATTCTATATTACTTATTTGAATTTTTGGATTATGTTATGCCTATGAAAGTTTCTGATGATCATGTTATTCATATCCCTCTAAATCAAGTAAGAAATATATTTATTTCCCTAAGTATACCTTTCAAGATTATGTTTGAAATATTCTTGGTTCAAAATTTCTAAGCTAATCTACATGATGGCTTAGCTCCTATTCAATCATTAGCCACTTTTTGGAAAAGGTTTATAATAAGTCATTAGGGTATGTTTCCACCTACACCTGGCAGTCACATGTTAAGGATTCCTTCAGTGTTATACATGGATCACACTGACTTTGATTCTGATGATGACAACAAATATTCTCCCTAAAGAGAATATGAATTCAATGATGATGATTGATTTAATATAAAGACTAGTTACAAGGTCTATTTGTAGTCATGAATGTGAGCATGTTAACTCTCTTTTAGTTTTATGGACCTCACCACTTACAAAATATGGTATTCTATCAATCATGTAGATAAATTTATTGTTTGTCTTTTCTTATTAAGCAGTGCATAGTGGGCTCATAACCCACCATCTTTTGGCATCTTATCTTTTTTGTCGATTCAACATCTTTATGTCAACCTTTGATCTTCTTATTTCATCCTATAAATATGAGGAATTCTTCATGTCATAAGCATCAAATGCCTAGAATCGAGTCTAGAGTCTTAAAGTAGGACTTATGTCTTAGTGAGTCAAGAATAAACATATGCTCTTATCTTACCCTTTTTATGGGAACCTATGAATCAAATTTTTTTCCTAAGTTTATTATTTCCTAGATTTCTTTTGAAATCTTGGTAAACTCTCTATGTCTTAATTAATACAATGATATTGTAATTAATAGTATCAAAGCTATGAGCCATTTGTCATGAGCCATATCTAGGTCCTATAAATACTTATTATTTGTGTAATACCTCTTTGGTATATCAATAAAATTATAATTTCATCTCTTGATATCTATATCTATTCTATTGTTATTCTAGTCTTCTGTCTCCATATTATCTTTAGATAATAGGGAAGGGAATGATCTCGTAAAGTAGTGAGAAAGGCATGATAGCGGATCTGTATAGTACTGATGATATAGAGACTATAGATGCATCTAACTAGATAACTATAGATACTATAGGTACATCTAATGTTTGTACTCTCTTTGATATATCTACTAGTTCATTCTTTTCTGCAAATGAAGCAACTGTAGAATTTAATATAAAAAATCCTAACCTTGAATGGAAACTCCCAAATTTTAAGGCCATAGATGTTTATGATAAGCTTTCTCCTTTTCATCTTATTTATAAAACCACCATAAAATTTTCTAAAAATGTTATCCAAGTTAAAAAAAATGATGATTATAAATACCACTTGCACATAGTTGATGATAAAACTATCCATCAATTAAAATCTAAGTTAAATATAAGTTTTTGCATATTGGTGTCATTACTATTGGTGATTTTAATTTATTTATAAAAGGTCTAAATGTTAGTATTTTATGATGTTTATTTGATAATAGACATACCCACTTTAGTGCTTAGTTACAAAATGTTATCCAAACTAGTCTTCATGATGGCTTGATCTTTACAATTGTATACTCAAATTATCTAGTGGCTATTCATCAAGAAGAAAATTTAAAGAAATTCTTAAATATTTTTCTCCAAACCCATGGATTAGATAGGATCCCTAGATCTTGTCCTCTTGCTATTAAATACCAGGTCATGTATCACTTAACCAATACCCTACATCATGTTGTCAAACATACTCCCACACAAGGCAAAAGCATGGTGTGTAGAGCAATAGAAACAGTCAAATAATTCCTACTAAATTAATTTATTGGTCAGATCTTAAGTTTACCAAAAAGTGGATAGTAGACATAGACTTTATCCAAAAAGCTAGGAAATCCTTATCATTTGCTACATCTGTAAAAGACTTACCAAACAAATCTATCATCAGATTTGACTCTCACAATGATTTAAAATATCATATGTAGAGCATACAATTTTAGTAACCCTTGCCTTCAATCAATCTTCATTATCTACATCTTAATAATATTCATGATCCTTAAATATATTCATACTTCTATGTTGAGTGTCATAAAATTATAAGTCATCTAAATCAATTTAGTATTCATATGGTTAAAAGAGATTTAGCCATTCAAGAACTAATTGAGAAAAATAAGAAGTTACTTGTTGAAGCCAAAAGAATTAATATGGAAGGAACTTCTGGAGAAAAAACTAAAAGGGAAGAAGAGAAAGGTCATATATGGAAAACTCTTTTAGGAGATGAACCATATACAGAAAAAGGATTCCCAAAGTCTATTGATTTTAATCAATATTCACCTGATGAAAAATTTAAAGCACAAATGTATTATCTCAAGACATCTAACAAAAGTCTTGATCAGACTACCAAAGTCAAGTTAATGAATTAGAATAATCTTGCAACCAAATGCTTGACTAGTAAAGTTTCATAAATATAATAGAGTTTTAACCAAGTTTCTAAGATGTTAAAGAGTATTGAGTTATACCAGAAAGGAGAACTTACTAGAGCAATCAATATTTTGAATGATAATGTTACTACTAAACATAATCAACTTGTTCAAAAAGTAGATAATGAGTAAAATAGATAATGAGTCTAATAGAATTAGACTACAACAATAATCTGTTATAGTAAAGATATATAATTTGATTCTTGAAGAAAAGATTATTAGTTAAAGCCAAGATTAGCTTCAAACTAGTGTAGTTTCTCTTGAAATAAATTTAAAAAATCAAATGAATACTTTTGAGACAAAATAGGAAGAAGCATACTAGAAAATTAAACATTTATCTTCAGCTTCTGATAGCATAGCTAGATAAATAGTAAATCATAGTTCTAGCCTATCTTCTATTCTTGAGATCTTAAATTTAATAAAGGATAAAGGCTAATCTTCTCGGCCATAGCCAGAAATAGTTGTTTTCGAAAATATTGATTATAGTCAGAATATCCATTCCTAAAAAAATGTTTTAAAATTACAAAGAGAATTATTTGAGAAGTCTAAATCAAAGAGTTTGTCTAATCCTAAAAAATCTCGTGATAAGATATTTGAAGTAGGTATGGCTAAGATAGAGTCTACTCAAACTAAAAGTTAATTTGAGATAGGAGAATATTCTACATATAAACCTATATTAGACTCTCAAATAAGGAATTTAAATCTTTAACTTTTCTTCTATAAATTCAATTATGAACCACCAAAAAAAAAAGAAAGAACATGTAATGCTAGCTTGGGCTAGTGTACATATTTAGAGTCTTAAAAAAGATCCTTTTAGTGTTAGCCAACAAACTGCAAATGGGTTCATAGGAAATATCAAGGGATGGTGGGATGCTAGTGGTACAATGTTTCATGAAAGCATATACATTCATCCAGAACTGATCTCTCTACACTCTACAATGCTTTACTTTTTGAATTTTTTGGGACACTAGATAATGATAAAGAGGCAAACAAAGCCAAGTTTTTAAATTCCCAATTGTGTGATATGACTAGGCTAGAAGAATATATTTGTTATATGAAAAATCTATTCTATAATTTTGGAGAAATCTTTAATCCAACATACAAGACTAGGTATATATAATCATTTTTTGAATATTTTGCTACCAAGTATAAGGCTGCTATGGGTGATAAACTAGAACATTAAAGCAGTTAATGAGAGATTATGTGTAGAAATAAAAGCATAGAAAGAAACTATGAAGTTTCATAAATAGATAGGTAAAAAAATCTATAATTCTCTAGATGATAATTTTGATTTTATGGATATGTATAGATATAAATAGTACATAAGAAAGAAGAAATCACATTCTTGAAAATGTTCCTTTGGAAAAGAGTTTACTTATAATAAGCCCTGAAATCCTACATGTAAATCTAGAAAAAAAAAATGGTCCAAGAAGCATATTCAAAAAAGAGAAACATGGTTATCAAAAGAAACTTGTTAAGTGTTTCATCTATCAAGGTGATCACTATGCTAATAAATGTCCTAATAGGAGAAAAGAATCCAAAAAGATTAATTTTTTGAATAGCTATGGAATTGGTGAAGATGAATATGTGTTAGTATCAGAAGAAGAACTTCAATATGAATCAGATATTTTGTGGGAAGCTTTTGATAGTGATGATAATCAAGTAAATATGAATCTATTTGAATCTGAATAAGAAGATGAATCATCTGATTATGATTCTGATATAGGATTTTAGATTTATATGATTTCTACTCCTTTTCTAGATGCCTTAAGTTTATTTCAACAAATATTTTTCCTTCAATATAGATATGATAAAACTCCTACCTATATGATCTCTGAAAGAATGTTTTTGTAACAACAAATTGTAGCTAATGAGCAAAAATATTCTCTTCATTTAGCTCAACCAAAAAGGCAAAAGGATATTTTCTCTAAATAATTTTAGTCTAAAAACTAGAAAGCATCTTCGGTTGAATCTGTCTATCAACCTGATACCTATGATAGAGCTACCTTGTAAAAGAAGCATATTTTTTAGCTTCAGCTCTTTCTAGTTAAAGCTTAGACTGAATTATAAAATATTTTTAAGGAAGAAGCTCTTGCTAATGAATATGAACACCACTTTGAAGAAGAGCTACTCTAAGTCACTAATGAGATCGAATCTCATTTTGAGGTGAGGGACACATCTCATAATAATTCAAATATGCACAAGATATCAGTATACAATACTAATAATCTAGTTTGTAAAATTTAGATTAAATGAGATGGTTTTAAGCCATATATCTTGGATGTTTTTCTTGATATTGGTACTAATATTTCTCTTGCTAGATATCATTCTATTCCTTTTTATATGTGGAAAATTGATTTTCATCGTTAACTTTCAATAAAAAAAAATGTGGTTTTAAAATTGTCTGTAGTTATACCTATTGTGCTTGGTGACTCTATCTATCATTTTAAGATAGTACAACATGAAATACCAATTAATGATATGATAATTGGTTTAGATAACTTGGCAACTTTCTACCCTATCACAATTCAGCTGCATAAAATAATTCTTGTATAAAAACATTCTTTGTACAAGAAATCTAGATATGAATGTAGAATTCCATTGAAAAGAAAGACAAAGAAACTAGTTGACACTAGATGAATACAACAAAAGGAAATCTTTGTCATGATAGCATTGATCTATTAATTGATAAGCTTAAAAAAGGTTGTTCTGAAAATCCTTTAGCATTCTGAAGTAGAAAACTACATGACATGAATGTAGAATTGAATTGATGATGGTAAAAGACAAAAATGGTAAAAAAATAGAACCTAAGTTTAAGGCACATCATTTAGGAATGTCTCCTTCACTTAAGGAAGAATTTTTTAAGGAAATAAAATAGTTGAAAGAACATGGTTTGATAATATATTCTAATATCCCTTAAGCATGTGAAACATTCTATGTAAATAAAAGTTTAGAGCAGATAAGGGGTAAAAAGAGACTAGTTATAAAATATGTTCCTCTTAATAAATATGTTTTCTCTATTCAGCATCCTAATCCTTCAAAAGATGAAATATTTCAAAGAATCAATGGAAGAAAAGTATATATAAAGTTTGATATAAAATCAATATTTTGGTAGATACATGTGGTAGAATAAGATAGGTACAAAATTGCATTTATCACTCCATTTGGCCAATATGAATGGAATTTCATACCCTTTAGTTTGTAGACTTCTCCTAGTATATTTTAAGAAATGATGAACAAAAGTTACTTAGCATATTCTAATTTTATCATTGTCTATATAGATGATATATTAGTTTTTTTTAAATCACCTAAAGAACATCTCAATCATCTGGAGCAATTCTATCAGATTTGCATGACAATGGTTTGATTCTATCTGAGAAAAAAATGACAATTTTAAAATATAAAATTGAGTTTTTAAGGGTCACTATAAATTTAGGAGAAGTTACAGTACAAGAACATATTTTAAAGAATATCAAAAATTTCCCTGGTAAGCTCAAGGATAAAAAATTTCTACAAAGATTTATTTGTTGTGTAAACTATGTAGCAAGATATTATTATAACATTGCACAGGATAGAATTATTCTTAATAAAAGGTTATCAAATAATCCTCTAGCATGTTCTGATGAGATGACAAAATTTGTTCAAAGGATAAAGTAAAATTATCAAAATTTACCACCTCTAGTTCTACCTGGTAATGGTCTAAAGATCATTGAGATAGATGTTTCAAATTTATATTGGGGTGATATACTTAAATAAATATTGTCAAATGGTTTAGAGAAGGTCTATAAATTTGCTTCAAAAATTTTTAAATAGGTTCAAAAAAATTATCACTCTACTCATAAATAAATTCTTTCTATTATTAAATATATTCAAGCTTTCATGTTTTTTATAAGATTAGAAAAAAAAATTGTTATATCTAATTTAAATAACTTTATGAGTATTCTTCATTATATTGATAATCTAAAGAAAGGATTTGTGAGCAGGTTAACTAAGTGGGAAACTTTTTTGTCATATTTTGACTTCTTTATTAAGCACATTCCTATAAAAAATATTTTTCTTGGTGATTTTATATCTAGAGAATTTAATTCAGATAATTCAGAATGATTAGTTATGGTATTGATAGTTACTGAAGTACATGAAGAGTTTCATCAACATATATGAAGATCCACTCCATCTATTGTTAATCAGTTAACTCACAAAAGAAATGCTCTTACCAAAAAATATCATGAAGCTTTTGTTGAACTTAATAACACTCATTTGACATGAACATCATAGTTTTAAGAACTTGATGGTAAAAGTTGGTGTTCTACAATAATGTTATATCATGAAGATAATAATCCAAGGATTATTGGTATAAATAATATTTTTAATAATTTCATTTGTAGGCATGATTTCAAATTCTTAATCCAATGGTCTACTTTTTGGCCAAATTTTAACCCTATTATAGAAATTTTCTGTCATCTACTAAAATTTTAGATTATTTATTTGAATTTTTGGATTATGTTATGCCTATGAAAGCTTTTGATGATCCTATTGTTCGTATCCCTCCAAATCAAGTAAAGAATATATTTATTGCCTTAAGGATACATTTCAAGATTAAGTTTGAAATATTCTTGGTTCAGAATTTATAAGCTAATCTACATGTTGGCTTAGCTCCTACTCAATCGTTAACCACTCTTTGGAAAAGGTTTAAAATAAGACATCAAGCTGTGTTTTCTCCTACACGTAGTGGTTTCATGTGAAGGATTCCTTTAGCATTATACATGGATCAAACTAACTTCGATTCTAATGATGACAACCACTATTCTCCCCAAGGAGAATATGAATTCAATGATGATAATTTATTTAATATAAAGACTAGTTATGGGGTCTATTTGTAGCCATAAATTTGAGTACATTAATTCTCTTTTAGTTTTTTGGACCTCACCACTTACAAAAAATGGTATTCTATTAGTCGTGTCGATAGATTCCTTGTTTATCTTTCTTTATTAGGTGGTATGCAGTGAGCTCATAACCCAACATCTTTTGTCATCTTGTCTTTTATCCATCAATCTAGCATCTTTGTGTCGATCATTGATCTTCTCATTTCATCCTATAAATATGAGGATTTCTTCGTGTCATAATCATCGAATTCCTAGAGTTGAGTCTAGAGTCTTAAAGTATGAGTTGTGTCTTAACGAGTTAGGAATAAGTGTATGCTCTTTCTTTGTCCTTTTTGTGGGAACCTATGAATTAGAAACTTTTCCTAAGTTTATTATTTCCTAAATTTATTCTCAAATCTTTGTAAACTATTAATTGCAGGATCATTGTATTACTTAAGACACAAAGAGTTTACAAATCTTTCCGAACAAACTTAGGAAATAACAAACTTAGGAAAAGTTTTTGATTTTTATTAAAGTTCATCTTATTTTGATACTAACACATATTAATCTTCATCAATTCCATAGCTATTCAAGAAATTAATGTTTTTGGATTATTTTGTCTCATTAGGATATTTATTAGCATAGTGATCACCTTGACAGATGAAACACTTAACAGGCTTCTTTTGATAACCATGTTTCTTTTTTCTAAATATCCTTCTTGGACCAGATTTATTTTTTATAGATTTATATCTAGGCTTCCAAGACTTATTATAAGTAAAATATTTTCTAGAGAAAAATTTTCAAGAATGTGATTTATTCTTTCTTTTATACTATTTATATCTATGCACATCCATACATCCAAAATTATCATCTAGAGAATTATAGAATTTTGCACCTATCTATTTATGAAACTTCATAGTTTATTTTTATGTCTTTATTTTTTCACATAATCTCTCATTAACTACTTTAATGTTCTAGTTTAGCCTTCCAAAGGACATGGTTTGAATAATGTCACCCATAGCAGCCTTATACTTGGTGGCAAAATATTTAAGAAATAATTCTATATACCTGATCTTATATGTTGGATTAAATATTTCTCTAGAATTATAGAATATATTTTTGATATAACACATATATTTATGTATCTTGGTCATATCACACAATTGGACATTAAGAAACTTGTCTTTGTTTGCTTCTTTATCATTATCAAGTATCCCAACAAATTTAGAAAGTAAAGCATTACAGAGTGTAGAGATCGGTTCTAAATGAGTGTATATGCTTTCATGAAAAATTGTACCACTAGCATCCCACCATTCCTTGGTATTTCTTGTGAATCCATTTGTAATTTTTTGGATAACACTTATAAGATATTTTTTAAGACCATGAATCTATACACTGGCCCAAGCTAGCAATGCATGAATCATTTCTTTCCTTTTTTCAGGTGGTTCATAATTGAATTTTCAAAAGAAAGGTTAAAGATTTTAAAGTCCTTATTTGAGATTCTGATGGAGGTTTAGATGTAAAATATTCTCCTATCTCAAAGTAACTTTTAATTTTAGCAGGCTCTATCTTAGCCATGCCTACTTAGAAGATCTTATCAAGAGATTTTTCAAGATTAGGTAAACTCTTTAATTTAGACTTCGTAAATGATTCTCTTTATAATTTTAAAACATTTTCTTAGGAATAGATATTCTAACTGTAATCAATATTTTTTAAAACAACTATTTATGGTTGTGGCCAAGAAGATTGGTCTTTATCTTTTATTGAATTTAAGATCTTAGGAATAGTAGATAGGCTAGAACTATGATTTACTATTTCTCTAGCTATGCTATCAGAAGCTAAAGATAATTGTCTGATTTCTTGGTATGCTTCTTCCTATTTTGTCCCAAAATTAGTCATTTGATTTTTTAAATATATTTCAAGAGAAACTACACTAGTCTGAAGCTGATCTTGGCTTTGATTGATAACCTTTTCCTTAGTGATCATATTATCTATCTTTACTTCAACAGATTGTTGTTGTAGTCTAATGATATTATACTCATTATCTATTTTTTGAAGAAGTTGACTATGTTGAATAGTAACATTATCATTCAAAACATTGATTTCTCTAGTAAGTTCTCCTTTCTGATATAGTTCAATACTCTTTAACATCTTAGAAACTTGATCAAGACTCTATTGTATTTCTAAAATTTTACTATTCAATTATTTGGTTACAAGATTATTCCAATTCTTTAACTTGAATTCAGTAGACTGATCAAGACTTTTGTCAGATGTCTTGAGATAATACATTTATGCTTTAAATTTTTTATTAGGTGAATATTGACTTAAATCAGTAGACTTTGGGAATCTTTTTTATGTGTATGATTCATCTCTTAAAAGATTTTTCCATATATGACCTTCTTCTTCTTTAGTCTTTTCTCCAAAAGTTCCTTTCATATTAATTCTTTTGGATTTAGAAAGTAACTTATTATTTTTATCAAGTAGTTTTTGAATGACTAAATCTCTTTTAACCATATGAATACTAGATTGATTTGGATGACTTATAATTTTTTGACAATCAACATAGAAATATGAATCTATTTGAGGATCATGAATTTTCTTGAGATGCAGATAATGAGGATTGATTGAAGGTAAGGGTTGCTATAATTTTTTGCTCTGTATATGATCTTTCAATTCATTGTTAGAGTCAAACATGATGATATATTTGTCTAGTAAGTCTTTTATAGATGTAGCGAATGATAAGAATTTCCTAGGTTTTTGGACAAAGTCTGTGTCTACTATCCACTTTTTGGAAAACTTAAGATCTAACCAAGAAATTGATTTAGTAGGAATTATTTGACTATTTTCTATTTCTCTACACACCACACTTTTGTCTTGCATGAGAGTATGCTTCATAGTAGGATGCAGGGTATTGGTTAAGTGATACATGACCTGGTATTTAATAGTAAGATGACAAAAGCCAGGGATCATATCTAATCCATTGGTTTGGAGAAAAAGCTTTAGGATTTTATTTAAAATTTCTTCTTAATGCAAAACCATTGGATAATTTGGGTATATAATTTTAAATATTGAGCCATCATGAAAACCAGTTTGGATAACATTTTGTAAACATGTTCTAAAGTGGATATGTCTATTATCAAGTAAACATCCTAAAATACTAACATTCAAACCTTTTCTAAATAAATGGAAAACATCAAGAGTAATGGCACTAATATGTAAAAAATTATATTTAAACTAATATTTTAACTAATGGATAGTTTTATCATCAACTATTTGCAAGTGGTATTTATAATCATCGTTTTGTTTAACTTGGATAACATTTTTAAAAACATTTATGGTGGTTTTAGCAATAAGATGAAAAAGAGAAAGCTTATCATAAACATATGTGGTCTTAAGAGTTGGTATTTTCCATTTAAGGCTAAGATTTTATTCATTAAGTTCTAAAATTGTTTCATTTGTAGAAAAGAATGAACCAGTAGATATATCAGAGAGAGTAAAACCATTAGATGTACCTATAGTATCTATAGTTATCTGGTTAGATACATTCATAGTCTTCATATCATAGATACTATATAGATCCACAATCACTCCTTCCTCATGGCTTTACATGATCATTCCCTTCCCTATTGTTTGAAGATAATATCAGATAGAAGACCAAAATAAAAATAAGATAGATACAGATAATAAGGGATGAAAGTATAATTTTATTGATATATCAAAGAGTTATTACACAAGCAACAAGCATTTATAAGACCTAGATATGGCTCATGACCAATGGATCATGGCTCTGATACCATTAATTTTAGGATCATTATAGTTCTTAAGACACAAAGAGTTTACAAAGATTTTAGAATAGACTTAGGCAAAGTATCTGATTCACAGGTTCCCACAAAAAGGGCCAGTGAAGAGCATACACTTATTTTTGACTTACTAAGACACAACTCCTACTTTAAGACTCTATAATTGACTCTAGGAATTTGATGCTTATGACATGAATAACTCCTCATATTTATAAGATGAAATAAGAAGATCGACGGTTGACATAAAGATGTCAAATCGATGGACATAAGATAAGATGTTAAAACACAATGGATTATGGGCCCACTATGCATCACCTAAAAAGAAAAGGCAAACAAGGAATCTATCAACATGACTAATATAATACCACCTTTTATAAGTGGTGAGGTCCACAAAACCAAAATAGAGTTAATGTGCTCACATTCATAACTATAGATAGACCCTAGAACTAGTCTTTATATTAAATCAGTCGTCATCATTGAATTCATATTCTTCTTGGGGAGAATAGTAGTTATCATCATAAAAATTTAAGTTGGTGTGATCCATGTATAAAATTGTAGGAATACTTGACATGTGAATGCCAGGTGTAGGAAGAAACACAACCTGATGACTTATTGTAAACCTTTTCCAAAGAGTGGCTAGTGATTGAGTAGGAGCTAAGAAAACATGTAGATTAGATTAGAAATTTTAAACCGAGAATATTTAAAACTTAATCCTAATAGATATCCTTAGGGAAATAAATATATTCCTACTTTATCTAGAGGGATACGAATAATCAGATCATCAGAAGCTTTCGTAGGCATAACATAATCCAAAAATTCAAATAAGTAATCTAGAATTTCAGCAAATGACCAAAAAAATTTGTAGTAGGGTTAAAACTTGGCCATAAAGTAGGCCATTAGATTGAGAATTCAAAACCATGCCTACAAATAAAATTCTTAAAGGGATTATTTATACCAGTAATCCTTAGATTATTAGCTTCATGATATACCATTATTGTATAACACCACCTTTTACTATCGGGTTTTTGATACTATGATGTCCATGCAAAATGAGTGTTGTTAAGTTCATCAGAGGCTTCATGAGATTTTATGGTGAGAGAATTCATTTCATGAGTTAATTGATTAGCACTAGATAGAGTGGATCTTCATATATGTTGATGAAACTCTTCACATACTTTAGTAACTGTCACTGTCATAACTGATCATTCTAAATTATCTGAATTGAATTCTCTATATATAAAATCAACAAGATAATTCTTTTTTCTAGGAATGTGCTCAATAGAGAAGTCAAAATCTGATAGAAAATTTGCCCACCTAGTTAACCTGCTCACATATCCTTTCTTTAGATTATCATTAGAATGAAGAATACTCAAAATTATTTAAATCAGATCTAACAAGAATTTTTTTTGATCTTACAAAAAACATGAAAGCTTGAATAGCTTTAATAACAGCAAGAATTTCTCTATGAGTAGAGTGATAGTTTTTCTAAGCCCATTTAAAATTTCTTGAAGCAAATCTATAGGGATTCCTTGAACCATCTGACAATGTTTCTTTAAGAATAACACCCAAACATAAATTTGAAGATTTTGTCTCAATGATCTTTATATCATTACCAAGTAGAACTAGAGGTGGTAAATTCTGACAATTCTATTTTATCCTTTGAATAGTTATTGTCATCTCATCAGAACATACTGGAGGATTCTTGGATAACCTTTTATTTAGAAAAGTTTTATCATGTGTAATGTTATAATAATATCCTGCTACATAGTTTACACAACCAAGAAATCTTTGTATAATTTTTTATCCTTGAGCTCATCAAGAATTTTTTTGATATTCTTTAAAACATGTTATTTTATTGAAACTTCCCTTGATTTTATAGTGACACCTAAAAACTCAATTTCATTTTTAAAAATTGTCATTTTTTTCTCAGATAGAACCAAACTATTATCATACACAATTTGATAGAATTTATCTAGATGATTGAGATGTTCTTGAGACAATATTGAAAAAACTAATATATCATCTATATATACAATGATAAAATTAGAATATGGTGAGAATTTTTTTTTCATCATTTCTTGAAATATACTAGGAGCAGTCTTCAATTCAAAGGGTAGGACATTCCATTCATATTGGCCAAATGAAGTGATAAATGCAGTTTTATACATGTATTATTCTACTAGTATCTACCAGAACCTTGATTTTATATCAAACTTTCTATATAATTTTCTTCCATTGATTCTTTGAAATATTTCATCTTTTGAAGGATTAGGATGCTGAATAGAGAAAACATATTTATTAAGAGGAACATATTTTATAACTAGTCTCTTTTTACTCCTTATTTGCTCTGATCTTTTATTTACATAGAATGCTTCACATGCCTAAGGGATATTAGAATCTCTTATCAAACCCTGTTCTTTCAAATGTTTGATTTCCTAAAACCATTCTTCCCTAAGTGAAGGAGATATTTCTAAATGATGTGCCTTAAACTTATGTTTTATTTCCTTACCATTTTTTATATTTTATCATCTTTAATTCAATTATACATTCATGTTTTTGTTACTTCTGAATGATAAAGGATTTTCAAAATAGAAATCCTTTTTAAGCTTCTCAATTATTAGATCGATGCTAACATGACAAAGATTTACCTTCTATTGTATCCATCTAGTGTTAATTAGTTTGTTTGGCTTTCCTTCAATGGAATTCTACATTCATATCTGGAATTCTTGTACAAAATATTTTTTTGTGCAAGAATTATTTCATGTAGCTGAATTATGATAAGGTAAAAAGTTTCCAAGTTATCTAAACTAATCATCATATCATACATTACCATTTCATGTTGTACTATCTTAAAATGATAAATAAAGTCATCAAGCATAATAGATATAACTACAGATAATTCTGAAACCATAGTTTTTGTATTGAAAGTTAACCAATGAAAGTCAGGTTTCCACATATCAGTAAGAATAGAATGATATCTAGCAAGAGAAATACTAGCACCAGTATCAAGCAAAATATCCAAGCTATATGGCTTTAAAACATACATACATAAATACATACATGTATGTATGTATATGTGCATGTATGAATTTGTAGAGGGAAAATTTTAAGCTTTTGAATATATGAAGGGAGTGAAAATAATATTTTATTAACTCTAAAATTTAAACTTTGTATCAACTAATCTATCCAAGAATTACTAGTTATCACACCAATTATGTTATAAGTGATATTGTCAACTAAAAATTCCACTAAATAACTTCAAACTTAAAAATTTATGCATAATAAATTACTATATACCAAAAATAAAATCAAAGATTAAACATGAATAAAGGTTTCCCAATATGAATTAATACACCACACTATCTTTGTGTGCAATTCATATTAATAAAGAAAGTTAAAATAAGCTTATTAAAATGCAATTTACATTCCAAGTTTAGTCTAAAAGTAAAAACTAAATAAATAAATTTAAATAACCATTAAGTAAATTAAAATTAGACTAGATATGGAGAATTAAAATCACTGATAAGATATAGACATCTTATAAGAAGCCTATTCATTTGTTAAACAAATATGCACATTATTTTAACCTTTTAGGGTTTTACTAATGTACATCATATGTTATATTAAAGGGTTGAGTTGTCTAAATTAGTGAAATAATATGCAATAAATAACCACTAATTTGTTACACAATTTGACTTGATTTTAATTTTTAAAAATAGTAATTAATATGTTAAAATAGAGACATATCTAGAGAATAATTTGTCACAAAATTTGTGGGTGCTAAAAACTAGGTTATAAATAGGTCTGAGTGTCATCAACAGGGCCCCTAAGTCATATTCTCTCCTAGATAGTAACAACCCACTTGGATAGTAGTGCCATGTGGTTATAGTCTTTGAAAATGGTTCTAGTGTCCTCTTTATAGGATTGTTCCTATTTTTTAGGTGCACTTACACCTATGTTTTTGGGTTTTATTTTGTGAGTACAAGGTCTAGAACTCTATATTATGCCTGGAATAGTTGATTTAATATGAAAACCCTAATCCTCCTTGAAAGTATGACATGAGATGAAAATCTGTGCTCATTAGTAGGATATGTTGGACATCCTCAACACCTCATTATGAAGAGAGTTGCCTACATACCAATACTCTAAGGATGGATCAAATCTGATATAGTTCTCTCACCTAGTACTTGGTGCAAGTGCAAGTGAATGCTAGAATTATAGTGGTTTTGAATACCTTGAGTATGCTTAAGATTGGAAACATTTGAAATCTAAGATTAGGGTAGTTGTAGATAGTAGTATGCATAATTAGGGTAGAATAGAGATTAATAACATTGATTTTGCTCAACTTATTTCTTATTTGAATAGGTTTTTTACATTTATTTTTCATCCCATGGATAGAGGATTAATAGTATTTTATTTATAATGTTCCATAGCTTGTTAGGATAATGAAATGTGCATAGACCAATCTTAGGAGGGGTACACATTTGAAAATATATCCATTCATAAGAATAAGGGTAAGATACACTAGTTCCATGTTGGGGAAACTAGCACCATGTGCTCTAGTGTCCTTAATGTGGTGTTAGTGTCCATCTAGCTAGTTATTGGCCATGAAGGGCAAGGATCTAGGAATTTAAGTTTGAGATTATTTTTTAGATAAATAGAAATGCATTTAGTCCGTACAATGGCTAGATATGTATGAAAAAGTCTCTAGGATAGGTAAGGGCTAGGCTAAGAATAGGTTGTTTCAAAAAACACTTTTAGAATCCAAATACCACTTTTATGTGATTACATTTTACCCCCTTTACCTTTATGATATAAATACAACAAAGAAAAATGACTAGTATAAAGGAAAAATAAGCATACCTAGACATACCTAATAAGTGAAGCCCATGTAGTTGAATATGAGTATGTGAATTTGGGTGTGTGTTTTTGAAGCACGATCCAAAGCATGACTTGTAATGAAACATGAAAAAATTAGTCATTACTTAAGATATATCAAAATCAAAAGAATATGATGAATAGAATAACTGATTAAATTTAAGTAAAGATATGGGAAAGAGGAAATGAACAAATACACCTCATTGAGTATGTGAACTTATGCATGAACCTGATGACAACTTATGTGTGTGTATGTATGGTGATCAAATCATTGAATATATTGGATTGGGATGATAAATTTCTCAATCTTGATGTGTAGGTGGATCAAAAACTTAATCCAATTTTGTCTCCATCATTACCCACCCCTGCTTAGTGGATCATGACCTATGAATAGTTTGGATTAGACTATAAGTGTGTCCAAATATCTCATGTGGGTGGTTCAAGAACTCAAGTAGGTTATGAATCCATAATTAATCTAAAATTGAACTACACAAAGTTATGAAAATATCTAACTGGGTATATCTAACTACGATGTCAATTTTGTAGCCAATCAGGTACATAAGTGGCTCTGAGCCATTTAGGAATTTTAACCACTATAGATGGAGTAAGGTATGAAACTTATTACATCATAATTTAACCTTAAGTTTTATAACTTTTGAATACAAGTATTATGTGTTTATCATTTGATTATTATTGTTTAATTTAAGCTTTATGACATATACTGGTTATGGGACATTTATATATTGATCAGTTTATATGACATGACAGTTATACTTTAATATTTTTTTATATTATTGATCTATATTTGTTATTTATACATTATTAGTTGATATATATGATGACTCAGACTAACTACCTATTTTATCATGAGGTGGATGTAGGATTGATTCTACACTCAGATCTTAATAGAGGGAGAGCATCATCAGATAGGATGGCATAGATGAGATGTTTGGGAGATGATAAAGGAACTACTAGTAACCTAACACACACCATAGTAGAATAACTTGTTCAAACTTCTTTTTTGATTTATATAGTTCATTTTATTTTGAGTGTTATCATGTTTCAATTGATGTTTATGATTATTTGATGGTGTGATAGCGTATAAGATTTTATTGCATAGGTATTATCATATAAATGTTGTTTTATGATCATGTAGTTGATGTTGACACAAATCTGGTTACCTAACATAGTGACAAGTCTAAATGATATTTGATGAATATCATTATCTTGTTTTGATGCCTTTTCATACAAGATTTTTTATTAATGTTAAAAGTGAACCTTAGAATACTTGATTTATATAAATAAAAATAATCCTTATGCCTTGGTATTTAGTTAAATGAGATATCTGTAAATAATTATTAATTGGTGGATTATTTTTAATAGAGATAATTACCAATTACATTAAATCAAGGAAATTTAAATTTTATAATCATGTTAACTTAAAGTGTCAAATCCTATGTATGGAATTTATTGAGTATTCAAGGTCTAAAATTAGACTTAAGTGGACTTAAACTAGTAATTAGTTAGGCTTTGAATAAATATTAAAACATGCATGATTTATTATATAAATGAAACTTAAATTAATCATATAAGAAAATCCTCGACTCATGTATGAAGTGAATTAAAAATAAATGGAATTTTTTTAACTAATTGATAGAATTGGCGATGGGAGCATGATGAAAAGAAAATTTAAAAAAATAAATTAAAACTCAAGAAAAGGTTTGGAAAACATAAAACTAAAGAGGATGGTGACTCATGCAAATAAGTGATGATTTACATGTAAATAAGATTGAAATGAAGAGATTATTAATAAGAGCAAAGGGAGGCAAAAATAAAAGAAGGAAGAAGAATGTATGGTGATGAACGGGAAGAAGAATGCAGTGAAGGAAATAAGGAAGATATATGAAATTAAAAAAAGTTAAAATGGTGATAAAACAAAAGGATATTAATGTAATTAATATCCCTTAAATATATATTGTAGTAAAAATAATTTTGTATAACCCCTGAGTTTTGTGACTAGCTTGAGGAGATTTAGAGGAAAACTCCTAGGATCTACTATCAACTTAGTCTAGATATAACTTAAACCATGCCTAATTAACAATAGTAATTGGTCTACTCTATGGAACCTGGGTCTTGTATATAGTAGTAAGAATTTTGTGAATATCTATATAGCAATTTATAAAGCAATGTTGTATATTTTTAGCATAGTATAGGACTGAAATTTTATGATAAAAATGTATATAAAGTTATCACAAGACTATGTTTGTAAATTAACATGTAATAAAAATTTTATTAAACTTGGTTGAAATAAGAAGTACTATATGTTTCATTCTTATCATATTAAATTCCTATCTATAGTGAGTTTTTAGAACCACCATCAAAGGAAATATTTATTATGATTAAAATAGGGAAAGTCTAGTTTAATCCCAGTGTCTATGTGAACTTTGGAATGAGCTATATTTTAGCATAAGCCCCTAAAATACATTGCCTATTACACACATAAATGAAATAATGAAGCTAAAAGATCAAAAAATGAATGAATGATTATTTTTTTAAAGAAATACCCAAAATATTAAAAAAAAATTGGTGCATTTTTAGAGTTTCTTAGGACCAAGAACAATAGTTTTAAATCATAGGATTAACAAAAAGCAATCGACATCTATAGGGGAAAAATAAAATGAGGAAATGGATGCTTACATTATGCATGATCACCATTTTTATCTGGGCATATTTAGCCACACACAAGGCAAGAAGAGAAAGGGGTGAGCTTGGAGGAATTAACTCACAGAGTATATTTAGACATTGAAATAGATGGACAATGTGTTGGTTGGATTGTAATAGGTGTGTATGGTAGGGTGGTGCCAAATTCAACTAAAAACTTCTAGGCTCTTTTCACATGAGGGAAAGGTAAAAGATACATTGAAAAGGATTTGCATTATAAGGGAATAACATTCCATCATATCGTTTTAGGTTTCATGATTCAGGGTGGAAATATAGTGTATGGAGATGGTAAGGGTGGCGAGTCAATTTTTGGAGTCACTTTCCATTATGAGAATTTAAAACTAAATCATTCAAGAATGCCTCAAACTCCGATGCTACATAATAGTGTAACTGGTGAAATAAAAGTATGTGACTATAATAAAGTCATCAAACATGACATGGGAATTAAAAATAAACTATTATATAGTTATTCATAAGGATATCACTTTAATTGGTGTAAACAATACCAAAGATGGGTGTTTTATTGGTTATGTTATTATACTTATGATTAACTAATGTTATGACTATGAGAGACATAATTACATGATCTAAATATTTTGATCGGCATTCAAAGCTATGAAGAAATGTGTATATATGGAAGTCATTAGGAGGTTAAATTTATACTATGGCTATACATCAAATGCTAATAAAAACTAAGTAGTATATACATAGCATATTAGTGTTATTCAAATATGTCAATAGGGCCAAATTCCATAATACCATATAAAGATGACATGTTTAGACTTTGTAGACTATAAACTCATAAAAGAACTTTGTAAATTCCTTATAGATTGGTTTTGAGTTAAAGGTTTTTTATTATATATCAAGAACTAGTAATAAATAACAAGAACTAAATATTAAATTCTAGAGAGGTCAAAATGACTACATTACTTAGATTATATTTTAAAGGTCCATAAAAGTACTAATCGTGAATTCTTTTAAAACCTTGGTATGTGTCATAAATGAATGTTGGTATTAAATGCAGATAATATTGAAAACTTTTGTGTAGTACATATGTGAGATTTTAAATATGTGTAAGTGTTTAGGCATCCATAGCATAAAATACTACATGGTGATGTGCTCTTAGAGCTTATGCTTCTTCTGATTGCTAGTTTGTAGTATAATCTAGGGTATACTCGTGCAATATAATCATGTACTTACTTTATCATTATTTATAAGTGTAATATTGATTGTTTGTGTTGATTAGGGTGCTCAGGCATAAATATCTATGACATTATGAGATATCATAGATTTCTTCAGTATAAAATTATGTTATGCCCAAATGGTACATTCTGTATTTTTTATGTCTAGACCCACACCTATGTAAATGTATGCATGTTGGTTATTACTATAGACAGTATGTTTTATGAAAGTTAATAGGACATTATCTATGCATGCATAAAACCTTGAGAGTGTAATTAAATTCTAGAATAGAATATTATTTGTTTCATGTAAATTGTAGCTTGTTTGGTTATATATGGTCGCTGAAATAGAAGCTTATGTTTTCATGTATTTAAGAATACTTTATATGACTAATTATGGAAAACTAGTAGTTATGTTATATTACCAAAATTAGGTAATATGGTTTATCATGTCTATAAAATTATTTTGGTGGTTAGAATATACAACTAGAAGTGTATTTTACCTAGGTGGTATAAACTATAGTCATTATTCCTAGTCTGGGATAGATAATAGTGAAGGATTCATTTATACGTTTAACAAAATAAATGTATGCTTCGATTACTCCTATGTTTATCATGTTATGTTATATGAGTGTTAGTAGGATGTAAATTGAATGAACCTTGGGTTAAATTATGTTTAGTGAGACATTATAATTCTTGTGAATGATTTATATGTATGTGTGATATTTTGCAATAAAATGGGTTTTATATGATACACTGTGATTTTAGTTTTAAAAATATTTTAACACATGGGTAATTTATTATTACTCTAGATTCTTACACTATCACTATCTACCTATCTATAAAGAGAGGGCCATTCCTTGATGGGATTATTTTTGGGGATCATTGGTCTGTGGTTGGTGTGTAAAAGTGCTTGCGTGATGCTCTCCCTCCCCATAATAGTACTACTTATGAGATGACTTTTAAGATTACCTCAGATACTTGATCGACTAGGGAACTCATGATTTGAGGAGCCATGTATCTTATATATATACATTATATTATGTTTTAATTATTATTGGAAGAATTTTAATGTAGAATTGTAATTGCCTAATTACTATAAATGGACAATAGTGGTTGTGTAATAACAGTAGTGATTAGATATTTGTAATTGCTTTATATAATTGATTTATGATTCATTTTAATGTATTGATAGTGATCAATGATTATTATATGTCAAATTATTATTTATAGTTATCAATCTTGGATTATTTTGTGTGATCATTTCTTAGATTCTTGTAGTGTAATCTATTGTTGTATATGTGAAAAAATACATTTGCCTAGTTAGCACCCAGTGGGGTTGCTAAAAAACTAGTGACATGTTGGAATATGATGTAAAGTGTATATATCATAGATAATTACATGGAGTTTTCTATTCCATATAATCAAACTATGTAATTAATCATATGGAAACTATGTGTCATGCACATAACCCCAATCTGATATTTGAGTATACTAATTATGGACTGAGTAAGCAATGATTGTATCTATTCATTTGAACTAAATGTGGGAGATGATCATGTCACACATGATTCCCCCAATCTGAGCAATTGATATGAATTTGAGTTGAAACAAGTGTATCTGAGATAAATCTAAACATAACTATCAAACCTATTGATGTATCTATACAAATATGTATTATACCTAGTATACTATTATGGCTAATCTGAACTACCCTGAAACTAGAGATACTGGATAGTATCACCATGCCTTGGATAGTACTGTTATGTGGTGTTAGTGTCCCATTATGGGAATTAATATCTGTCTAGTCTAGAATCTAGGTGACTAAACTATTTTTTGAGCCCCTATTTTTATTATGTCTTACCTATGTTTGATTTCCTGAAACTAAGCCTATGTGCTAAAAATGATCTATGAATAGAAATGTAGGGGATTTTTATTTATGACAAACCCCTATGAATTACCCTTGTTTTAAGTTTAGTTGTTGACTTATACAATAAGTATCCTCAAAATAAGTATCTCTATAAAATTTGTTACCTAGAGCATATATGATAACTAGGTGATAATCCAATACAATGTGAAAACATAACATCATAATGTAAAATAATCTGAGCATAAGTATTTACTATATGACGTATTTTGTATCTAGGATTGCATAAGGGTGTTAAGATAGATGTAATTAATGTGTATAATATAAAATCTTAGTATCTACCTATGGGGATAGGGCATGATGTTCATAATGGCACTTAAGTAGGAAGGGTAGATGTGTTGTCCTCAAAAATAGCTTTCTCATTTCTAGGACAACATATGAACTATTTTGGTCCTACAAGACCAAAATTGTCTCTTCCCTATTCAAAATTTGTTCTGAGCATTCAATTTCCTAATTTTCTAAACTTTTTGGTAAAGGGACTAGCAGGTTCAACAGGTTCAAAGGCTTCTGCAGGTGAGTTCAATCAAAGGAGCAAGTTTCCAACACTTAGTCACTTTTTGGATTAGTTTAGCACTTTGGTTCAACCAAAATTATCCATCGGCAACCTTCTAAGTAAGGATTGAACCATTGAACCTTGAACCATTTTGGTTCAATAGGTTCAATGGGTTCAAAGGTTCAACGTCATCAGCAAGAGTTAAGCGCATTTGTCAAAGGTTCAAAGTTTAACCGCTTCCAGGTTCAATGGATTCAAAATGCATATAAAAGAGAAGAAGACTTGAACCATTGAACTATTGAACCTTGAACCATTTTGGTTCAATGAGTTCATGGGTTCAAAGGTTTAACTAGTGTGATGAAGATCAAAGAGCTTAGAAAGAACAAGGAGGTGACGGACAAAGGATGAACTGATGAATTGATTGAACCTTGAACCAAAAGAGTTCAAAGTTAAATGGTTCATAGGTTCAAAGGTTCAAAGGTAGCCTCAGTCAAGGAAAGAAGTAGTAAATAAGTAGTTCAACGGATGGTTCAACCAAGGAATGCGTGAAAGAAAAAGATGAGCAGAACCTGCCACGTATCACCTATAGAGATCAGTGGAAGCTGCCAAGTGTCAATGGTTACTACATATTCCTTTGGTTTCATTATCAAGTAAAGACTATGGTGGGCCTTGGGCAAGTTGTTAAAAGAATAGGCAGAGTGCTCCAAGTGTCACCCTCCATGTGATTGCTAAAATTGAGCAGAAGTTGCCACGTATCCCTGGTGAGAATCAGTGGAAACCACCATGTGTCATCTTCTACATGAATCTAAAATGAGTCCTGAATGTTTCTCAAAGGTTTCTAAGAATCGGTGGATGTTGCCAAGTGTCCTCACCTGTTTCAACAAAATATGACATGTGTCACTTGGTTGAAGCAGCAAAATGTGCCACGTGTCAAAGACGTAGAGCCAAGGAAAGATTTCCTTCAGAAAAATTATTTGAAGGAATTCCTTCAAACTTTTTTTCCAAAGGAAATAAAGGGTCAAGCCTAATCAAAGAAATTAAAATCTTGAAGGCCACCTGAGAGATCTCGAAGGGTAAGTACCCTCACGGGGGGATAATCGACACTCAAAAAGTGAACTATCTTTCAAGACCCCAAAGGGCAAGTTCCCTCTAGAAAAGATCAAGTCTCAAACTGTAGAAAAAGTTGCCAACTATCATATGTTGAGACACAGTGTCTAACAAGTTTCAAAGTAGTGAAATTCACCACGTGTCCTGTTCCAACTTGGCAGAGTGTAATAAGTGTCCGCATCCGCGCTTCAATTTTCTAAAGTTTCAAAGCTTATTCCAATAAGCTTATTTCGAAGCTGTGGATGTTGCCACATGTCCTCACCTATGTCATAGTGGAAAGAGGCCATAGAAAGTGAGAAAGACACAAAGGAGTTGCTAAGGAGAATGAAAAGCCTGCAAATGTCAAATTTAAGATGATCAACTAGCCATTAACTTTCAAAGGATGAAAGACCTGTGGACGTCAAATTCATAGCAATAAAGTGTCTGATTGATCTTTTTAGGCTTAGAAGGTAGACTCGAATGTATTCAAAGACCTTAAGGCTGGGGCCAAAAGGAAGAAGAGACAAAGAAGGAAACTCGATAGGAGTTATTTCTAGTAGGTGGAATAGTCCACCAGGTAGGTATTTGGGGCCTGGAAGCATTAAAAGTGTAGCCTATTTATCCCCTTTGGCATAAAGGCAACATGGATAACTATGCAAGTAGTAGATGATGGAATGAGTGATTTAGGCTCAGGAGAAGACACTAGAGATGAATCAACATGCCATAGTTAAGGAAACTACCCTGCTCCAGCATGGCCCTCCTTGACAGAACCAAAAATGCATCCAAGGCATTAATACACAGGATGGGTCGCTCCATGGGACAAAGTGCCAAGCCTCCCTTGGCCTCTATATAATGTAATCTCTTATATCATTTGAGGGGAGATCTTCCTGTTATCAAAAGAAAAACTCTGCCTAAATTGAAAGGCAAATACTGAGACTTTGAGCTCAGATTATTGTTCATATCATTTTATCTGAATGAGAAAGCAAGTTGTTTGTAGACTTTGTGTTGTTATAGCTTGTATCATTTTAGGAGATTATTTTTATATGTCTTCTGAATGTGTTGTTGTTTATTTAATTTGGCAAGTAGACCTAGTGGAAGTGATAAGGAAGGTGTCCTGAAACCAGTTACTTTCAGACTTTGTGTTGACATAATTGTTTTTAGTGTGTTTTTAGTTTCTTTCTATGTAAAGGACCTTGGGATGACTTTGTGCCCCAATTGTTCTTCATATTTCACTCTTAGGTAGTCAAGGTGGAGACTTTGTGCTACATCTTAGATTGTTGGTTCTCTGCACTCTATTACTAGTTACTTATCCTACCTGAAAGAACTCCTATTGTCCCCTGCAAGAACACTTCTGAAAGAAGAGAAGTGCCTTCAGTGTCTTCACCTAGATTTCTCCTTAGTTTGTGAACATCATCTCTAAAAGAAGAGAGATGGATGGTGTATCCTACCCCTGAGTGTTATTTTCTACTTATATATATATAGTATATAGCTCCTACATATTAATAGGGAACCTCCCCTTGATGAGAGGAGAGATTTGTCCCTTGTTGATGTAGTAAACCTGCACATCTATGCAACCAATCTCCCTATGATGTGGTTGAAGAGACCTATTTTTCTCACCAATTAGCTGGTTGACAAAATATTCACCCAAAAGTTTTTGGTGACTCTGTTGGGGAAGAGCACGTAGTTTGAAGTCTCAAGCTTCAAGCTGAAGTAGATCCTACTCTTTTCCATTTTTGTTCTACAATCTAGTAACACCACGCTATACAAAAAGCTAGATATCTCAAGGTGTTGTTGACCCTACTTTTGAGTTGGTGTAGTACAATAATTTTGAGTTGTTTCCTCCACAACCTCACCTTCAATGAACTAGGAGTCTTCCTCCTAGCCCTACCAAGTCACCAACACAAGGCAGAGCTTCTTTTTCTGCTGCTAGTAGAATTTTGCCTATCCATACTCCACCCAAATTTGTGATCCCAATTTTACATAACCAAATCATGGCTCAAGGCCCTTGGGGTAACTCTTTTGGTCCACTAAATTGGACCCCACCTCTACATGAGCTTCCATGCAGTTCAAGGAAGAATTTCCCCAAATTTTTTGGTGATGGAAAAGTTCACCCTGATGAACATATTGCTACCTTCAGCATAGACATGGTGTAATAGGTGTGGAGTATGAAGACATAATAGTCAAGCTATTCATAGAGACACTCCAAGGTGCTACTACAGACTGGTTCTACCATTTACAAGCTCAGTCAGTGATTGATTAGGACACTCTTAAAGATAAATTTAAAGCCAGGTTCAAGCCTATAGAAGATGCACATGCCTTGCTAGCCTAGCTCACACAAATGAAGAAGGAGCCCCATGAACCTATGAGGGACTTCATTGCTAGGATTGACAAGTTGAGGCATAGGATTCCCATGATCACCCTATTGACACCTTAGAATCTCAAGTGTTTCTTCATCAACTCACAGCTACCTAAAGTGAGTTTCTTGCTGAGATGGGCTAGACACATAGACCTTGTTACTACTCAGGATTTGGCTACTGAGGTAGAAGATGACCTTATCTTGGTAGGAAAGATAAGGAGGGACCCTAATAAAGGTAAATCCTCTTCATCTTTTGAATACTCATCTACAACCATCACTGACCCAATGGTGTAAAAGCTAGCAAATGAAGTGTTAGCTCTCAGAAAGAAAATGGTGCAAGGGATGTCATCTACTCCTTCATACAGAGATGTACCAAGGAATACATTCCCTAATCAGTCCTACCAAGGCCATGCTGTTAGGAATCAAGGATAGTTAAATTGCCTTCCTCCTCCATAGAGGAACCTTGCCCTTGAAGCACCTCTAAATAACTCAGTAGTTGAATATCTTGAAGCTGAATCAAATTTCTCATTCCAATCTGAGTTGAATCTTGAAGATGACGCTAATCTCTTCACTAAGGAAGAAGAATAATTAGTTGGTGACTCCCATATTGGTTTCTTGAACTATCAAGATGAACCCAGAAGTGAAGGTAATGTAGCTAAGGGGTCATATGTTGTATTCACCCGGTCTAAGAATCAATCAGCTCAACAAGCTGATAAAGAGAAGACAGAGGGGCAACCTCAATAGTAGTTTCAATTGCTAAGCATGGTACCACTCTTCCCTTCTAGCCAAAGGACCTGGTGACTACTAGAAAGGTAAGTACCCCAAACATTTCTACACCTTCAACTTCAAATTTAGAGTCTAGTTCTCCCCCTCCCAAAACTCAAAAGGATGAATTCCCATCCTCTGTACCTAGTTCATTTCCAATATTAGATATCATTGACCATATAAAGAAAACTAAAATTCAAAAGTCTAAATTTGAATTTCTGTAGTCCCATCCTGAGTAATTAGACAAACTGATTCAATGTGTTAAAAACTAGAACACCCATATTAAACAAGCCATTCCTAAAGTGACACATTATCCCCCCAGGAATGCACCCACCAAGAACAATCTTGTCATTACCCCTCCTATTGCTCATGGTAGGACTGAACCTTTCTATGTCTCATTGCTAATAAATGGACGTTAGCTGAACAATTACATCATTGATTCTAGAGCTTCAAACAATGTCATGCCTACTAAAGTGGCTAAATCCCTTGACCTCACACTAACCAAGACTTTTGGTAGATGCTTCTCCATGGAGAATAAGCAAGTACCTCTATTGGGACAAATTAAAGACACCCAATTTACATTTGCAACATTCCTAGACAAAAGAATCAAGATGACTGTCTTGGTAGCCGATGTCCCAGCATCATAAGGCATCCTTCTTGGGTGGAATTTTTACAGGGATGTTGGTGGTGAATTGAGTATGGACTTATCTAAGGAAAGGATTCTAGTCAAAGGTGTTATGAAGAGGTTGTTCCCTAATAAGGAAGCGAAATACGTGGTTACCCAAACCTCGGCACCTGAGCTCAAATTTTGTTTGAGTCTTCAGGCATGGGTAACTACTTTCTATCCATGGATGAAGTTCATGAGGCATCTGATGAAGCTCCTACAAGTGACAATCTGAAAATGCATTCAGCTGAAATAATAGAATAATTGGCAAAGTGCAATGCAAGTGTGGAGGAATCTCCTCCTCCAAATGAAGAAGAATTCAAAGGAAAATCAATATCAAATGAGGTATGGATTATTGAATTTGATGGTAGCTACTCCTCTACTAATTCAAGAGCTAGGGTTGTGTTGATATCTCCTTAAGGAGATATTTTCCTTCATCTTACAAGTTGTAGTTTAGCAACACTAATAACACAGCTGAATATGAGTCACTATTGCTTGGATTGAGGGTTGCTCGAGACAAAGGCATCAAGCTCCTTCATGCCAAAGGAGATGCCGAACTAGTGGTTTGTTATGTGAGAAACCTATATCAAACTAAGGATGAAATATTGCGTCATTACCACAATCTAGTCTAGAACCAAATTGAAAGCTTCAATGTTTTCAGCATATCTGCCATTCCTAGAGAATTCAATGATCGGGTGGATGCACTGGCTGTTTTAGCTACTATCTTAGTCCCCCACCTAGATTTCAAAGGAGATAAGTACACTATTGATCTAGTCTTTAGACCAAGTGTACCTAATAATTCTAGTCATTGGCAAGTGTTTAACAATGACAACCAAATCATTGCCTTCCTGGAGCAAAAAGATAGCTTTGAATGGCTACATTTTGAAGGCAGTGAACCTCAAAAGTGTGAACCAACCCCTGAATCAAATACAAATGCAGGTGAGGAGATCTTACAACTTAAAGGGAATAAGATTCCCAAAGGCCTGGTTTCCATTGAGAAGTTGTTTGATAAGCATGACAAATTCATAAAATAGCAGCAAATGGATTCAAGCTCCTCTCAGGAGTTTGATCAAGTAAATCTAGGGACCAAGGGAGATCTCAAGATGGTTAACATTGGTAAATGGTGTAATCCTAAGGAGAGGTTCAAGTTCACCACTTTGCTCAACTAGTACATGGACATCCTAGCATACTCATATGATGACCTAAAGTCACTCAGGCCTGATGAAATTTGACATGACATTCCTCTCAAGGCTGATTCAACACCTTACAGGAAAAATTCTAGGCATTATAATCTAAAAATATTAGGTACTATTCTATCTAAGATACAAAAAATGTTAAATGCTATGATCATCTTCCCAATCCATTATTCCACATGGATTGCAAATATAGTGCTTGTAAAGAAGAAGAATGGTGAAATTCATCTTTGTGTGGATTTTAGAAATTTGAATAAGGCATCCTTGAAGGATAATTATCCTTTGCCAATCATGGATCAAGTACTTCAGATAGTGATGAGTTTAGATATGTTATCAATGTTAGATGACTTCTCAGAATATAATCAGGTTGAAGTTGGTGAGGCAGACCAACATAAGACTACTTTCACCACACCTTGGGGCATGTTTGCATATAGAAGGATGCCTTTTGGCTTGATAAATGTTGGCACCACCTTCCAAAGAGTAATGGACCTTGCCTTCAAGGATGAGATGGGAAAGTTCATTATATTTTATCTTTATGACTTGACCATCTTCTCTAAGCATCACCTAGATCATGTGTGCCATTTGCAATAAGTGCTACAATGTTGCCACCAGAATGGCATTTCCTTAAACCCCAAGAAGTCAATCATTAGAGTAACAGAGGGGAAACTTCTCAAACACATTATGTCAAAATAGGGCATAAATATTGACTTAGATAGAGTCAAGTCTATCTAGGAGCTTAGCTTGCCCACAAGTAAGACTGTTGTTCACTCTTTCTTTGGAAAGGTTAATTTCTTACAGAGTTTCATCCTTGAGTTTGCTAAGAAGACTAGGCACATTATAAACATGATGAAGGGAAAAGCCACCTTCAGCCAAAATGAAAAAGGTAAGTTGGCATGTGAGGATATCAAGACTACCATTTCCCATGCTCCAATTCTAGTTTGTCTAGACTATAACAAAGAGTTCACCATATATAGTTATGCTTCATAACACACGCTTTCAATAATTCTAGTTCAATAAAATAAAGAAGGTATGGAATCCCCCATTTCCTTCATGAGCTATTCTCTCAAAGCTCATGAGTTGAAGTACTCAAACATGGAGAAGCATGCTTATGCAGTGGTGAAGGTAGTGAAGCTTTTTTGCATCTACATCTTGAATTCACACACTACTGCCTTGGTTCCTGACACCACAGTCAAATCCATATTGACTCAGCAGGAGTTTGCGATGAAAAGAGGTAATTGAGTTACAAAGATCTAGGAGTTTGATCTGGTCATCAAGCCAACAAAGTTGGTGCATAGAAAAGGGCTATGCCAATTAATTGCTGACAATAAGTTAGAAGGAATAGAGCATGAAGAATCAGAGGTGGAAGACACACCAATAGTCCTCTTTGTCTCCACCATGAATGAGTGGTATTTAGGTATTGCTCATTTCCTTACTTATGGTGAGTGTCCCACTCACCTATCTTACAAAGAAAGGAGAACCATCAAGTTTAAAGTTGTAAATTTTGTCCTCTGGGATAACGACCTATACAAGAGGAGCCTTGATGGAGTGTTCTTTCGATGTGTGGACAAGGAGAAGCAAAGCCAACTTTTGAAGTCCTTCCACAATTCAGCCTATGGAGGACATTTTTCTACTCCTGTGACTGCCCATAAAATATTGTGAGCTAGGTACTACTTGCCAACTCTCTTTTAGGATGCATACAAGTGGGTTAGGGAATGTGAACTATGCCAGTAGTTTATAGGAAGACCCAAGTTAGCTGCCCTACCTCTCAAGCCAGTGGTCATAGAGGAGCCATTCTAATAATGGGGAATTGATTTTATTGGAGCTATAAACCCATCTTCAAGTGTTGGACATGATTATTTCCTCACAACAATAGATTACTTCACCAAATGGGTGGTTTCTATTCCAACTAAACATGCTACTTTAGAAGTAGTATGTAATTTCCTCAAAGAGAACATCATCTCTAGGTTTGGGGTTCCAACCAAGATTGTCACTGACAATGCAGCTTGTTTCACTTCCCAGGAGATTACTCAATTCTATTTCTACTATGGGATTACACTCTCCCACTCTTCTGATTACTTTTTACAAGGGAATGGATAGGCCAAATCAAGCAATAAGAACCTGGTGACTATCATCAAGAAGCTGGTGGATGACAACCAAAGGACATGGCATAAAGCATTGGTTGATGCCCTATGGGCAGATAGAATTACACTAAAGAGAGCAATTGTTATGTCTCCTTTCCAACTTCTTTATGGTGTCAATGTTAAGATACTAATCACCTTGGAATTGCCAACATTGAAATTAGCTAAGGCAATTGAAGACCAAACATATAAAGGCTCCCTTGATAAGAGGATCATGTGTCTTACTGAGTTGGATGAGTAGAGAATTGCAGTGGTGGACTGAATTTTTGCCCATCAAGGTCTGGTGAAGAAGCTCTTCAACTAGAAAGCAAAGAACCATGATTTCTAGATTGGAGATCAAGTCCTGCTATGGGACAAGAGAAGAGAACCAAAGGGGATGCATGGAAAGTTTGATTCCCTATGGAGGGGCCCTTTTACTATTCATTAGATCAATAGTGAAAATAGTTTCCTATTGTAGTATCAAGATGGCACTCTCTTTTCTCTGCCTCACAATGGGAAACATCTAAAGCACTTCAACTCTTGAAGTATCAGATGAATTCCCCTGTACATATGTATATTTGTATAGTATTTTGTTTTTATTTTGTGCTTTTCATTTTCATTTTTTGGAACCTTTCTTTTTGGGTAGCATGACTCCATATCCCAATGTCATACTTCAAGGCACTAGAGATTCTGGTTTCTACTCCCCTCAGCTGTTCTGAGTTTTCATCTGATAGAAGTTCCCCAGTTGGAGCCAGCTATTGTCCTCAAAAATAGCTTTCTCATTTTTGGGACAACATATGAACTATTTTGGTCCTGCAAGACCAAAATTGTCTCTTCCATTTTCAAAATTTGTTATGAGCATTCAATTTCCTCATTTTACAAACTTTTTGGTAAAGGGACTAGCAAGTTCAATAGGTTCAAAGGCTTCTGCAGGCGAGTTTAATCAAAGGAGCAAGTTTCCAACACTTACTCGTTTTTAGGATTGGTTCAGCGCTTTGGTTCAACCAAAATTGTCCATCGGCAAGCTTCTAAGCAAGGATTGAACCATTGAACCATTGAACCTTGAACCATTTTAGTTCAATGAGTTTAATGGGTTCAAAGGTTCAATGTCATCAACAAGAGTTAAGGGCATTTGTCAAAGGTTTAAAGTTTAACTGCTTTTAGGTTCAACGACTTCAAAACACTTATGAAAGAGAAGAAGGCTTGAACCATTGAACCATTAAACCTTGAACCATTTTGGTTCAGCGAGTTCATAGGTTCAAAGGTTTAACCAGTGTGATGAAGATCAAAGAGCTTAGAAAGAACAAGGAGGTGACAGACAAAGGATGAACCAATGAATTGATTGAACCTTGAACCAAAAGATTTCAAAGTTTAATGTTTCATAGGTTCAAAGGCAGCCTCAGTCAAGGAAAGAAGAAACAAACAAGTGGTTCAATATATGGTTCAACCAAGGAATGCGCGAAAGAAAAAGATGAGCAGAACCTGCCATGTATCACCTGCAGAGATCAGTGGAGGCTGCCAAGTGTCAATAGTTGTTGCATCTTCCTTTGGTTTCATTATCAAGTAAAGACTATGGTGGGCCCTGGGCAAGTTGCTAAAAGAATAGGCAGAGCACTCCAAGTGTCACCCTCTGTGTGATTGCTAAAATTGAGTGGAAGTTACCACGTATCCCTGATAAGAATCAGTAGAAACTACCACGTGTCATCTTCTACGTGAATCTAAAATGAGTCTTGAATGTTTCTCAAAGGTTTATAAGAAGCGGCGAATGCTACCAAGTGTCCTTTCCTGTTCCAATGGAAGATTGCACATGTCACTTGTTTGAAGTAGCAGAATGTGCCATGTGTCAAAGACATAGAGCCAAGGAAAGATTTCCTTCAGAAAAATTATTTGAAGGTATTCCTTCAAACTTTTTGTCTAAAGGAAATAAAGGGTCAAGCCTAATTGAAGAAATTAAAATCCTAAAGTCCACCTGAGAGATCTCGAAGGGTAAGTACCCTTGTGGGGAGACAATCGACACTCAAAAAGTGAACTGTCTTTCAAGACCTCGAAGGGGAAGTTCCCTCTAGAAAAGATCAAGTCTCAAAGTGTAGCAGAAGTTGTCAAGTGTCGTATGCCAAGACACAGTCTCTAACAAGTTTCAAAGTAGCAAAACTCACCACATGTCTTGTTCTAACTTAGTGGAGCGCAAAAAGTGTCTGCATTCGCACTGCAATTTTCTAACAAGTTTCAAAGCTTATTCCAATAAGCTTATTTCAAATCTGTGGATGCTACCACATGTCCTCAATTGTATCACAATGGAAAGAGGCCATAGCAAGTGAGAAAGACACAAAGGAGTTGCTAAGGAGAATGACAGGCCTATAAACATCAAATTTAAGATGACCGATTAGTCGTTAACCTTCAAAAGATGAAAGACTCGTGGATGTCAAATTCACAGCAATAAAGTGTTTGATTGATCTTTGCAAGCTTAGAAGGTGGACCCAAATTCATTCAAAGACCTTAAGGCTAGGGCCAAAATGAAGAAGAGACAAAGAGGAAAACTTAGCAAGAGTTATTTCTAGTAGGTGGAATAGTCCACTAGGTAGGTATTTAGGGCCTGCAAGCATTGAAAGTGCAACCTATTTGTCCCCTTTGGTGTAAAGGCAACATGGACAGCTATGCAGATAGTAGATGATGGAATGAGTGATTCAGGCTTAGGAGAAGACACTGGAGATTAACCAACATGCCATAGTTAAGGCACCTGCCCTGCTCTAGCATGGCCCTCCCTGACAGAACCAAAAATGCATCCAAGGCATTAATGCACAGCGTGGGTCTCTCCATGGGACAAAGTGTCAAGCCTCCCTTGGCCTCTATATAATTTAATCTCTTGTATCATTTGAGGGGAGATATTCCCATTATTAGAAGCAAAAATCTACCCGAATTGAAAGGCGAATACTGAGACTTTGAGCTCAGATTGTTGTTCATATCATTTTATCTGAATTAGAAAGCAAGTTGTTTGTAGACTTTGTGTTGTTATAGCTTGTATCATTTTAGGAGATTGTTCTTATGTCTATCTTCTGAATGTGTTCTTATTTATTTAATTTGGCAAGCAGAGCTAGTGGAAGTGATAAGGAAGGTGTCCTGAAACTAGTTACTTTCAGACTTTGTTCTGACATAATTGTTTTCAGTGTGTGTTTTTAGTTTCTTTCTGTGTAAAGGACCTTGGGATGACTTTGTGTCCCAAATTTTCTTCATATTTAACTCTTGGTTAGTCAAGGTGGAGACTTTTTGCTACATCTTAGATTGTTGGTTACTCTACACTCTATTAACAGATATTTATCCTACCTGAAAGAACTCCTGTTATCCCCTGCAAGAACACTTCTAAAAGAAGAGAAGTGCCTTTAGTGTCTTCACCTAGATTTCTCCTTAGTTTTTGAACATCATCTCTGAAATAAGAGAGATGGATGGTGTATCCTACCCCTGAGTGTTATTTTTTGCTTATATATATATATATATATATATATATATATATATATATATATATATATATATATATATAGCTTTTTCATATTCATAGGGAACCTCTCCTTGATGAGAGGAGAGATTTGTCCCCTATTGATGTAGTAAACCTACACATCTAGCCAACCAATCTCCCTATGCTATGGTTGAAGAGACCTATTTTTCTCACCATTTAGTTGGTTGAAAAAATATTCACCCAACAAGATGCATGAAGTCCCTAATGGCATCCAAAATTGGTGTGTGTAACAATAAAATACAAGTATAGTGGTGATGACACATACAAGAAAGCATACATACAAAATACATGAGGCACATAAATAAGGGACATGTCCATGTGTCACTAAATCTAAGAATAAAGACATATTCAAATAACCACATATGTAAGCAACAATAAATTTGGCTTAGATCAACATAGAAGTACATGTTCAAATTTATGCATATATAATCAATAAATCACACACAAGGGACATAGGCACATGTCCAAGGCATACATAAATAGAAGTGGCATAGATCCAAAGAATAATGGCATATTCAAATGACCTCAAATATAATAAGCATAGGAAACATAATCAACTCTAAACTAGGAAAGCTAAAAATGAAAGTATGTAAGAATGTAGTACAAATTAGTGTAAATGTTAGGATGTATATATGCTAAGTCTAACTAGTGATAGAAAAGAATTTGAGTATGAATATAAATTATCAATATCAAGATATATCAATGCATAAATTATAATGTAAAAAATATAAAGATATAACTTGATAGTATAAATTATGTATGAAATTCCCCTAGTGGGTGAATGTGTCAAATGAATAAACCTAGATAGGTGTATATACCCCTAGTGGATAAATGATAGCAAGTATGGATTATTTTAGTGGACCTAAGTCCTATATGTAATGTGCAAGCACTCAATAAGAACAAGTTAATCATATATGCATAATACAACCAACTATACTAGGATAGATAACATATGTAGTGTCTAGAAAGTAGAAGAAATGTAAACATATAAATGCATACCATCTATAAATTTTGTGTTTTTTGAGTAATATTTGAATGTTTTTATGTTTTGAAATGTTATATTATTTTTTTATTTTTTAGATATAATCTATGTACAAGAAAATGAAAGTAAACTATGTATAAGGAGAATGAGAGAATAAAGTATGTATATGTAAATTTTGGAAATTTAAATGAAATAGTATACAAGCAAAGTGTAATATCTATAGACTTAAGAACACATCTATGGGATGTGGATAATCAAATGGTGGATCTGATGGAAGATCATCTAGTGCCAAATACTAAATCTATCCAAAATAAAATAAATCATCATTGTCATGGTCATCATATCAATTTGTATATATTATTGGAGCCTTATCTTTGGCATGAGTATAGAGTCTTTGTTTTTGAATGTCATGCTACTCAACTATGTAAGATGTCTCTCCTACGGTCCCAAGGTAAACCACATTATATCATAGATTATATGTGGTTATCATCTATGTAATCATGTAAGATGAGAACCATGTGTCCATCATGAGTGAATGTCAAGCATCTGTATGATCGATCAATAGTGGCATCTATCACCTATAACCTTGTACGTATAAGTGTAACTTGTACATAAATGTCCCTAATCAAAATGAAAAATAATGTATTATCCACCTTGCATCTACATACAACAGGAATGTAATAGATTCAATAGAATCTTGACAGTGTATATCATGTTGTAGCTCGCTCTCTTGATAACCAATGTGGTGTAAAAATTCTAAAGTTCAAGTGTTAGGATTAGAATATTCATCTATAACCACATGGGGAATATATATATATATATATATATATATATATATATATATATATATATATATATATATATATATATATCTGTGTGTGTGTATACTACCAAAATTTGTATAGTCAATAGATCATGTCATGAATATCTATGTTGATGATGACTTTGTTGTGGTGCTCATATTTATGAAGCATCTCATATTATTGATGGTGGTGGTGCCTATGAATGTGGAGGTTGTATGATATGGATAGTTCCCTTAGCCTTAAATTTATTTAGTTTAAATTTTAATGTTGATCATGTGTCTTTATAATATTCTATGAGTCTATAAAAGTGTAAAAAGGGTTACCCTTCCTATGGTGATAATTTGCTAACTGATCTATGCCAAACTATGGCTAATATCATCAATCCTCTATCAAGTAGTATCTGTAAGATCTAGTGTTATTTATCTTTAAGATATATGATTAAATTAATATCTATGGATGTAACCATATGTACTAAATAGATCAAGGTATCTACTTTTGACTATAGCTGTGTGTGTGAACTTACAGTAATAGGATCCTAAATAGGTGATGTTACTAGTGTAGTGTAAGGTATAAGTGCCTTTGAATTATCTATGTACTCTCTTGGGCGCACTGGTGTAAGACTCAATCCATGTAACTAATCATCACTATCTATAGGTGGTTGATCATCCTCTATTGTGGCTTATGAATATGTGCTAGAATTATGAATGTAAGTCTCTTTTGTATTAATGAGTAGTGGTAACTAGGCTACAATAATCTCATCATCTAGCCTAGGTGAGGATGTCCTTACTATGAGAGGTTGTTTCTCTATCATTAATGAGGGTAACTATGCTAGGAGAGGTTATTCTTATATCATTGGTGAGGGTAGCTATGCTATATAAATTTCTAGAGATGATATATGAATAGTCTTACTAGACTCCTCTACCTCATATGTATGCATCTGATTAATAAGAATCTATTGAGGTGGGGATTTGATAATATCATGAAGTGTCCCATTAGATGATGTACTCAGTTTAGGAGGCATGATGAGTCTACAATATCTAAATGGTTGATTATCTATTGGACATGTGTATAGTTACATGTCATGTAAAAATTTGATGAATCTATGTAAATTAGAAGGTACATCCTCTATAATGTGTATCTAAGCTCTGTCGAGTAAAAAGTTATAATTAAAATGATTTGGCATCACCTAAAAGTGTGTAGGTAAGTTTTTTGGTGCCACATGATGTACAATGTAATTGAACCCAATGTCTAACCTGGAATGTCATAAAACCCTTGAATATTAGTATGTCCTTTTAATAGATGTTATATCAACCCCTTGGTTTGTAAAAATGTGAGGTTACATATATTAAGTCTAAATCTATTGACAATGATAACTCTCTTAATAATTGTGTTATTGATTTGAGCTTGAATGAAAAGTGGGAAATTATGATTAATTACTAACTGTGAAGGCAAGTTATCATTGGAAAAAGATATCACATCCTTTATATTATTAATGATAGATAGAAAATAGGATGGATCAGTATCATGAGGAATGTATTTGTGATTAAACATTTGAAAAATAATATCTTTGAAAATTGTTGCTTTTTGAAGTAATTCCAATATAGATATTTTGGTTAGTGTATTTCTCAACTGATCCACTTTATTAAATTCTCTTTGTTGATCTTTGGGTCCCATTGTATTATTCTAGGTATAAGGAGGAATGGTAAGGTTATGTTGCTCTTGTTTATGATAAGGAGGTACTCTATTCTACTTAGTGATAACTCAGACTATAGGATCTACTATTTGTCATGGGTGAGTAGTAGAGGTGGGATGGGAGCGTAGATAATCAAGTGGTCTAGGTGGATGTAAAACAAAAGGAGTACTCTAAGCCCTTTGTCATCTAATAGTAACTATAGGTAGCTCAAAGTGAGCCATATATCGATAATCCATAAAAAAAAATGGGACTCATGTGATGGAGGCCCAATATGTAAAACAATATTTGTTCTAACCAAATCCATGATATGAGTAACATACAAGTTTACTTTTATACAATAGTTGGTAATAAACATGCTAAGCAAAGAACACGGATTTGTACCATGAAGTGAAATATGGCTTCCATCATGATAATCATGGTAATAAGTTGTAAATTAAGACTAAGTAAATGATATCAATGTGTACTCTAATGTAGTCTAGGGTTAGGGTTTTTATGAATTAGGCTTATTTTGTAAATATTTTAATTATATTTAAATAAATGAAACCCTTGTGTGAGATTTATTTAATGAGTTGGTTTATGCCAAAAATCATAAAAATAGAAGTATGGAACCATAATTTAGTGCATAAATATTTGGAAAATGCAAATTAGGGTTTTGAGCAATATTCAAAGTAAGTCAGGTTCACCAAATATTTTAACCTTTTAGGGTTTCACTATTGTAAATCCTATGTTATATTAAAGGGTTGAGTTATCTTATTTATTGAGATAATATACAATAAATAACCATGGATTTGTTATATAAGTTGACTTGCTTTGACTTTTTAAAAATAGTAATAAACATGTGAAAATAGATATCTATCTAAAAAATAAATGTCTCAAAAGATCTAGGTCCTGAAAACTAGGTTACAGATAGGTTTGAGTGTCATCAATAGGATCCCTGAGTCAATTTATGTATGCAATGAGAAATGCATCAAATCTAGAAATCAATCTTAGCTCAGAGAAGATAGATCTTACTTACACTTTCAATTAGGGATACATTAGATAATTAAGGTCATAACTAATATGGATCCGCTAGACTGAATTAGGCGATCTCTTACCATAATAATATCACTAGGGAGGGTTCCAAAGCTTCTAGTCAAGCAAAACTATGTAATAACCCTAACTAAGTCCTATGTTTTCATATTCATTATACGAATAAAAAATAAAGCAAAAGTCTAATCTAGTGCTCATCAAATATTATGTCAAAAAGTAGGGGTTAGTAAACATGCATAAGAGAATCCAAATTAAGATATATGTAAAACCCTAATGTATGGAGAGTGAATTATTTAAAATCCATTACTTATGTTACTTCTATCTACTAAAGAGAGGAACAAAGTTAGAGATACTTACATGAAAGATGAACTCATCGAGACTCAATATCTGCCTTGGCCAAAATTTTTTTGAAAGAGTTTATTGTGGTTTATAAAGATCACTAGGAAAGGCCAAACCATCCAAGACTTATCCACAAGACTAGATTCTTCTCCAAGTAGAAATCCTAAGCTAAGACTCTTTAAGTAAAATGGTGGAAGATCAGATTGTAAAGAAGCACAAATGAATAATAATTATTTTCTAATTTCAAATAATGATGAAATTAATGTGTTTATATAATTGGATCTAACCCTAAACCCTTCCAAAATTTTAATCCAAAAAGTTTGACCCAGTCAACCTAGTATTATAATGGACAAAAACTCACTAGGTTACAGACTAGGTTAGTCAGAGGCTGACCTAGACCCTAAGTAAGTTTTGTTAATAAGATTACAAGGCTAAAACTAGTGGATATTTATCATGATGATGTCATGGTAATGTCATGGAGGTGTCTCATTGAGTGGATGAAGTGCCTTGATAGTCTATTTGATGATGACAAAATGTGCAATGTGCTTGTCCTAGTATGATTGGTTGATCATCATCTTTGGTATGGTTAAAGATGTGTAGAGATGAGTATGGTAATTTTAATATGTGAAAGAGGTCAATAATATGTTTTATAAGCTTTGATTGCTTATGTTTATGATTGTATTTCATGTGTTTGATTATTGTTGTCATATAGACATGTTAGTTCTAGTGGTAGAAAATCTGAATAGGTAGTTTGTTGATGTCACCATTACCAAGTGGGAATGAGTCAATGGGAGTTGGTCATATGATTTGTATCACATTAGTCTCTAGTTTTTATGTGTTATATCTCAAGAATTCATTATTTTACCATACTTAACCAAATTTTCATGTGGCTAAACAGCGCTGAGTAAGCATGTTGATAAGGTCAACATCCACATGTGTGGAGGTTTTAGGATAAAATTATCATATGGTTTTGTTCATTTTTGTGCCTAGTTTATTTGTCATTAAATTTTATATCATGTGATGTAGTGTGTTAAAAGATATACATATGTAAATTTGGGCTCCCAGGCAGTTTGACAATGTTTTTTCATACTTAGCCAAGTTTGTGTGTGACAAGAAAATTTTAGTAAGAATTTTTTATGATTATATATCTTTCATGTGTGAAGGTTTTAAAATAAATAAATCATATGGGTTTGTTTAGTTTTGATCCTAGTTGATATACACTAAAATTCAGATTATGTGATGAAGCACATCAACAGATATGATTGTTCAAAGTTAGCCTCCCAAGCAATTTTTTGACATAGTTGGCTCTATGATAGAAGATTTTGAGAAGGCATTTAATGACATTATATCTCACATGAATGAAGGTTTTAGGAGTATTTTGGTTCATGGTTGGATTCCTCTTTTAAATGGGAATATATGGTGCAATTTTTAAGACATGAGATTCATCACAACAAAAGATATATCTATCCAAAGTTAGCCTTCCAAGTATATTGAAAGGGTCCCCATACTTAGTCATTTCTACACAAGTTAAAGTTTGAGTAAGATCAATAGTGCACATTTCTTTAAGAAGTAAGAAAGCATATATATGAGAATAGGTGCATGATGTTCAATGATTGAGTAAAGGTACAGGATAAGGATCGAATAGTGAGTGGGTGTTTTTATAAATTGATCAAATGGTGTAAGCTATATGATAATGACCTGACTAATCTATAAAGATTGATGAAGTGCATTGAGTCAAAGTGATAGAGGTTTAACATTTCAGCATTACCTGCTATGTGTTAAAGATCAAACAAGATCAATAGAGTGTATTTTATTTGAGTAATGAGGACACGAGATGCAAGCTTTGTTTTGGAATTTTAACTATGACCATTGTCATTCAAATACTTGAATTTAACACAAGAAAAAACTAGATATTTATATTTTATCCATATACTTTGATAGAATTAAAAAAATTAGTGTTATAAAAATCATAGATGAAGAGGAATCCATGGCACATCTAATGAACCTAATTTGAAGGTCTGAGTGTTTATACATTCAAAGTTATTAATCTTCAAAATTGAGTATGTGTTCGTGCATAAATTGTAAGTGAACCAAGAAGATTGTTCGAGTTTTTTTTTATGTTGTTTTGATATCTCTTGATGAATTGTCTATTAGGGAGTGTTTTAGAATCCATGAGGTTTATCTATGAATATTTTACAGGTTTGATTAATCTATCTTGAGTATGAACAATTCTTAAGAATATGAGAGTATGTTTAGTAATGGTGTTCCTATGTATAAGATCTCTATTTGAGTTGTTTGAGCATACGTAGAGGTGAGAATGAGTTATTGTGATCATTTGAGGATGTCCTAAGGGACATAAGGAGTGGAATTATGTATTTGGAAGAGGTACTATGTTTATTAAAGTGATAAATGGGTGAATAGGTTTCCATGAGACTTATAAGGGTTACAAGGGCCTTATTAAAAGGTATAGCTACTTAAGGGTGACCCATAAGTGCTATGGCCAACCTATATTGCTTATATTGAGCTATGCCTTCATGTGAGAGATGACATAAGGGATAATGCATGCCTAATTTTTGACCAAGGTGTTGATTATCAAGTATGCTCTATAAATAGTGAAATCAAAGATGGTGATTTCTAGATTTTGTGAGAGAGAGACTTAGGAGAGATTTGAGAGAGAATTATATGTGAGAGATTTCGAGACCAAAGGAAAGGAGAGGAAAGTGAGAGTACCCAACTAATGGGTTAATGAGTATAGGATATTAAGGACTATGTGTATGATCTATAGGTCATGTTTCTGATAACAGTATAGTGTTCTTGTAGTTTAAAGTTATGCAAAGAGATTTGAGTGTGCATATGAGGACTATTTGAGTGAAGAGGGAGAGACATTGTGGCATGCCTATTTAAAATGATTGTATGGGTTAGAGAGAGTGAGTTTATGTATTTATCAAATAATTAAAGGTCCATCATCATGTGTCGAAGACATCAATTCTATAATGGAAGTGTTCTTTTCAAGGTAGGTCTAAAGGACTTGATCTTCCTTAGGGGTAGTTGTTCCTTGTGAAATATGGTTTCACTAAAGACCTTTGTTTAGAATGACTTGATCAAGGTTATAGGTCATAATGATGACCTAAAAGGTTGTCATAAGGACTTGATCATCTTAGGGGTAGGTGTTCCTTATGGAACTACTATTTCACTAAAGGCCTTAGGTCAGAAGGACTTGACCAAGGTTCCTAATCAAAATGAATTGATTAGTATCTTATTTTTGATCATATTATAGGATAGTAGGCCATGTGTTTGTAGGCTTGATAGTGGGTTTTATTCTCTAAGAGGGTTTCCCACATAGATCTTGTGGTGTGTATGTGATATTGCATTATGTTCATTGTTCACTACTTTGAATGATTTATATGTTTCATGAATGATTGTATTGAATGCTTAAGTATTTTAAAGGGTTTGGAAATTGAATTGGATTGTTTACCACCATTGATTCACCCCCCCTTCTCAATGGATTATATATCTAATAATTTGTATCAGAGTAAGGTTCTTTGGTAAAATCTTGATAGCTTGAAGGTGATCCAAGGTACAATGGCTAGTCAGAATGTGCAAGGTGTAAACACCATAAGAGGTCTTGGAGAGAACCTTGAAGAGGCTACTATAGTTCAAAAATTATTAATGTATCTATCCCTCAATTTTGATCCAAAATTATATGCTATAGAATAAATTCATGATCTTACTCAATTGAATATGGATCAAGTGCATGGCACCCGTAATGTATATGAGATGACAATAAATGATTATATACCACCAAAGAAGGAAGAAACATTCCAAACATATATGAAGCCAAAAAGGGACTTCTAAGGTAAGAAACCCAAGTAAAATGACATTTTTGATATTGATGAGGATGAACTAATTACTTTGTTTACAAGGAAATTAAAAATAGGTTCAAACAAGTATAAGGGTAAGATGCCTTTCAAATGCTTCAATTATGGAGAGATAAGACATTTTCCTAATAAGTAATCTCATAAGTATAAGAATTATATTGATGAAGAGCATGATCAAGGTCATGATGATGTCAAGATATCATTCAAGTCTAATAAAAAAAAAGGGATTCAAAAGGTTTGACAACAACAAGAAGTATTCCCATGAAAAGAAGAGTCTCTACACCAAAGAAGATTACAACTTATCAGATGAGAGTGAAGATAGTGACTCAAAATATGATCATTAAGATGATGGTCCTACTGAAGATGAAGCTCTATTCATGGCCGATGAAGGAATTTTCTCACATTAGAAGGAGTCTACTTGGAGTGATTTAGAGAATGATGAAGATGAGGTGGACTATGAGATTGTATTGATGAATGCTCTTGAAGAAATAAATATTAAGAATAAGATCAATAAGAAAATGAAATAGAAAGTCAAGGACTATGAGGAATAATTCAGTGTGTATGAGACAAGAATGAATGAAAACACCAAGGACCATGAGGATATGATCAAACATCTCAGTTGTCAATTGGAAATTCTGTCTACAAGCCTAAAATCTAAAGAAGATGAATATTTAAGCTATGTTTCTGAAAATGAGTCTTTAAAATATGAGTTAGAGAAGACATATATTAAGGTGAAGACATTTATGATATTTGAAAAGAGCTCATGTGATCTAGACAATATTCTGAGTGGTCAAAAGCATGCTAATGATAGAATTGGTCCTAGATATGAAGAACAACAAAAGAATGTAACTCAAGACAAAATGAAGAGTAATGTGAACTAGGATAATTATCCTTTGAAGACAAATCATTAGATAAGGAAGGATGGTGAAAATAGATTAAAAACAAATTAGATCAGATAACCAAATGATATGAGGTATGCAAATTTTAATGGTTACTACTATACTTGTAATCAGTTTGGGCATAGACTTAGAGAATGTAGAAGACCTGTTAAAAATGAGTTTGCATGGGACTATGAGGGGGTCATCAGTCAAAATGAGTAATAAAGGTTAAGTTCTTAAATTTTCTTAATGAAGGACACTTTTCTAAGTATTATCCAAATAAGGAAAGGAAAGGTAAGTCTTCTTAAAAAAGAGTAGTTTGTTTTAGTTATCATAACATTGGGCACATTGATATTTTTTATCTAAATAAGGTAATACAAGCTAAGTTTCCATCAAGGATTATGGTTTGCTACAACTATGAATAGAGAGGTCATGTTACTAGATTATGAAAGAAAAGGCCATTAAGTTAGAATAGATTTTATCAAGATCCTAGATTGAAAGGTAGAAAGCAAGTAAACTCATGGAGACCAAAGGTGTAAGTAGGAATTATGATGAGTCTATAGATCCAAGTAATTTGTTTGCTATGGTAGAGAATTCTTCTAAATTTGAAGAGTCCTAAGAGGTATCATTGTCTTCGCATATTGAGAATGAAGAGATTAATCTCGAGAAGATCAAGGTACTAGTTGAGGCAAGTTATGAGGTAAGTATGGGTCCAAGTGAACATCTTTATTTTATCGAGTAAGATTTATGTGAAGAACATAAATTATATATACCTAGTGATGAGGTTCCAATCTATAAAGAAGATTCTACAGATGAAAAGGTATGTCATGAATCTATGTTGTCTCCATATATTATTAATCCAATCATAGAAGAAAAGGAGAATGTTTTAGTGGTTAAGGAAGTTGTTTCTCTTAATCCTAATAATAATAAAAAGAACTATAAGTATCACACGACCAAAGAGTATGAGGAATTGCGGGTAACTCTTGGTTTCACACCATGGTAGCATATTGTGGTGTAGAGGAGGTCTCTATGTATGCTTCTTAAGAGACTCCTTTCAGTGGAGAAGCGAGTTTGTGTGCTCAAAATCATAATTTAAATTTTAATATAAACTTTTGTTAATCTTAGAAGGTCTTTAGTTAAGGGGGAGAAACAACTTCATGAGTTTGTTCCATTGGTTTGTGAAGGAGTTGTAGTATAAAGTTAAAATGAGGGGTTCTAGGTGACTTAATGAGTTTGATTTAATTTTCAAGAATATTTTGATGCTCAAAAATGGCTACACTTATTTTTGATGTGTTCTAGCATTTTTTTTGATCTAAATGTATGTTGAACGCAAATTGAAGACTTTTAAGTGCTCTCAGTTTTCTCAGTTTTTGGCTCAAGGGCAAGTAGGCCTAAAATGGTTTATAGTAAGTCTATGTTGCTAATGGTATGAAATCTCAAATCTTCATACAAAAGTGTATGATTAGTGTCTCCAAGTGTGTAAGAAGTGGCATAGGTATGCATTGACTAGAAGGAGGTTTGTTGAATTTGTATGTTTTGAGATTCTAGGGTTTTAGGATATGCTAAATAAGTGTTCTACCTTACGATTTGAGGTTTGAGGATTCTGAATATGATGAATGGGCCAAATGGGCTGTCAAATCAAGCTTCATAGAGATTTGAAGGTTTTTAGTTCTCAATTTATTCAAATTTTTATCAAATTGGAGGCCTAAGTAAGTAGTAGGTTTGTGAAGGAAGTATGTTTCATAGGATCATCTAGTTGTTTAAAAATTTTGTGCTCAAGGGAGAATATGAGAGTGCTCTAGATATGAATTTTTAGGTCTTGAAGTTGTGCCTATAGAAATTTGTGGGCTCTGCAAGTTCTAAGTAGGGCTACAAGAGGACTAGACATGCCTAGTAAGAAGAAGATTGCTGTTGTTTAGTTTATCCAAAAAAACAAAGCATACATTTTTCAAGGTAAATTCTCAAGTTTGTTTAGAACATGTTTCCTAATTGATGAGTGGTATTATGCTCTGTTAGTGGTCATGGAAGTGTCTTGAGAGAGAAGGCTAATAAGCTTATGTTGTGGTTCTTCATGGTGTGTGGAGATCTAAAGATGCTCAAATGATGAAATGGATCAAAGGTATTAGGGGGAGTCCATCTCAAATGTTTTTTAGTGATTTATATCATATTTTAGTGTTTTTTTTATGTGTTCAATCTTCATTAGTTGTTGTGCTTGTGAATAAGAGTGTTGGCATGGTGCAAGAGGAAGTTTGTCAAGTTAAGAAAAGGTAAGTTCAAGATAAGGGGGAGTTTGTATCATCTTTATAAGATGATAATTTCCTATTTATTATTATTTACAAGTCCTCGTGATCATTTTGTGCCCACTTTGTCATTATGTAAAAGGGGGGAAAGTTCTTATTGTGGGATTGCTTGAAGAGAGAGAAGGTGAGTTGTATATTGTTATCTATGATGGATGTTGATATCAATGATAAAAGGGGATATTTTTGGAGATTTGTCATTATTATGTCATAGTGATATCATTAAAGTGTCCTAGTGAGTGGATGAAGTGCCTTGATAGTCTATGTGACAATGACAAAGTATGCAATGTGTTTTTCCTAGTATGTTTTAAGTATGATTGGTTGATCTAGCTTTGGCATAGTTAAAGATGTTTAAGGATGAATATGGTGATTTTCAGATGTGAAAGAGGTCCCTAATATTTTTGATAAACTTTGAGTGCTTGTGTGCATGAGTGTATTTCATCTAGTTGATCACTGTTGTCATCTAGACATGTTGGGTCGAGTGGCAAAAAATTTGAGTAAGTAATTTGTTGACATCACCATTTCCATCTAGGAATGAGTTAGGAAGATTTGGTCATATGGTTGTGATAACATTATTCCCTAGTTGTTATGCACCAAATATCAAGTCATGCATTGAAGTGTAGTTAAAGATATGAGTGTACATGGTTGGCTTCTCAGTTAGAATTCATTATTTTCCCATAATTAACCAAATTTACATGTGACAAGAAAGAACTGAGTAAGCATGTTGATAATGCCATCATTTTCATATGTGGAGGTGTCAAGATAAAATAACCATATGTTTTTTTCATTTTTTTGATTAGTTTATTTGTCCTAAATTTTAGATCATGTAATGTAGCACATCAAATGATATGCATATGAAAATTTGGGATCTCAAGTAGTTTGACTATGTTTTTCTATACTTAGCCAAATTTATGTGTGATAAGAAAATCAATTTTTTTTATTTTATGATGTTATATCTTTCATGTTTGAATGTATCAATAGAAACTGATCATATGGGTTTTTTCAATTTTGATCCTAGTTAATTTGTGTTAAAATTTAGATCATGCAATGAAGTGCATCAAAAGATATGCTTGTTCAAATTTGGCTTCCTAAGTAGGTTTTTGACATATTTGGCTCTATGACAAAATATTTTGATAAGGTATGTTAATGACATTATATCTTACATGCACGAAGGTTTTAGGATTAGTTTGGTACATGGTTGGATTCATATTTAAAACAAAAACATATGATGTAATTTATAGGACATGAGATTGATCACAACAAAAGATATATTTGTCCAAAGTTAGCCTTCCAGGCATATTGAAAGGTCCCCATACTTCATCATTTATGCACAAGTTAAAGTTTGAGCAAGATCGACGGTGCACATTTCTCCAAGAAGTTAGGATTCAATGAGATGAGGATAGGTGCACAATGTTTAATGACTAATCAAAGGTACATGATAAAGATCTAATGGTAATCAGGTGTTTGTATAGATTTATCAAATGGTGTAAGCTATATGATAAAGACCTAATTGATCTATAGAGATTGATAGAGTGTGTTAGTCAAAGTTTCAAGATTGCATGAGATGAGGTCAAAGTGATAGAGGTTTAATGTTTTAACATTGGCACCTATGTCTTAGATATTGAATAAGATCGATAGAGTGTATTTGATCTAATCAATGAGGACACAAGATGTGAGCTTTGTGTTCAAAGTTTAACTATGACCATCATCATTCAAATATTTGAATTTAACACAAGAAAAACCTAGAGCTCTATATTTTGTCCATATCTTTTGATAGAAGTCAAATTTATTGGTACTATAAAAAATAAAATATGAAGAGGACTCCATGATGCATCTAATTAATTTGATTTAAAGGTTTGAGTATTTGTAAATTTAAAGTTATTAAGCTTCAAAATTGACTATGTTTTTTCATGGATTGTAAGTGACCCGAGAAGATTGTTCGAGATTATTTTGATGTTTAGATATCTCTTGATGAATTAACTACTAGGGAGTATTGTAGACTCCATGAGGTTATTCTAGGAATATTATAGAGGTGTGATCAATTTATCTTGAGTATGAACAATGCTTAAGAGGTTGATTTTATGTTTAGTAATGGTGTTCCTATGTATAAGGTCTTTGTTTGAGTTTTTTGAGCATATGCAGAGGTGAGAATGAGTTATTTTGATCATTTTAGGATGTCATAAGGGACATAAGGAGTGGAAATATGCATTTTTAAGTGGTCGTATGTTTATTAAAGTGCTAAATTGGTTAATAGGTCTCCATGAGACCTATAAGGGCTACAAGGGCCTTATTAAAAGGTGTAATTGCTTAAGGGTGACCCATAGGTGCTATGGCCGACCTATGTTGTTTGTATTAAGCTATGTCTTCATGTGAGAGATGTATTAAGGGATAAGGCAAGCCCAATGGCTAACAAAGGTATTGATTATCAAGTATGCTCTATAAATAGTGAAATCAAAGATGTTGATTTCTAGATTTTGTGAGAGAGAGACTTGGGAGATAATTGAGAGAGACTTGTATGTGAGAGAGTTGGAGAGAGAAGGAAAGGAGAGGAGAGTGAGGGTGCCCAGTTATTGGGTTAATGAGCATAGGAGATTAAGGATTGTGTGTCTGATTTTTAGGTCATGTTTTTGATGACAGTATAGTGTTCTTATAGTTTGAAGTTGTGCAAAGAGATATGAGTGTGCATATGAGGACTATTTGAGTGAAGGAGAGATATTGTGGCATGCCTATGTGAGAGGCCTATAAGAGTTGGAGAGATAGAGAGAGTTTGTGAAGTTTTTAGATAATTAGAGGTCCTTCATCAGGTGTTGAAGACATTAGTTCTATAGTGGAAGGGTTCTTTTCAAGGTGAGTCTAAAGGACTTGATCTTCCTTAGGGGAAGTTGCTCCTTATGAAACATAATTTCACTAAAGACATTTAGTCATAAGGAATTGATCAAGGTTTTAGGTTAGAAGGACTTGATCATCTTAGGGTTAGGTGCTCCTTGTGGAACTATTATTTCACTAAAGTCTTTAGGTCAGAAGGACTTGACCAAAGTTCTTAATCAGAAGGAATTGATTAGTATCTTGTTTTTTATCATCTTATATGATAGTATTCAATGTGTTTTTAGGATTGAGAGTGGGTTTTATTCCCCAAGATGTTTTCGCACATATATCTTGTGTTGTGTATGTGATCTTGATTTATGTTCATTATTCACTGCTATGACTGAACTATATGCTTCATGAGTGATTGAATTAAATGCTTAAGTATTTTCAAAATTTTGAAAATTTAATTAGATTTTTTGCCACCATTGATTCACCCCCCCTAATCTCATTGGATTATACCTCTAACAGACACAATTGACATAGTCATGTAAACTACTAAAAATAGTTTTAGGTTAGGAAAAGGGCTAGTGAAGGTGGTAAAAGACTAGAAGAGTGTGAAAAATAAGAGTCAAATCTTAGGGGAATTATTTTTAGGATAAAATTGTGTATATACAAGTGGAAAAAGGTATTAAAATCTTGTGAATCACCAAAGGTCTGCCCAGCCCTTTCCTTGTGCACCCCTTAGGGCATGCACTTAGGGAAATTGAGACTCAATGGGTTTTTGCAAGATAAAAAGCATTAGTATTTGATAAAGATTAAAAATATTATGTGTATACATATGCCTAACTCAACTATTATCACATGTCACTATAGTGCAACATGGGATGGTGCTTCAAGAAAAAATGTAGTAACACACAATGCTGAGGATAAAAATAATTTGTAGTATTTTATAGAAAAAATAACTAAAATTAAATGATGAAAAGGGAAATAACTACAAAAATAAATGTAATTTTACTTTGAATTACCTTTATCACTAGATGGTTGTCTGTTGTGTATGTAGTTTTGATTTTGGAGGGTGTAGAGACTGATTTAGACAAACCCAAGAACACAAAACTAAATACCAAAACAAACAAACACAGGAAAGCCAAGATAGCTAGTGTTATGTGGATGGGATGTACTTATAAATTTAGAAAGATAGGGTGAAAATTGATATTTATACCAAATGACCAAGTTAAAATTTAGAGTGAATTAGGTAACTAAAAAGACAAGGCTACTAAAGACCAAAAAACTCAAACAAGTAAACCTTAAGTAAGAAAGGAAATCTCACCAAGTCAAACCAAGGATAAATGTCAAAAAGGATGGTATTTAAGCATCAATGTGAAATAAGTAACAATCCTTACTTAAAAAAAGATGGGCAAGCAAAAAAATGGTAAAATAACATTGAGGAGTGATAAGTAACAATCCTAACTCAACAATAGAGAAAGGTGCATAAAAGTGAAAATAACATTGATGAGTAATAAGTAACAAACCAACCTTAATAAATAATGGAAAAAGTAAATGAAATTAAAAATGGACTCAGATGTCTAAGAAAAGGGTAGTATTATAATGACAATTTGTTAAAAGAGATTAAGGCATGTCTAGAAATGTAGAGCCATGGTACAAAGAAAGTAGTCCATAGTTTCTCGAGCATAGTGTTTTATTCTAAGGATAGATAGAACTAAAAACAAAGTAGTGCTAGCATGTTTTTAATATGTGAAGAAGAGAGAATTATAGAGAAGAGAGAAAATACATTTAGAATCATAAATGCCTGTCAAGGGGGGAAATGAAATGGGTGGAGGGGAGAATGAAGTAAAAACCAACGTAGAGGAACTTTACTGAAGTCAATACACTCAAATTAAGTTTGTCAAAACAAGAGGAATTTTGACCTTAAGTAATTTGAAGAACTTATCCTATCCACATAAGTCTTAGATCAACAAATTAAGTATATAGATCATCCCATGAAGGCTATATGAATGAAAAGTAAAAATGGACCTACCTCTCCACAACATGTTCCCCATTCCTCAGGACCCCTTACAGATTCATCAGTCTACTATGAATATTAGGTAGTTACATGAAAAATTAGGTAGCACCGTAGAGATTATTGAATTCTCCTATTCTAATCTAATACACTATTGCATCCTAATGGACCTTGGATCTAGTGTGAGGCCAACTGTGGAATTTGAGATTTGATTGGAGATAGGATATGTGCTTATACTCATGTCTTTTGATGTGATTTTGAATTTTGAGATTTGTATGTTTCCTTTTTTATATCATTTCCTTTTTTTTCAAATTATTTAGCATTTAACTTTATTGATAGCTTTTTTCTACTCCTCCTCCATACATATTTAGATAACCAAATGTGGGTGTTAAGGGTGACTTTCATTTGAATACTTGGGACTTGGTTGCTAAGAGACAGAACTCAAATAACATGGTGTCTAAGAGTATTGTAAATTTAGGTGAAATAAAATTGATATCTTGAATTTGGACTTATTTTGTCTAATGTGGAGTGAAAGGAAATGGAATCAAGAGGAATGAAACATGAAACAATTTGAATTACTTCAAATCATAAAAAATGTGACAAAGGGTAGAAAAGGGCTTAAATGAAAAAAAAAGTGTGATTACTTATCATAAAAATGGAGATATAGGAAAACATGCTAGCATAAGTTGTTATGCAAATTTCATATATCAAAATAATCAAAAACTAAAGTTTGAAAACAAAGATCAAGAATTTGTAACCATTGTAAAATACAATCTAGAAAAAGAAATGAAAAGATGGTAATTTTATGAGGAAGGCCAGGTCATATCCATGGTCTTACACTGTAACTCATAAAAGAAAAACCCATGAGGGTGACAAAAATCATGGAAAAAATGGGATAAGAAAAAGATGGTATTTGTGAGGAAGGCCAGTTCCTATCCATGGTCATACACTACAACTAACAAAAGAGAACCAAAGAGGTGAAAAAAAGTGTTGGAAAAGGTATGAAAACAAAGAGAATAAAATTACATCATGAGGAAGATTGGGTCCTATTCAAGGTTTTACAATGCAATTCATGAGAAAAGGGAAACCTAGAAGACCAAAAGGAAGAACTAAGGTTTGTGAGAAGAGAAAACTGTTGCAGAGGGTGTGACCCATGTAAGTATCCTACAAAAAGTGTTAGATAGATAAAATATAAAGCATGAAAACAAGGGAAGTATTAGGCAAAGTACTTCTTAAGGAATTGTTTGTTGGTGGGCTCTTTGAAAATATGACCTTCTTTGGTTTGAAGGAGATAGGTACATGGACCAAGAATATCTTTGACTAAATAGGGGCCCCATAATTTTTGGGTGTATTTACCTTAATTATCATGAGTATAGTATAATTTAAGGATAAATTCACCAATATTAAACATGAAAAATTTGACTCATTTTTTATGTTGGTTGGTAATACGAGCCTTATATTGGCAATTGTGTTGCAAAGTAGAAATATGGTGTTCATCAAGGATATCAATAACATGAAGGTGATATTTATGTAATTATTCATCAAGTATGATACCATGAAGATATATATATATATATATATATATAGATATATAGATATATAATCTCAAATTATAATGTAAGGACTGATTCATAACCATAGACTAGAGAGAATGATATTGCCCTAGTGGCAATGTGTATACTAGTGGTTTAGGCCCATAGAATAGGATAAAGATGAAGGTGCCAATCTATGCATGTTTCACAAATTATCTTTTGGATAATTTTATTAGTGGCCTCAGCCTATACATTACATTTTGGATGATAGGGTGTGGAAACATTTTGATTGATGTTAAATTTAACATAGAGTTTTTGACATCTTCATTTTTGAAATCACCGCCATTGTCTGAAATGATAGTATGAGGGACACCAAATCAAAAAATGATTTGGTTAAGGATGAATTTGGAGATGGTGGTACTAGTGACATTAAGAATGGGCATATCCTTGACCCACTTGGTGAAATATTCAGTGGTGGTGATTATAAATACATGTCCATCTTGAGATTGAGGTAATTTGCCTATGAGATCTAATCCCCACTTAGAGAATGGCCAAGGAGATTCTACAATTTGAATCTTGGTTGGAGGTGAATGAATTAAATCATCATAAAGATGATAAGGAGTACACTTTTTATCAAATTTTATGGCATCATTTTCAAGAGTGGACCAAAATTATCCCATACATAGGAATTTGCGGGCTATAGCATGTCTGTTAAGTGTCCATGTTCTTGTTTAAGAAGAGGAGGAGCTTCATCTTGCATAACATAATGGATCAAAGTACCTTCAAAATTATGATAATATAGTATTTTATATCAAAATACATACTTAAAATCTTTCTTGTGAATGCGAGTCCTTTTTTAGGAATCTAAGTTGGGAGGATAAGTTTGGTGTTCTAAAAATTGAATGATGTCTTTGTACCACAGGATTTATCGAATGGTGACAACCTCAATATGATAGATAAATGAATCATGTGGTTGAGTAGAAGATGAATATTTTATTATTTTAATAATAAAAGTGGGATTGATAATAAATTGGTATATATGAAAGAGAGATGCTAAAGAAATGAGGGAATCATCAATAGAATTTGGTCTTAAGGGATAGGCTCAATGGTGAAGGAAATGAAATATTTAGCAAGAGTAGTTGTAATTTGATGATAATAAATGAGATTATCACTTTTGCATGGGTAATCATCATTTAATTTGTGGTAAATGAGTTTGGAATCACCTAAAACATGTAGGCATTAGATATCTAAATCAAGATCAAATCTCATGCCTAAGATTAAAGCTTCATATTCTACCATGTTATTAGTGAGTCAAAGGTTAAGCAAAAAGATAAAGGGATGATTTTTCCAAGAGGGATTATAATAACAAAACCTACCCTAGCTCCTTGAAGGCACTTATCACCCTAAAAGTGAAGGGTCCAAGTATCCTCATGTAAGTAAACATTAATTTCAAGAAGTTCTTTGATAACTACTTTCAGTTTAGTAGTATCAAGGAGGATAGCAAATTCATCAAGATTACTTGATTCAAGATTTGTAGTAGAGTTATGAAAGAAATATTTAAGGGATATATCTTTATTGATACCTTCAATATATAGGATATTATCATCGAGAATACTATATTTAAGGTGCTTGATAGTGGACACAAGAGCTATAATAAATTGATCAGTGATGAGTTATCCTTCAACAACTTTTTGAGTGATAATTCGAATATCAAATTCCATAAGGACCATCCACTTGCCAAATCCATATCTAGGAAGAAAGTATTTGGAGAAGAATTTATGAATGGTGTCATAATGGCTAATAACATAAGTGGTCTAATAAATCATATAATGTCAAAATTTTCTAGCTGTAAAATATATGGCAAAGCAATCATGTTCAACTTTTGTGTAATGTTTTTCATAATCAATTAGGCTATGGATAATATAGTAGATGGAATACTCTCTTCTAGTTTCATATTGTTGTGTAATGATTTACCCAACTAATATGGGTGTTTTAGAGGTATATAGGATCAAAGGTCGACCATTTGAATCAATTATTCTTTCATATTATCAAATGCTTTTTGACAAGGATCCATCCATTCTAGAGCATTACCTTTCTTAAGAAGAGAATTGATGGAGTGGATATGGTAAACCATTTTGGGGATGAATCATCTAATTTCCCCAGGTTTACCAAGGTAAGTGTGAATATTTTGAATGGATCAAGGGATGGGCATGTTGATGATAACATTAATCTTGGTAGGATCAACATCAATTTCATGGAGAGAAACTAAGAATCCTAACATTTTTCTAGATGTGACATCAAAGACACATTTGTAAGGATTTATTATAACTTTGTATTTAAGAAGATGATCAAATATGATTGCAATATTATAAAGATGAATCCTACAACATTTAGACTTATTAATGAGGTTATCCATATAAGTTTCTACAATGTTATGAATAAGATCATGAAAGATATGATTCATTGCTCATTGATAAGTAGCTCTAGCATTTTTGAGTCTAAATGGAATTTTAACATAACAATAGGTGCCCCATTCTGCGATGAAAGTGGTATTATGTTGATCTTTTGGGGGAAATGTGAATTTGGTTATAGCCTAAGAAACCATCCATAAGAGGCAACATTTTGTAACTAGTTGTAGGATAAATAGTGGCATCTATTGAAGGTAAAGGGAAATTGTCCTTGGGATAAGAAAGATTAAGATTATGGAAATCAATGCAAATGAAAATGACCATGGTGACCTTTTTCTAAATAGGGACTATATTATAAATGCATTTAGAGTAGTTCACTAGTTTGATAAACTTAGCATCAAGAAGTTTGATAATTTATTTATGACATAAGGTGGAAACTTCAGGTGGAAATTTCTATTGATTTTTACACATAGGTTTGGCATAAAAATAAGTGATGATATTGTTCACCATAATGTTAGGTTCAATACCATGGATTCCCTCATAGGATTAAGCAAATACCTCATGATATTTATAAAAAAATAGACTAAAGTTATCATGTTCAATAGGTGTGAGTTCACAAGAAACTATAATTGGTAAAGGACATGATGAAGTACCATATTTAATGTGAGTAGTTTATTTGATAAGCATATCATTTACATATTGGAAATGATATGGTTCATTTGGTAAAGAATAAATTGGATTAGCTTTAGGATTGATTCTAGAAATGAAATTGTTAAAATAAGGGGCTTTATTTTTGAAATTCTTGAGTTTGTGATATTGTCGAGGAAGTTGAGGTTCTCATGCATGAAGTAATTCAATATTAGCTTCATCTCTAATCAAAGTGGGAAGAGAAACATAGTAATAAACATATAATTTGATATTGAGAATTTGATTACCATGGTGATCATATTCAGAATGTATCTGATAAACATCTATGGTCATGGCATCTAATATAATCTCAAGAGTAAGAGAAGTAGATTGATCAGATGAGACTGGTGTGTTGTTAGTTTTTTTGATAGGGTAAAAATTGGATGTAGTGATTGGATCTATATGTGGTCGAGAATATGTGAGAATTTATATAGCTTTGAAAGGTATGATTTATTCTAACACCCAAAGAGTATCAAGAAGTGTAAAATTAATAGGAGGTACATGACCTTTGGTAGTTAATTCAAAATATGTGGAAATGGTGTGAACATCCCAGTTGAAAGCATATATTTTAGTTAAATTTTTATGATAATGTTGAACATCCAAGTATCAATATTGATCTTGGGTCATGATGTAGTTGTCATCATAGGTTGTATAAATAGTACATGCTTGAGGTTCAAGGGGAGTTTCAGAAGGTGAAATTCCAAGGTCACTAAACTTTTATGGATACATGATTAGAGGATCTTGCAATAATTTATCAACTCCATAATCATTGCATGTGAAGACATATTTTGGTAAATAAGGTTCTTAAACATTGCATGGAGGGGGGAAATTAGTGATCTGATCAATGAGATGAATAGTTTGATCATGATGTAGTAAAGGAGGAAGCCAATATAATATATAAGGACGTAACTTAGTAGTGTTTCAAGTATGTTGCAAGTCATTAGGTTCATCATCATTTGAATAATCAAGAGTGACCTATAATTATAGATTGATGTTGATGAACTCAAGTGAGGGAGCACTATTGATGGTAGGGATGGTAAGAATGTGATATTGAGATTTGAATTAGGAAGTTGAATACTCTAAGGTTTAGGATCAGCCTCATGCTTATGTCATTTTATGTTATGTAATAATTTGATGTAATGGCTATAAAAGGATGCAATGGCCCTAATCTTATGAGTCCAAGGGTGATCGAGGAGTATGTTATAAGATAGAGGTAAATCAAGGACCATAAGTTTAGTTTAAACAGTCTTAGGTCTGATTGTTAGAGGAATCCAAATACATCCAAGTGGATTTTGATTATTTTTATCAAATACATGATAGTTAAGGTGGATTTTATTGAGATTATCCTTATTATAATTAATTTGTTGGATGAGCCATAAATATGTCAAATTAATACCAGACTCTTTATCAACCAAAAACTTTACAAATAAGGGTAGTATTAATAGTTATTTTAGCAAATATTTGTGGATCATCGGTGCAAAAAAGGATCTCATCATTAATCATGTCCTCTTTGAGAAATTCAATAGACAATTTGGAAGGACACATTGATTCAATGGTGTGCATGTTGGTAGGTTGAGATTACATAGGGGTGGTTCTTCATTTTTATAAGATAGATATATAATTTATTATATTTGTTATATAAGTAACTTGCAATGATAATGGGAAGTAAAAACTAACTGCATAAGTAGAATCTTGAAAGGCATAGAGTTAAGCTCTTTAAGAAAGTTCTAATGGGATTTAAAAGAAGAATCAGTGTAATTTTTGGAAGGCAAGGTGTATTTTGAAGGAATGGAAGTTGTTGGGGGTTAGGAAGAAGGATGTGGTTCCTCAAGGGATTTCAAATCTAAATTAGTGGTTGTAGTATCTTTGAGAAGTTGTTCCTCCAAAGATGGTTTCTTAGGTTTTGTGATAAGGTCTTTATGAGTTATTTTGTGATGGTAATTGACCCTAGCTACATTGACATATTGAGAATTATTGTAATACTGGTCATAGTTGGAATTAATATCACAAACATCCTTGATGTTTTATTAATTTTTATGTAGAACAATATTTTTAGTTATTATAAGAAGAATCTTTGAAAACTTGTCATTTTTGAGAAGCAGTGTTGTACTCTTAATGACAAAGTTGAATGATGGCTTCATGAATGAAGGAATCACCAGGCATGTAAGAGATAACAAATTTAGTAAGCCCTCGATAAGTGTCATGAGAATGACCAATTTCAACATATAATGAATAAAATTGATTAGGTTCATACCACTTAGGAGGATTATTAGGATAAGTAAAGGGTTTAAAGGGCAGTAAGAATTATTTCATTTGTTGCACAGTTAGTGGTATGTGAGAGGAAGGGGGCTTGTAAGCTTTTTTAATTCATGGTTTGGTTTGAGGAGTATTTTTTTATGGCATTGGTAGAAGATTCAAATATCCTTTAAGTAATTTGGTATTAGGTTCTAATTGCTTTATGAAGAAGTTTTGACATTTAACTTGGTCAAGATTTTCATTAAGCATTTGAGGAGAAAAGGTTTTAACATTATATTGAAGTGAAGGAGTTAAATCATTGATAAAGAGCTTAAAAAAATTATCATCATTCATGTTATGGTTAACCTTATGCGCTAGATATTTCAATCATTTGATAAAATCATAATTTGATTTGGTAGGAGATTGTTTAGCATTAATGAGATGGCTAAGGCAATTTTTGGGAAGATCATTATGTTGAAACTCTTTAACTAGAGGATTGACCAAATCCTCAAGTTGCCAAATGGAATGTTGGGGAAGTTGGTTTTACCATTCCAATACATCACCAATGAAGGTTTTAAATAGAATTTTAGTTGTGGCAAAAGTACTAGTTTGGATCCACTCTTTATAAAGATTATCAAAGGCTTTGAGAAAGGAATCAGGGTCTTTAGTCCCATCATACTTGATAGTTTGAGATATATTACCAATATTGATGGACATGATAAAAGTATCTAAAGGCTCATTATGGATGTTTTGAATCATCTTGATATTCATGATAGGTTGAGGAATACCATTTCTTGAGGAATCTCTAAGAGACAGAGGGATAAAATTTTGATTCGATTGAGGATTGAGAACCAGAGGTTGATTATCCATGTTGATAAAATGACATTGTAGTTGTATCATTTGAGAGGTGTTAAACATTTGCATTATGTTAATTTGTTATATGACATGTCAAAAAAGTTGAGTCATATCAATTAGTGGGTTGGTATTTGTAGGATAACTCCCAAAATTGGTTTTAGGGGGAGGGTTTTTGGAAAATGGATTACTGGTGAAATTATTGGATAGACTTGTGTCAATTTCTCCCACACTATGTTGAAAAAATTGAAGATGAGAATTATCTTGATAGGTACAAAAAGTATCATATCCACCTACTTCATTTTGGGGCATAATTCAAACCATGTTATAATCCACTAATGAAGGAGAGGAAGAGGTACTCCAGGAGTAAGAGTTATCTTGGGAAGAAAAGAGACGGAGAAATGAATATCCCATATAGTGTCTAAATGGATTCAAGTTGTCCAAGATGATTCTAATAGTGGACTTCATGATGATATGAGGAAATGAATAGATGCTAAGGAAAGAGAAATATAGGGCTCAATTGTCTAGATAGGAGAGATAATCAAAGCAAAGGCAATAATAAGAGTACAAAGTCGACTAGGTCACCTAATACTACTAAACAGGGCTTGAAAAGAGTACAAAGCCAACCAGGTTGAATTAGCACTATAATAAAAAAAAAACATAGTTTGATTAAGATACAGATTCAACATAGTTGACTTAGAACTGTAGGTAAGGGAATAGAGAGTCTATAAGAGACTATGTTGAATAAAGAAATAATGTGTTGAAAATAGGGAAAGATTTTGTAGTGTAATTTGAAGAAAGAAGTGAAAGTAAACATATAAAAAATTGGATCAATGAGAATGATCCAATTGGTAAACAACACAAAACCTTTTACCAATGTTATCTAATGTAAGCTTTTTTCAATATAACATACAATAAGTAGAGAGCAAGTAGACAATTGAAAAGTAAATGTTAACTAAGTGGTCATCCTGAATGTTGTTAACATTATTATAAAGTGTTATTTTTGAGTTTGATAGGTAAGTTGGCTAAAATTAGGGAACTAAAAAGTAATTTATGGATGGTTTTAGGATATTTAGGTTGAAATAGATATGTGTTGGTAATGGTACTAGCTTTGTATTGGGGCCTACCCCATCACTTCACAATCCCATAGTGATAAAGGTGTCTGGTGTTTTACCAATATATACTATTAACCACATCTTTATACTTGGCCAAAAAACCAAGTTAAATTTCCCCTTGGTGATGAAATACAAGTAGGTAGGCCTTGAGTAGACAAATGTTTAAATGTGTTTTTAAATTATGGGATTTAGTAGTGAGTGCAAGAAGAGTAAAATAGTATAAATAAATGGTATATTTAAAAAACACTTAATTAGACTATGTGAGCTACTCTAATCATGCAAAAAACTAAAAATAAAAGTGTGAATTAATTACTAACATGTAATTATTAATTCCTAATTTAAGAATGGTATAGAGTTGGTTCAGATGACATTATATGCAAACATTATAGAATAGAGTGATAGGGTCGCTACTATACTATATAAGCAAGATTTTTAAGAAAATAATTTAACCAGGTCGACTTAGTCTTTTAGATAGAAGATAGACTATAGAACTAGGTTGACCAGGTCGACCTAGTTTGTTGTAAAATTTTAGTTTTGAATATTGCAAACTTGTGCAAAAAAGAACTATAATGAAGAACTAAATTGAAAGAGAGATAAAGAAATGAACCTTGGTGGGTTGGAATATGGTGAGCATTGTGAATTTTTTGTTGAATTTCCTTGAATGTTACTTGCAATTTTTGCCAATTGTGTTAACTAGGTCAACCTAGTTCTATGAATGCCCTATTTGTTGAAGTCTATTAAGATGATTGAGTTCACCTAGTTGATGTAGTTTTTTATCTATATGTTGATTGTAATACTAAGTTGACCTACATGACTTAGTTTGATTTTTTGAATGATGAATAGAATACTAAGTTGACCTATTTGATATAGTTTTTTGTCTAGAATTGAATAAAATTACTATGGCGAGTAGTAAAGGAGGGATGGGAACATAGATAATTAAGTGGTCTAGGTGGATTTGGAACAAAATGAGTCCTTTGATCTCTTTATCATTTAATAGTAACTAGAGGTAGCTCAAAGTGAGCCATACAACAATGATCCATAAAAAAATGGGACTCATGTGATGAAGGCCCAACATGTAAAATAGGATTTATTCTAAATAAATCCATGATAGGAGTAACATACAGGTGTACTCCTCTACAAATAGTTGGTAAAAAAACATGTTAAGCAAAGTACAAGGCTTTGTACCATGAAGTGAAAGATGGATTACATCATGATAATCAGGGTAATAAGTTGCAAATTAAACATGAGTAAATGTGGACTCTAAGGTAATCTAGGGTTAAGGTTTTTGTGAATTAGTGTTATTTTGAAAATATTTAAATTATATTGAAATAAATGAAACCCTTATGTGAGATTTATTTAATGATCTAGGTTATACCAAAAAATCATAAAAAATAGAAGTATGGAACCATAATTTAGTGCACAAAAAATTAGAAAATGCAAATTAGGGTTTTGAGTAATATTCAAAGTAAGTCATGTTCACCAAATGTTTTAACCTTTTAGGGTTTTACTAATTTAAGTTATATGTTATATTAAAGGGCTAATTTGTCTAAATTAGTGAAATAACATGCAATAAATAACCACATATTTGTTATAAAATTCAACTTGCTTTAACTTTCTAAAAATAGTAATAAATATGTGTAAATAGAGACTTATCTAGAAAATAATTATCTCAGAAGGTCTAGGTGTTTAAAAATGGGTTACAAATAGGTATGAGTGTCATTAATAGGGTCCCTGAGTTAGATTTTATATGCAATAAAAAATGCCTCAGATCTAGAAATCAATCCTAGCTTAGAGAAGATAGATCCTACTTACACTTCTAATTGGAGATACATTATTTAATCAGGGTCATGACCAATATTGATCCACTAGACCAAATTAAGGGATATCTTACCATAATAATATCACTAAAGAGGGTTCTGAAGCCTCTAGTCAGGTAAAACTACGTAATAACTGTAACTAAGTCCTATGTTTTCATATTTTCTATACTAATAACAAATAAAGAAAAAGTTTAATCTAATGCTCACCAAATATTGTGGTAGAAAGTGGGGGCTAGTAAACATAAAATTAAACATGCATAAGAGAATCCTAATTAAGCTATGTATAGGTAAAACCCTAATGCATGGGGAGAGAGAGAGAGAGAGAGAGAGAGAGAGAGAGAGAGAGAGAGAGAGAGAGAGAGAGAGAGAGAGAGAGAGAGAGAGAGAGAATTATTCAAAATTTATTACTTATGATACTTCTATCTACTAAAGAGAGGAGCAAAGTTAGATATACTTATCTAGAAGATGAACCCATTGAGACTTAATCTCTCCCTTAGCCAAAGGTACTTCATAGTAGGTTGTTGTGGTTTGTGAGGATTATTAAGAAAGGCCAAAACATCCAAGACTTCTCTAAAAGAATAGATTATTTTCCAAGTAGAAACCTTAAGCTAAGACTCCTCAAGTATAATGGTGGAAGAGCAAATTATAAAGAATTGAAAATAAATAATAACTCTTATCTACTTTCAAATAATGGTGAAATGAATGTGTTTATATAGGAGGATCTAACCCTAAACCCTTCTAAAAATTTTAGCCAACAAGGTCGACCTGATCAACCTAGTATCATAATTGACAAAAACTCACTAGATCACAAACTAGGTTGGTCAGGGGCTGACCTAGACCCTAAATAAGTTTTTTCAATAAGATTACAAAGTGGACATATTTGACATAGTCATGTAAACTATCAAAAATATTTTTAGGTTAGAAAAAGGGCTAATGAAGGTGGTAAAATACTAGAGGAGTGTGAAAAATAACATTCAAAGCTTAGGAGAATGGTTTTTAAGAGACAAGTGTGTAGATAACAAGTGGTAAAATGGACAATAATCCTATGAAGCACCAAAGGTCCACCCACCCCTTTCTCAATGGAACCCTTAGGGTGTGCACTTAGAGAGATTGAGATTCGATGGGTTCTTGTAAAATAGAAAGCATTAGGATTTAATAAAGATTGAAAATATTATGTTTATACATATTTTCTCGTAGATAGTAGCACCCCACCTAGACATTAGCACCATGTGGCTCTAGTGTCTTGAAAATGGTACTAGTTTCCTCTTTGTAGGACTATTCTTATTTTTAGCATGGACCTGTACCTATGTTTTTGGGTTTTATTCTTGTGTGAATGAAATTTGGAACTCTATATTCTACCTAGAGTATTTGATTTAATATTCAAACCATAATTATCCTTGAAGGTATGGCATGAGCTAAAAATATGTGTTCATTAGTATGATAGGTTGGACATCCTCAACACCCCATTGTGAAGAGAGTTATCTACATACCAATACTCTGAGGAGGGATCAATCCTGATGTAATTCTCCTATCTAGTGTTTGGTGCAAGTCTAAGTGAATGTTATAATGATAGTGATCTTGAATGCCTTAATATTGAAAATCTTTGAAATTTGGACTTAGGATAGTTGTATATGGTAGCATGTAGAAGTAGGGTAGAATAGAGATTAACAACCTTGATTTTACTCAAATTATTTCTTATTTTAATAGGATTTTTTCATTTATTTTCATCTCATGGATAGAGGTATAATAGTCTAATATTTATAGTGTTTCATAGCTTGTGTGGATAATAAAATGTGTTTAGGTTGACTTTAGGAGGGGTACAGATTTGAAAATATATCCATCTAAAAGAGTTAGTTAAAGGTACAATATCACCATGTTGGGGACACTAGTTCCATGTGGCTCTAGTGTCCTTGATGTGAAGCTGGTGTCTAGTTGGCAGGCTACTGGACATGAAGGCTAAGATCTAGGAATGTAGGTCTAAGACTATGTTTTGACTGAATGGATATGTTTGTGGTCTGCACAATGGTTAGAAAAGTGTGATAAATTCTCTATAATAGGTCTAGGGATAATCTAACAATAGGTTAATTCAAGCAACATTCTTAGCATCCAAATACCACTTTTAAGTGATTACACACACTCGCATGCCCACTAGACAAGTGAAAGTATACAAATATAATTATAAAAAATAAAATTTATCTAAAAATAGAACTCTAAAAATAGAATTTTGACTAAAATAATTTTAAAATTTAGCTAACTAAACATTTAGTGAAATACAATGAATTGTACTCTAACTAGCACTTTTATTTATTTTTTAAAAAAATTACAGAAGTGCCTAAAATTAACCAAACAACTAGTTCAAGACATAAATGAATTAAATAACATTATTAAAAACATAAGTCATCAAATAGAATTATTATAACACTAATAATCAAGTTCCTAAATCATACTCAATATTTCCTCCTTTGATGCAAAGATGAGAGATGCCTATCATCTCCTTAAGTCTTTCATGAATTTACTTGGTCAATCACTTGGTGAAAATATCAACATATTGATATTCACTTCTCACATACTCAATAAAAAAATTATTTATAATGGACCAAGTCTCTAAAAAAACTATTTTTGATTTCAATGTTTTTGGTTATAGCATGGAAAAGTAGATTCTTAAACAATTTTATTGCCCCATTGTTATGACAAAAGATCTATGTTGGCTCAAGTTGAGCCTCTCTAAAATCAAGTAAGATTATTCTCAGCCTTAATATTTATGTTCAATCTAATTTAAGGGTTGTATATTCAAATTCAATAGAGGATAATGTAATTGTAGCTTATTTCTTTGAAGACCAAGAAATCAACCCACTTCCCAATGTGAAGCAATAATCTGAAGTTGACTTTTTGACATCAAAATATCATTCACAATATAGATATTTATATTCAATAAGACATTAATACCTTTATGTTCTAAAATTAATACCATGGTTATAATTACCCCATACATATATTAACATTCTCTTTACTACTTATAAATGCTTAAGTGATGGTTATCCATTAATATAAAAGCTAGTGAAATCCCATAACTAAAATCAAGTCTTGTCATATTGAGATATATTAAACCTCCTATCATGATTTTAAATATCTTTTCATCAGCTAAAAGAATTCAATCCTCTCTTATAATATCTTATCCACTTGAAATTGGAGTGTCTATGAGCTTCAAATATTGAAGATTATATTTATTTAACATGTCGTGGGAATAATTCACTTGACAAATGAATATTTTATATTTATTTTAATAGAATTCTATGTCAATAAAGTACTTCATAATTACAACATCACTCATCTCAAAATCTTATTTTATATCTTCATTAAATTTATTCAACATCTTCATAGAGCTACCTATGAAGATCAAGTCATTTGCATAGAGACAAACATATAAACATTAGAACCCAATGCTTGTATATGAATAGTTTGCTTATTATAATTGATTATAAAGCCTCGATCCAATAATTAACTATTAATCCTTGATTATCAATCTCTTTGATCTTAATTCAACATATAAAGAGTCTTCTTCAACTTATATACCTAAAATTATTTACTTTTTACCTTAAAATCTTGTGGTTGCCCCACATATACTTTTTATTAAGTCACTCCATTTAAGATTGAAAATTTGAAATTAATTTGATGTATTTTACATAATTTATGAGAAACTATAATAATAATTAATCTTATAGTATTTTTACATGCTTTTGGTGCATAGGTTTCCTCATAGTCAATCCTATAGGTTTGTGAAAATCCTTTCACAATTAATCTAACTTTTAGCTTGTCAATTATATCATCACTATTGCATTTATTTTTATAGACCCACTTGGTTATAATGTCATATTTATTTAATATAAGATGAAATGAATTCCATGTATCATTCTTCTCAATTTAATTTATCTCTAATATCATAGCATCAACCCATTCTTAATGTTGAATAGATTTTACATAACTTCTAGGTTCACTAGCAACAAATGACAATAAAAACATAGTATTTTTATCATATAGATCATCAAAAAAATTACCTTATTGATGTTGAATATTTTTTATCATCCTCTCATAATTTTTTATCCAGCATCTGATTTGTTGGATGAAGATTCAAAAAATATTTGTTCTTGTTTGGAGTTGATAAAGATGGATGACTAGTCTCTTAGGAAGAGCTAGTATTATTTCTTATTGAACTAAAACCATTTATAAGACTTTATAATCCCTAAATATTAAATTAAATATGTTTCTACTATTCATTTATGAATTTTATAGCTACATTATTAAAATCAACATACACCTCATATATATATATATATATATATATATATATATATATATATATATATATATATATATATATATATATATATATATATATATATAATTCTTAGAAAATATTGTAGATTTACTAGTAGGATTATAAAACTTGTCTTAGTTTTATCACTATATCTTATGAAATTATGATCAACACCCTTAGGATTATTTATATCACCAAATTACCTTTAATTTTGGTTATTTTCATGTTGTCATTTCTTATGCATCCATCTCCTAATTACACTTAAATTTTGAAGGAGTTATATAAATTTTTGAAACCATCTTTGTGACTTGTCATGTGATTTGAGCAACAAAAATCAAGATAAAATATTTTTTTCTTCCTCTATTCCCACATTTCATGTGAGACAATAATATTATCCCTCTTGAACATCACTTTTTTCAAAATTAAAATCTTTATTTTCACTCTTTTAATTAGCTTGATTCTTAGTTGCTCATATCTTGTAATATTTTATCACATGTCCTATTTTTTTTTAGTAATGACAGTTAAAACATTTATTATTTTTTACTATGATGTTAGCTTCAAATTTTACCTTTGAATTTGAATTTTTATAACCTGATTATAATTTTTATTTTTCTCTTTGGTCTTTAAAACCCTTGCCCTAGTTTCAAGTGCTTATTCTTAATCTCCTCTATACAATTTCATTTTATCTTCATGAGACAAAATATAATAAACTAAATCATCAACATTTATAGTTTTTATGTCCTTAAAGTCTTTAAAATTGATCAAAATATGCATCCATATTTAACTTAAAGATCTCATATATATATATATATATATATATATATATATATATATATATATATATATATATATATATATATATAACACTATCTTGTATAGTTTCTCCATAAACCTTCATTATATGCACTAAATCATTTATCCTTATTTAATAATTTCTTACTCCTTCAGAATTTAACATTCTCAAGTTCTCAAAACTCTTTTTAAAAGTTTGAATTTTTTATTGTTTTACATTAATATAACCTTGATATGAAGTCTCCAATATATTACATGCTTCATGAGAAATATTACATCTTACAATAAATGCTTGGGTCTATGATACTCTAAAGATACAAGAAATTTTTTGCATATCTTTTCTTCATTTTTTTAGTTCTTTTTTGATATTGAGTCAAGGTATTCTAATATTGAGGTGGTGTGTACACATAGATAAAATTATACCAATTTTTTTTTCATATGATAATTATCTTCAACTAATCTCTATAATATTCAAAATTGTCATCTTTGAAAACATGAATATTCATGGAAGTAAGATTCACTAAAGTCATTATTTGTTCTGATAATGGCCTAAAACCCTTTTTAACATTTCTTAAACATGGATATGATATAAAATAAATATTTTTAATATATGGATGGATCAAAAATAAACTTTGATTCACTTTAAAATAGAATTTATGTATCAAACAATCTATCCCAGAATTACTAGATGTCAAATTAATTATGTTTTAGTGAGATTATCAACCAAAAACCATACTGAATAATTTCAGACTTGAAAATATATTCTTGTTGGTATAAATTATTGTACACTTGCAATAAAATCAAATCTTAAACATGTAAAAATATTTCCTAATTTGAACTAATGCATCACATTACCTTTGTGTGCAATTCTTATTACTAAAGAAAGCTAAAAAATGTTTATTACAATGTAACTTACATTACAAGTTAAGTCTAAAAGTAAAAACCAAATAAATAATTTTACTTAAATAAATTAAATATGATAAGTTTAACCCATTGATAAGATATGTACATCATGAAAGAAGCCTCTTCATCATTTAAGAAAACATGGACACTCATATGCATACTAGATAAATGAAAGTCTAAAAATAGAATTTTTAAAATAGAAAATATGAAATTAGAAATATAAAAATAGAACTCTAAAATTATAAGTTTGATAAAAAAATAAATTTAATGTTTAGTTAATTGAATATTCAATGAATTATAATGAACAAGAATCTAACTGACATTTCTAGTTATTTTTTAAGAAATTCCTAAAAAGTATATAAAATTGATCAAACAACTAATTTAAGACATATATATATAAAACTAAATAAACTAATTATAACTCTAATAATCAATAGTCAAATTGACATCATACTTAGTAAGAACATAATTTCTAAATATATTTTTCTTAGGTCAAATAAATTTTAAAAAAATTATTTAATTTTTACATAAAATACATCATTACGGTTCATACATATATCATTACAAATAGTTTAATAAACATTTTACTAGTAATTAAATTTTCATAAAATTTATATTTCAAAAATCTACACATCATTGGTTATGCTTTCAACAAAATGATTTTTGTGAAGATAAAATTAAAAAAATTATCAGTACACTTGTTTGATTTTTCCAACTAGTAAAATTAATTTAAAAATTAAGAGAAAAATATTCTAAACAATCTTCAACATTTTCTATATCCATATATGTGATTTCATATAAAAATTCATTCGTTTACTCTTTAAAAAGTGTATCAATACACATGTAGTTTAGTTATTTGTTTACAAAAATTACTTTATTATTATTATAGATAAATTGATTTTGTATAATTTTATCATTTGGGTATCAAAAAAATATTATATAGTTAAAAACTAGATTCAAAATTTAACTATTCATATTTTTTACATTATCATAAAAATTTATGTCTTAGTGTCTTTAAAAGCTTTATCATTTTAAATATTGTTGTTTTTAGAAGAAAAATAAATTAATTTAAAAAATACACTTTAAGACCTCCCTTTTGTCCCTATTCTACATCGACCCTCACCTAAAATTATCTTTTGGTATAAGAGGGTGATGCACAAAGGTTAAAATATTAATGAATGAATCTAATGTAAGTGTAGCAATGGATATGACAAGGGTTAGCTGAAATTGGGATTATGGAGTAGGATTTATTGTATGAGTAATACTTGATAAATGGATTGGGATGACTTGGTAAAAATAGAATTATCTAAGATATAAAAAAAAACACTTAGGTCAACTCAATAAAATATAAATAAGATAAAATCAAAGCATATAAAGCATGACAAAAGGCAAAGGCACTCGTAAAATAATGAAAGACATAAATGACAGGGTCATTGTTTCCACTTAAGGCATAAACAACATGACCTTTATTCTCATCCAAGGTAATATAAAGACACATTACTTGAGTAGCAACAAAGAAATGTGTGTAATTAGCCTTAATATTGAGAACAAATAGATTAAAATAAGTGTCAAATATATCTTGAGGGCTTAAGGAAAAATAAAGAGTAGTGTGTGGTAAGAGAAGTCCAAGAGACAAGTAATTAAACAGGTGTAAAAAACATGATAAATTATGTAAAAATATCATGTATGAAAATTAGGTGTTTATATATGGGAAGAGAGGTGTTACAAATGTATAATGAACATTTATGAGTGTGTGGGACACTTTAACTTGTTAAGGTTCCAAAGGGTTAGTGGTTTGATATTGTCAATTTTGTTTCCTATTTGATGTTGGTTTATGTACAAATAGGGTCCTAATTTGAATCAAAGAGGTTTATTAATACATAAAAAAATTAGTGTAGTTAGGAAATCAACATCAATCCAATATACCATACAGAGAATACATCCAAGAATCTAAAATAAATCTAACAAAACATTTAAAATTTATCGTCATAAATTTATATTGAGCATTCTAGAGAAATAAAGCATTTATAGAGCATTATTTATGACACTGAAAATGATATAAGTAGATACATTGCATCACACTTGATTGATTGGTTGAATCATTATTGCATTTATTTGGCATGTTGTCTTTGATATTATGTACCATTGAGGGACCTAATAAATTGTTGATGCTTAAATACCATGTTGACCCTTAGTGCAAGTCCCAAAAAATCATTTTTCTTATTCTTTATACGTTCAACTTCCCTATTATGGTTCATATTAAATGCCTTAGTAGGTTTGAAGAAGAAGAGAAATTTCCCAGTGATTGGTGTAAAGTTTTAGAACATTGAAAAAAAAATTCAGAGTCCTAAACTTGATGAATGTTATTGTCAAATCAATGTTTGCAATTTTATAGAAACATCGAGTCCATGGTTCTAGGGTGCAGAAACATGGAGCATATAGTTTGAAGGAAGTGTTTAAGTCATAACGAATTTTTAAAAATTTAAGTGTCTTGTCACAAAAACTATAATTCTATTGTTAAACTTTGACGACTATTTTAAATTACAAAAAATAAAAATACCTTTATAAACCCTCTCCTATTTAATTATTATAAATTTAAAATATTAATTAAATTAAATTTAAATTATTTTACAAGTTATTAATTAAATTCGTCAATCCTTTTTGTACTAACAAATATTTATAATGTTTATTAAATAAATACATTTACTTGATAATTATTAAAAAAAATACATAAAAAAGAGATATCCTTACAATAATGATTATGTGTAAAAATCATTCTAAAATAACTTAAAAACACACATATATATAATTCTAATAAAATATTTTTATTTAATTTGTAAAATTTCAATATGCAAGTTACACACTTGCGAGGCACTTAATTAAAATATTAAATTAGACAAAAATAAGATAGATTTCCAAAAAAATTTAGCAAAAAGTTATGTAATTTTGACAACAAATGAAGTGAGGATTACATTTCGCCATGCTATCTGCCCATTGCTAAAGATGATCATTTTGTCGTACCACCACTAGATTATAAACATCTGAGTTTTTGCAAACGTTAATAACACCAGAATTGGAGAATATTGTACTAGTAAAAACTCAATCGACCACACGGGAACGTTCGCCTTATCTTTACTTTGTCCGAAATGTAATAAACCATTGAAAGTGCAATCAAATAATGAGAAAATTCAATTCAATTGTTTTTAAGAAATATTTTTTCTTCCCGATATTCGACTAAACAAAATCTTTTAGGAAGTTTCAAAGGTCCGAGGATTGAATAAAATGCAATGTTGTGATTACGTTTGTGATGATGAGCGGGTGTTACACGGTGAATCTGTTCATATTTATTTTATTGAGAGTTGTTTCTTGTGTTTTATGTATGGTTAGATCCCATGCCATTTTTATAGGCATTTAGTGGTGATTACCTAATATAATATGGGGAATTGGAAGATGTATTGGATTTCAAAATATCCCATAGAGGACTAGAGTATTTCTTGAAGGCAATAATCACATACATGGGTAAGAAAGGTGGGTTTGAATTTGGGTTGTAGACAATGTGAACAATTTCTCCCATGGGTTACACTGTCGGTGATTTTTCACATACAATGTGTTCTCTCCCTTATAAAAAATGTGTCGTTGGGAATTTTGTATCTGAGTCATATGTTGCTTCACACCATGTTTTGCTCATCCATGCAACTACAACAAAAACATATAGGAAAACATATCAAGTTTAATTTTCTTCTCTGCAATATGTACTTATTTTTTAATCCCTGCTCTGCAAAGAACTATAGGAATTGATTAAAACAATAATTCTTAATCAACTAACTAATAAAAGGCATAAAATTATAAATTTCTAAAGTTGTTATTTAATTTTTACAAATTTTTAACCTTAAAAAAAGTTATCAAAAATAATTATATTTCATTTTATTAGTTAGACACTAATTTTTCCATATTCTCAAAATACTATTTTTTAAAATTTTGAAAACAAAAAATTTAAAATAAGCATATGTCCATGCATTTATAAATAAATGTCATTTAAGTACATGTGTACATCATATTCTTAAAAAAATGGTAGTTATTTAAAATCTAAAATAAAATTATTACTATTTCAGTGCCCACTACAGTGGAAATCGACACCATATTAGGCGGCAGATTGCATGATCGAGGGAGAGAGAGTATAAATATTTGAAAAAAAGTCCGGCGGACGGATAGGAAAGAGGGGCCATGCTGTTGTTGACGGTAACAGATCGTCTCCGCTAAAAAAAGGTAGTTTCCACCTTCCAATTTGGATTCGCATGCAAGTGGTCGTTAATCTCCACTTGGGGACTTTAAAGCCAACCAGCAAACTCCAATAGCCATGTGACGCATATTTGTGGTGGACTCAAAACAAATATGCAAAATTATTTTTAATATCAGCAAATATTTATCAAACAGTTCGAATCCTGAACTGTAAAAAATTAGACATCAAAACTGCAAAGCGAAGACAAGTAATCTGAAATAATATTAAAGTTTGGAACCAAAGCGTCAGCATTTTAAGCTCTTGTTTGCTGCATTCCAGCAAATTTGAATGTAGCCATTTCTGTCCCTTTTATTTCCTTTTAAAATCTTATGCAAAATTTTGCTTACTTGCTTGCATTTTGCGCTCATGAAATCGAAACATGTTTATCAAAATTAAATTTCATTTTCTCGAAAGGTTTTATGAATTTTGTACTACATATTTTTTTGAAAAAAATGGGTAAAAATGGCCACAAAAAATATTCCCTGAACTAGCACCGCTAAGAGTTGAGAATAGTTTGTTGGGTAAATCGGTCCTTCAAGAATACGAACATAATAACAGACAACGTAGGATGAATTTATTTGAACATTGACAAGGTTCATAGTGAAATGAAGGACACAAACATATCCTTACCTGATGCCACGCATTCCCTTTCATATTTCCCTCTCTCAAGTATCTCTCCTATCCAAGTTCTTCTGTATGGGGTTCTACGTGGAAAACAATAACCCCAACATTACATCGAGAATTAAATCCCAACATAAATCAAATTGGAAGATAAAACAAGAATTGAATCTCGGATTATAGTTGAGAAAACAAAAACCTGACCAACGGATGTGTAAATTCATACAATTAACTATAGTGAACCGACGAAACTTACATAGTAGACATAGTAGCCGTGATTTTTAGTTAATAAACATGTGGCTGTAGGCCTGGTAGCATGCTTGTAAAAATAGAGGACTCCTCAAAAGATTCACAAAATTCAGGAGAGGAAAAGCTATAAAAAGGAGAGGGAAGGAATGTCGTGCCCTTGCAAGTAGCATACAAATGGCAGGGTGAAATGAAGTGGGCAATAAATGCAACATCACATAGCGAAAAAGTATGGGTAATACTTTTTGAGGGAGTGGGATGATATCATCAACATAAAATGTGGGGTCAGAACTAGATTCATATAATACCTCTAGGTTGCATTTATCCTCTAATGTGTCCAAGAGTCTAAAGCTTTTTGACACATCCTAGCTATTTATAATCTAGTGGGTCCTTTTATCTTGTCTAACATGAAACTTTTTCTAAAACTTAGATTTGATTCATTATATACATGAACATAATCATATTTTGTATGCAAATTAAATGTGAAATGAGATTAACAGCGTTTCATATGCGTGGTTTGGCTAAAAACAAAGTGGTGTTTCATGTTTAGTTAATAATGGTAGTAAAATTATATAATTTTAATATGTTTGTTTGTTGATTATTAGTTTCAATGAGGAGATGAGCTTTGTCAATTTTAATGAAATTTGATAACTATAAAATATTCAGTGATTAAATTTGAAGGGCCTCTCTTAACTTCTTACTTTATTCATTGCAAGGATCTACAAGGCTACATTGTAATTGATATTGAATTGCTACATTGTAACACAAAAGGTATTTATATCAATACAAATCAATGTTTTTTTCACTTTAACAATGTTAATGTATTCAAATATGAAAAAACGTAGAATAAACAGTAATGAAAAATTGATTGATTTGATAACTATAGAGAAATATGAAGAAACAACACAACCAAATTACAATAGCATTGATGATGCTTTAGAAAAAAACCAACTTTTTCGAGGATAATCAATCAACTACAATGTTGGAGATTACCTCTTTGACACATTTCACGTGCTATTACATTTTCAATACACATCTATAGAAATAAGAAATGGCATTATTGACCACTTATTAAACTACCTGCATATAGGGGATCCAAATGCACTTAAGTCATATGAGTTAGAATTAGACCCCGATGAGCTACACAAACTACACAAAATAAATGACATTGAAACATATTTTTGTAGGATGAGATTATCTATCTCTCATACCATAGAAACAAATGAAACTAGTCTATGGGGTGATAACTTTGGTATACATTGTCTTTCTAGGTGGATAAATATATAAATATGCATATGGTCATTCACAAGGAAAAATAATTATCTTCAATTCAACAAACAATGTCAAAAATTTCTATACTCAATCATTTTCTATGACACAAATCCTATTTGTGGTCATTATGAACTGCTATATTTCAATAAAAATAGTCAGTATACCATCCCACTAACACATATTTGACTATAAACTGCATGCATTCATATTGAATCGCATTGGAAAAATATTTTGTAACAAATTCAAATGTATGGGCTCTCTAGGCTAGACACAAACACATTTGAATGTGGTCAAAGCTTATTCAATTCCATTTGCCAACTAAAAAATTTTGAGTTTGACATACAATGTATACATCATTATCTTGCACAATCATTTTTCAATGCAATACTATGTGGAAATAGCAAAGCACTTCATGATGTGAAAATCAAGCTTGGAGATAATTTAATACAAAATTCAAGTAAAGTTGCAAATTGGCAAGCATATATTGTCAACTTGGGCATGCCATTCAAACAAGGTGAAATTGAAGGAGGCAACTTTTTGTTAGAATGGATATCTATATTATTAAATGTAAAAATCCAATTATGGTTAGGAACTACAAATTCAAAAGATATATTATAGTTGCTTACAACCAAAAACAACTTTTAACATAATGTTTTTTTAAACAAACACATTTCACATACACTATGAGCCATTGACAACAAAAGATGAACATCGAAGTGCTTTAATTACATATGACGAAACAAACCTTATCTTTAATGGAAGACCAAAAACATGTCTTCTCATGCACAAACATATTGCACAAAGTTGTACAAATAATGACAAAACAGACAACATTCTACAGCAGTGAAAAAATACTTAAAAGACATTGAAGACACTCCAAGTCATTCATGCATAGTTTGTGAGCAATTACACTTTAAGCATAACATGTCAACTTTTAAGCAATCAGAAAAGACACATATCTAAAATTGACAAAAAATAATTCAATATTTCACAAAAAAAAAAATGCATCAAATGTAATAAAGCCTTACAAAATGAATTGCTTCCAAAATTTAGAACACGTTATTGCATTAAGCTAAACACATATTTGACATATGTACAAATGCTCACAGGCCTAGAAGAGCCTCTTGTCTCACTAAGAATTGCATTTGCATAAGTTAGAGAATTGGGATATAAAAAGCTACATATTGGCTTTAACTGGGATAATTATCAATGTGCCATCCAACATTGACATAATTCAAAACATATTGCCATGGTCATTGGATGAAAAATAAACAATAGCAATTCAACTAAAAAGAAAATTATAATACAAAAATGCATATCAAGAAGAAGATTGAGTGGAAAAATTGTCATGCATGCTCTAAAACAATTATGTAAGAGGAAATTGTACCAATCAAAAAATGTTAGAATAACAAAACATTGGAAACAATTCCTTAATGCTAATGATAGATTAAATCCACAAAATAGTGAAACAAGTGACAATAATGAATCAACTAGTGAAAATGAATATGAAATGCCCAATGAGACCATGGTGCATGGATTCACAGACTCTACAGTTATTCATTACTTTTGAGATAAAATAATCCAAGGTGCACCAACTAAAGGACAACAACCACTTAGAATATTTTAAGATAAGTTTGTTGAAGAGATGAATTTCCCAACACTCTTCTATGGCGATCCTCACAATGATGACACAATGAAATAATTTACATATATGAAAATTGCACAATGGGAATTACAACATACAAATCATGTATTTGCATATCACATTATAAACCTATTGTTCAAAGCCATTAAATTATTATAGAACAAGTAGCTATAACAACCTGGATACACATTAGAAAATGACAACTAAAAGGTAAAAAAACTATTATCAAGAGATGTCAAATAAAAACCAAATTTAGATAGATTACTTGAATCTGACATTGGATATGTCAATTTCAACAAAATATGAATATCCTCATATTATTTACAACATCTGAGAAAAAAACAATAGCAATGATACGTCAATTGGGGATACCAACATTCTTTGTTACATTCTCAAGTGTTGAACACGTTTGGGAGACACTAACAACTACATTACCAAAATTGTACAATAAACACCAAAAAAACAAAAAATAAAGGAAATTAATCCTTTTCATACAATCACCAATAGTTACTTGGTGAGAAAAGCCCTAGTCACTTATACATGATACTATAAACATAGGGTAAATGTAATATTAAAAATGATATACAAAGATGAATCTTTTCTTAGACCAATTTAAGATCACTTCTCGACTAATGGATTCCAAAGTCGAGGGAACTAACACACACATTTCATGTTATGGATAAAATCAGCACCAATATATGAAAAAAACACAAATGAGGATATTTAAAATGTTGTGGATAAATATATAACTTGTGATATAAAAATACTCAATCCAAACATACCTAATCTACACAAATATTACCATACAAAGAACTCAAAAAAAAAAACATTGTAGACATAATTTCCCATTCCCTCCAATGAAAAGGACAATTATTCTTGAACCATATGACAAAAATAATGATCAAGCAATAACTAATTCAAAACATATTTTTTCTAATTTACAATGCAAACACTTTGAATCCTCTATTATATTTGACATGATTTTGATGAAATTGAACATCACTGAAAGTGAATACATAGAAGCAATTACAAGCATGCTTACACAATCAACAATATTTTTAAAAATAAAGAAATCACAAGCATGGATGAATAGCTTTTCCAAAAAAATGTCCAAGTTATGGCAAGCAAATAAAGATGCCCAATTCATATTAAATTCTTATGTTGCAAGTTCTTATTGCACTTCATACATGACAAAACTTTATAGAACAATGACAAAAGAATTCAAAAGAATACGTAAAAAACATCAAGCAACAAACATAGATGCTATACAAATGATATATAGCCTAGGAAACACATTACTCAATAGATAACAAATGTCAGCTCAACAAGTTATCCATATAGTTCTTTCATTACCATTGAATAGTTTCTCAAGAAAATGCATATTCATAAACACAAGCCCTTCAGAAGAATGCACATTTATTATAAAAATCTCAATCACTCTTGAGCCATGAAGATGATGAATTAGATTATGTCATTTGTAAATCTATAATAGACTATTATTTGTAATGCCCTCAACAACTGAGAGATATTTGCCTTGCAGAATTTGTTTTAGAATACCAAAAAAATGGAAAAAAAAACTTGAAAAAAAATTAAAGCCCCATGTTATTCAACTTTTCAAATACAATAAACATATTGATATTGAAAAATATTGTAGAGAAAAGCTATTATTATACATTCATTTTATAGAAGATGAAAATAATCTAAAATACGGTTTCCCAACTTGGTGCTATGCATATACTTTCCATGAAAAAAAATACAACAAAAACAAGTTAAATTCACATATGACATTAACTCTACTTGGGGTGACATAGATGAACTTGTTGACAAAGATGAAATAGACAATAACACAATTGAAGAAATGAACTCAAACATAGAAAACAACAGTATCGCAAATGAACATTATGATATCAAATTTGATTTACAATTCCTAGAAGAATTAAAAAGAAACAAAACTAATGTAAAACATTTTAAAATAAGAAAGAAACCATTTATATCTAAAAATTTAAACTACTACAAACTCAAAAGAACATTGAATAAAGAACAAGCAATTGTGAAAGATATATCAATGAAAAAATGAGTGAACCGATCTGAACCACTACACATATTCTTAATAATAAATTTTGGCATGAGCAAAACATTTACTGCTAAAGTCATATATGAAACACTAGTTCGTTAGTATAACAATTTCATTGATAATGATCCTATTAAGCCAAAAAGACTAATACTAGCTTACACAGGAAAAGTTGCATACAATGTTGGATGAGTAACACTGCACTCTATATTTTTACTACCTTTTAATAAGTCTGGATTTATTCTACTTAGTTATAAAAAACATGATGTGATGTCAAAGCACTATGAACAACTATGAGTACTTCTCATAGATGAAATATCATTAGGTGGTGCTTATTTCTTGTAATCAATAGACAAGAGACTATGAGATATAATGCATTTTCCTACAAAATACTTTGGCAATGTAAACATGATTCTTTATGGAGACTTTTACCAAGCTCAACCTATGAATAATTGTCTAATTTTTTAACATCCTAAATTAAATGATGAATTGATTCCATATGAATTTTGGAAAAGCGATGTAAAAATCTAGGAATTACAAATGATAATGCATCAACAAAATGCAAAATTTATAACAATTCTTAAATGTTTGCATATAGGATCTCAAACAAATTCTGATATAGGTTACATTAATCAAAATTGTTTACGGCCCTCCACCTAATGATCCAACATTCCCATACCTCTTTTACATAAATAATGATGTTCAAAAAAATAATGCTAAGATGTTTTCATTAGTCCCTGCAAATAAAATTGTCATACATGCAATTGATGAACAACAAGATCTACACGCCACAACATATGTTGCTCATCATTCATCATTCCTACCTCCTATAATTGAGTTGAAGCTCGAAATGCTAATATAAATATATATAGGAAACTATGACATACAAGATAGATTAGTTAATGGCTCAGATGGAATATTCAAAACACAAATAATTGCAAGTGATATAGACTAGATCAAATCCAATGATCTATGCATTGGATGCAATCAATCAAAAAAACCAGGTCATTTATATAATAACTCTATTGAACATGATTGGATACCAATATTACATGTTGTTAAGCCTTTACATTATACATATAAAAATTGATCTCAAATAATTCAAAAAAAATTTCCAATACAACTCGCATGTGCAAAAACAATACATAAATCACAAGGCCTCACAATGGATGGCGTTGAATTTTACCCTTCTAGCATAACACGCCATGGCTTAGAATATACAAAACTTTCATGAGTATGAAATATTGAGTCACTTTATTTACTTTCTCCATTATCAATGAATAATTTCAACATGAAAAATAAGATTTCAACAAAAATGTTGCACTTACGAACATATTTGAAATGGAGACGAGAAAACAATCCAATTAACATAGACAAAAGATACTATACTCTTATCTCATCATTGAATACAAGAAGCCTACAAGCACACATTTAGGATGTAATCAATGACTATGATCTAATGCATTGTGATATATTGTGTTTCCAAGAGACACATATATTACATAATAAAATGAACAATATATTGAAAAAGTTCAATTGCATAACAATGGCTCATGTTCATGGAATTGCAATTTGCATTGATAAACATATTGTTATTTACAAAACAATGCAATACAAGACAAACAATGTAGAGGCCATAGTAGCAATCATAAGCAAAGAAAGCCAATAAATGTCAATTGTCAATTTATATGCAGCTCCAAGTACTAATATCTCAGACATCATCTCCATAATTGGCAATGCATTCACTAATATAAATAAAAAATCAAAGACATATATAGTAGGAGACTTCAACATTGACATCAACAAGCAACACAAAAATTCACAAATATTAAAATACTATATGGAAACCCAAAGTATGCATCAATTAATCAAAAAATAAGAAACAATGTCAACACCTATTATTAACCATGTATGGTCAAACATAAAAGATGAAAAATATTATATTTACAAAACAAATTTTTATTGGAGTGACCATGATACTATTTACCTAGCCATATACAATAAATATGGACATGAATAATAAAAAAACATCAATTTTGAATATTATTATATTTCAAAATCAATTTTCTAAGACAGTACAATACAATAACATTTCCCAATAGAAATGTCCTAGAAGGTACATAAATATAAAAATGAAATTCACTTTTTCTGCAAATTATTTAATTATTTTTTGGATTAAAATGTTTTTACATATAGGTGCACATTTTATTATATTCAATCTCATTCTAATTTTATTACATCATCACAAGCAACATGAAAATATCAATATAAAGTGTACAAGATAGAAAACCATTGGAGACTGAATCAAAACGGTACATACAAACAATCTCATAGTTTATTTTACTTGTCATTACTTTACACGTATTTACATTTTTCTCTTAATTTTGTATAGTAAAAAAACAACCTATTATGGCCTCAAAATAATTGAAACCCTTTGCAATCACAAACTTGGCCATATATTCGAAGCAAAAGTCCTTTTTGTTTACAAAGCTATGCTACAAAAAGAGCAAAACAAATAGTTGCTATGTGCTAACTTGACATATGTAAAAGGAGAAATGGCAGTCACTCTCAATGTACCTAGCAACCTGATTGAAATACATAAACACAAAATTATTGCAGAGAAAGTAATACAAATAAAAAACTTTCAAATTGCACCCAAAACTAGTTACAATCATGGAGATTGTGACTTCATACTATTGCTCACTCAATCCACCACAATTGAGACTATACCTCATGTTTGCACAAATTATAAATTCATACCAAACTCTATAATTAGACATTTTTCTTTATCAATGTTGACACATATGAAACTGGTACAATTACTTCAATTTTAACCTCTGCAAAAAACTTGGCCTCCAACTGATATTGAAAATTAAAGATGTAAATTCAGAAGATGATACAGCACAGGTAAGAAAGTAACCTCTCACATACTTTGTAATTTGAATCATACTTTATATACAAATAAAAATAACTACTATATCTTTAATTGTGAAGCTATATCTATTTGGAACATTCGATCCATTGTTTGCCACCATTCAACAACAATTATAGAATAAACAATTCCCAATGTATCTCTTCAAAAGTTTGGTGAAATGAAATAGCACTGAAAGAACATTCAAAACCAATCAAGCAACATTTATTACTCCATTACATAATAAGAAAGCATTATAAGACTTAAACTCATTGTTAAATGCAAAAATCGAGGTATGTTTATGCACTTGCTTTCTCTCATTTTTATCACTACAATTTAAAAAATAAAAATAAAATTATGTTCTTTGCTTTTCAAGCAATCACATTTTTACAAGAAAAATACAAACCTGTTATTAGTGGACTCTTCACATTTTATAACACAATTGAAAAAAATGTGCTTGTCCTATCATTGAAACATAGTGCCTGCTATGTTTGCATCATGTTAATCTCTCTTTCAAAATTGTATTTGTATTCTTACAAGGAGAAGGAACACTATCAATTGAAAATGTATATTATATGCCTTTTCAACTCATTTTCAATAAATGTAGTAGCACAATTGAAACCCTTTAGCTATCACATTCTACAACTCCATATTGCTTGTCCTATCAAGAAGAAAGTTCATATGCGTACACCCATCATATAATTTGTAATCTAAAAACTACAAAAAATAGCAATTTACAATTCTTCCTTTCAAGACCGCTGCTGAAAATACTACTACCTCGATTAACAGAGGTTTCACACGAAGATTACATAAACAACAAAGTTGATACCATCTTCATGCTTCGAAAATTCTCTATTCAAGGCAGATTTGTACTCAATCAACACAAAGACATTATAGACATTGACATTACAAACTATTAAAGGTGTGTCAAAACATCACTTACTCTAAACAAACCCATTATTCTATTTATTTAATATTCCAAATTGTGTGTGTGTGTGTGTGTGTGTGTGTGTGTGTGTGTGTGTGTGTGTGTGTGTGTGTGTGTGTTTGCACTACACTAATACTCAAAATTTGTTTCATTTTGCAGGGTGTTCTTAAATCCTTTATATTGTTTTACAATGTGTAAACATACAATGTACATTTTCACTTATTAGGGTTTATCGATGTTGGTATTTAGTCACAAATAAGCTATCAACAAGTTGAGAATTCAATTTGTGTAAAATCAAAACATGCTGAATATTATTTTGTTTTAAGAATTTTTGTATACAAATATGCTCTGGGACAAATTTATAAATTCTATGTACTAAACTGATTAACACATATAGTAGTTTTTTTTGTTAGGATACCTACAGCAATCAATATGCTCTGATACCAACTGTTAGGAGACCCCATATCCAACGGAAGCACAATTGATTACTTTCTTATAAGCAATTAAACACGGAATTATACCAGAATGATAAAGTAACTAGAAACTTGAGACATCAAAGAATTTGAGAGACAATACACACTCTTGTATTAAATATTACTAGAAGAAAATACAATAAGGAAGATGCCACTTCTTCCTCCACCTCAAAGACTTGCCACACCTCAAGACCTTCTTCCCTCTCTCTCTTGGTCAACACAAAACCAACTCTACAACCTGAGTTGCTATCCCTCCTTGAATGCTTCAACTGATCTCCTTGACCTTACACCTGTAGATCTCCTTGACCTTGCTTGCTTCAATGTTTTTACTTGCCTTCTTGATAATTACAATACATGCCTCATGGGTCTTTAAATAGGATCCCATGGTTACAAAAATAGAAATCTAACTACAATAATTAGACACGCAGCTCGTGACTATAATTAGTCATTTGACATGCAAACACTCGCTTCACTTAACTGACTGTTCGTCAATAGCAGTTATAGAAATACACAGGCGATCGACGTCGGTCCCTGCTTGTCTGGCGCTACCGACGTTGGCCGACATCCTGCCATCGCCGGTTTCCTTCTGCACTGTCTGTGATCGACGTCGGTCATGCTGCCGACGCTGATGCTTCTGGTTCTTCAGTATCCTCTTCTTTGTGTCTGCAAACAGTTGAAGCTTTTAGCTCCACACCCTAACAATCTCCCACTTGGAGATAAACAGCTACAACTTGTACCTGTACCTGTACACCATCTATTTTGTTCCTTAGGCTCTGTATCCCTCTTCAAAGTCACTCTTGAAGACCAACCACCACTGAAACTTGTGATGCTGAACCTGTCACTTATGCCAAAAGAATTTTTCTGCTCTCAAATTCTTCATGACATACTTCTGAACCAACTCTACCCTTAGCTCAGAAAACTCCCTGTATATGAAACCCTGCAACAAGTAACACAATACAGTAACATGATAATGTAGCTAATATTATCCAACCTAGTAAAGATAAAATACAATGGTTAAACCTCCATTGCCTGCAGCCTAAACAAGACCATATACCATAGCCTTCTATCTCACGTGTCCATCCACTCTCTTCTCTAAAGCGGGAATCCATCCCTCTATCCAGTGCTTCCTTCCAGCTGACAACTCTTCCAACAAATACCTATTTGGTTCTTCTCCAAGGACTCACACTCCTCATCCATGCCAAGCTCCCACTGTTTCTGGATTCTACCTGCATTGCTTCTTCCATCTTCCTAGTTCTTGACTGTCAGTAAGCAATATAAAGAAGGTGAACAATGAATATGAGGTTCACTTACCATTTCTGACCTCCATATGGGTGTTTGAGACTCCTTGACAGCTAGCTATCCACCCATCATCCGTTCTAGTGACCGATCTCGGCCATCTCCCAGTCTGCTCCCGACCGATGTCGGTTCCCTGCGCTGACCCTGACTGTCGACGTCATTTCCCTGGCCGACGCCGGCGTCCCCCCTGCCGATGTCAGTCCTTATGACCAACGTCAGACTTCTCCTGCCCGACCTACCGACCCTGATGGTCTGCACATGACCGATGTCGGTATCTGGCTGACCGACGTCGGTTCCATGTGACCGACATCGGCGTCTGTGTGTTCCTGTAAGTGATGAAATTTTCATCCACGAGCTCTTCTTGGATCAAACCTCTGTCCATGCTGCCCTGCTCAGATTTATTCAGCCTCTGTGACTGATCTCTATCCTTCATCTCCTCCATAAACACCAAGGCTTCTTTGTTCCTATCAAAAGCATCAAATTTCCTTTTTCTGCAATAAACTCTATCTGTGCTTTCCGAATTTGAACACATACCTTTTGAATCAAGAACGTCCATTCCCTTCTTATTCACGTGACCAAGCCTATTAGACCACATCTTTGAATCTACACCAGAAGTAGAATCAGTAATACAAGTAGGTAGATAAAGAGTACCTACTTTCTTACCTCTTGCTAGAACAAGTGCTCCCTTGGTAACCTTCCAAGATTCCGCTGTGAGGGTTATTGTGCATCCCTCATCTTCTAACCTTCCTACAGAAATTAAACTCTGCTTCAGAATTGGAACATGCATGACCTCCTTCAACACCTATGTGTTGTCAATCTGCAATCTTAGCTGCACTTTCCCTTTGCCAACTATTTGACAAGGCGTACCATCCCCTAAATAGAGCACTCCAAAGTCTCCCTGTTCATACTCATGAAACCAATCTCTGTTTGGGGATGCATGAAAAGATGAACCAGAATCTAAAATCCATGATCCTACCTGACTATCCAAAGAAAGTATGAGAGCATCCTGTACCACAATATTTGCATCCTTTGCTTCTTCAGTACCTGCATGTTGATTCTCTTTATCTCTCAACCAACACTCCTTCTTTGTATGTCCTTTCTTTCCACAAAATCAGCAGGTAATACCTTTGGACTCGGATCTCCTTCCCGACCTTGATTTCCCTTGCTCAACCTTCTCCCTTTGCCTTCCCCTGCTTTCTGCACTTAGAGCATTCCCTGATGATTCACCTGTGCTTCTCCTGTGTATTTCTTCATTCAAGATCACACTCACAACATCATCAAATTTTAAGATTTTAGAAGCAGATGCAGAGTTACTTACTGCCATAACCAAACCGTCCCAACTTTTAGGCAAAGAACATAAAATCAAGAGAGCCTTTACCTCATCATGAAAAACAATATTGACTGAAGCTAATTGGTTTACCAAACCATGGAAATCACTGAGATGAGTATGTACCGATCCACCTTCCTACATTTGCAAAGTAAATAGCTGCTTCATAAGATATACCTTATTAGAAGCCGAGGGCTTTTCGTATAAATTCGCCAAGGACTTTATCAACACTTTCGTTGTTCTGTACTATGATAAGCTGGAAATCACAGATGATGCAAGGCTCAACCTTATGGAACCGAGAGCCTTCCGATCAAGAACACTCCATTCTTCATCCTTCATATCTGTGGGCTTGCATGCAACCCCACCCAACGGTAAGTACAGATCCTTCTGATACAGATAATCCTCAATCTGCATCCTCCAGTGTTGATAATTCTTGCCATTAAACTTCTCCATTCGTAGCTTACTTTCTTCTGCCATTGCTGAACTCCCACTCAATCAGAAAACCCTGTGAATGACCTGTAATCAAAAACAATAACTTGCTTCCTGCAAACCGTAGCTCTGATACCAACTGTTAGGATACCTACAACAATCAATATGCTCTGATACCAACTGTTAGGAGACCCCTTATCCAACGGAAGCACAATTGATTACTTTATTATAAGCAATTAAACACGGAATTATACCAAAATGATAAAGTAACTAGAAACTTGAGACATCAAAGAATTTGAGAGACAATATACACTCTTGTATTAAATATTACTAGAAGAAAATACAATAAGGAAGATGCCACTTCTTCCTCCACCTCAAAGGCTTGCCACACCTCAAGACCTTCTTCCCTCTCTCTCTTGCTCAACACAAAACCAACTCTACAACCTGAGTTGCTATCCCTCCTTGAATGCTTCAACTGATCTCCTTGACCTTACACCTATAGATCTCCTTGACCTTGCTTGATTCAATGCTTTTACTTGCCTTCTTGATAATTACAATACATGCCTCATGGGTCTTTAAATAGGATCCCATGGTTACAAAAATAGAAATCTAACTACAATAATTAGACACGCAGCTCGTGACTATAATTAGTCATTTGACATGCAAACACTCGCTTCACTTAACTGACTGTTCGTCAACAGCAGTTCTAGAAATACACAGGCGACCGACGTCAGTCTCTGCTTGCCTGGTGCTGCCGACGTCGGCAGACATCCAACCGTTGCCGATTTCTTTTTGCATTGTCTGTGACCGACGTCGGTCATGCTGCCGACGCCGGTGCTTCTGGTTCTTCAGCATCCTCTTCTTTGTGTCTGCAAACAGTTGAAGCTTTTAGCTCCACACCCTAACATTTTTGTCAAAAATATCTTTAATTGTAACATAGTAAATATTGTTTATTCAATTAGTATATGATTTTATTTCTATTATGTCAGGATAAATAATTTTTTTCCAAATTATTAATTGTTTATCGAATATGTTTAGATTCAACATATTCTCCACATGTTCTTTTGTTGAATATGTTTTTTCACCAATCTCTACTGTTAGATTTCAAACTTAATATGCTAGAGGAATGCAATGCAACACAATAGCTGCAATACAATTCTTTCAGTAGACCTGGACAGAGAGTTGGCTGACACGACAGAGGAGCTACAATAAAGATTGTCAACTATTTAATCGTAAGGATCTTTCAATTAAATCTGCTCATGTTAGGTATTTATTGTATTATTAAAAGGAAATTTCCTATTTTCCTTTACAAGTTACAATTATTCATGGAAACACATGTTTCAATAATCATATCTATAATCTCTTTAAAAAAACACAATAACAAAATATAAAAAACAAATATAAAGTATTTGTTGACACATGTTAGGAGTAAAGGTTTGACTTAATGGATGGATGAGCATTGATAATAAATGATGACAGGTTTCTCTATCATATATGAGACGCTTCTATTTTAGGTCTTATTATGATTTCATGTTTTAGTAAAACCGAGTATTTTTGCAGTGGACTCTTGGTCTCAATATGTGAGCTTTTTGTTTTAATTCTAGAAAATAAAATTGAACTCTGCTCTTAGAGGATTCTCTTGTAATTTTGGATGATGTGGTTCTAGAATGAAATGGGGCAAAACATATATACTTTAATGTTTTTAAGGCAAAAAAAGGTAAGTTTCCTTCAAATTTTAAATAGAGGTCTTTGTCATTTACACAAGGTGGTTGTAGTTTGCAATGTTCTGTCAATACAAAAATAAGTTTGGAGTGGCATGCCATTTTTGTGAGTGGCATCAAAGTCGGCCCATAGGCTGAGTTCACAGGTATATCTGTCATTCCTGAACATAATTGAGGTACCATATGGTGTTGGAGGATTGGTTAAATAAATCTCTTATTCCAACTGTGGCCAATGCATGCATGCTTGTGAAGGCCAAGGCTGATATGTTGAGGACTCTTTGTTCCTCATTTAGCATAGAAAGATGAGAATAAAGCTATAAACAAACTATTGGACTGCTATCATGCTAATATTTGTAGCCATGCCTCCTCAGTGATTGTGATTGGACTTTTTTTTTTTCTGACATTTTAATAATTGAAGAAGATTTTTGTCTAATTTAGTTGTGATTGCTTTGACACATATGCAAAAAGTGGCAATCCATCAGAAATCTCATGAATTGCCTAACAAAATGCAATGGATTGCCTACGCAAGAATGTCTTCAAATTCTTTGAATTAATGAAGAACTCTATGACCAACCCTGATCATAAGTGACTCGATGGGGTGTCGTATAGAGATATTCAGAATCCAGATTATATCCATAAATATAGGAGAAGCTAGAGATATTGTGTTGGGAGGCGATGGCAGTAAGGAATGTTCTAAATGATAGACTTGTAGAATGGTTTCAAGAGGATACTGAGTTAATCTTGTGCCACTTTAGGAAAAGTTGGCAATTATATTCAGGCTATCATGATCCTTTGAGTTTGTGGCGACTAGCACACTGCAACCAAATTTACTCCAAAAATGTTGTGAGAGAAATGGTTATGAATGAGGCATTCTGTTTCCTTCATCTCAAACTGGGACAATACTCTTGTGGAGTTTATTGGTGATGCTAAGTAAAGTAAGCACTAAACACAGGCTTGCTTTATCACAATGCTCTATTTCTTTACATTAGAATGGTTACAGTCTCTTCCATTTCAATCTGATTGGCTGCTCTTGCAGCATTGGTAAACCTAGTATTAACGGAGTACACAAACAAATTATCCTCCTGCACGCTAAAACGTATGAACATTTTTGCTAGCAAGAGAAAAGGTTTTGCCAGTAAGAGCCAAAGGGTTTGCCAGTTTACTCCCATTTCAAAACTACCGAGCTTAAAATATCATTCATTATTCGTAATATGCCTTTTTCTGCAAATATTATTATCTTAGTGATACTCTGTTATGTGATTCTTTGATGATTTACGGTTGTTTCCCTCTAGGGGGCCTGCATTATCTTTGTTTTGGTTTCTCTCTCTATGGCTGTTTTATAGTATTGTCATCCCTCAATATAAAAAATGTTATGATCTTTACCAGCACTATTTTTCAGGAGAACATTTAGTATGAAATATACAAACTTGAGATGTTCAGATTCTATACCATGTGATGCAGCACGAACCAGATAAAGAAAATGCATCCACGGCATAAGGTATAGTTGTCTCCTCTCACAGTGACAAGCTTAAAAATAAATAAATCGTATGAAGAATTTGACTAAATACAAAGTAGTGCAGAATGAGGCACTTAAATCTGTACAAACCACCAATGAGGCTGGCCAAAAAAACATTCTAATTTGAAAAACCTGTCATCAGCAAATCTGCAACTGTATCAATGTTCAAAGTTCTCTGGACATTTATTGCATTCAGTCTGACAACATAAACCAACCCTCTATTTCGTATCACCCACACAGTTTTATTTTGATAACACATCCACAAAAATTCAACCACTAAGATATAAAAACACTAGATGATTCCATTACCACCTGCACCACTGCATTGGATTTTTCTTTCTTGAGAACTTTTGAACCTAATGACACTTTGCTTCCATTTCTCTTTGATTTACACGTATATGATCCTTGCATATCATCAACTAATTTACCATTACCATTTGCAGTAGCTTTAACAGTGGCAACAAGAGAAGGCATTTATATTCAACTGTAGCTATTAATATTCAACTCAAGTTAAATTTTAATCAATTTAATCTTAAAATAACGCGTCCTACATGATTGAGAGAGAGTGAGAGTTGGAATATTTCAAAACTAGTTGAGGGAATGGATAGGAAAGAGAGGCCATGCTATTATTGATGGTAAGATTAATTGAGATGAATTTTTAACATGAGGGTGTGCAGGTTTTGGGGTTTATACCAGTTCTGAGACAGAACTAAACATTTTGATGCATATACCTGGAATCAACTGTGCAATGTTTATTTATTTTTGTTTAAAGAGTTTACGGATTAGGATTTAGAGGAGCATATCTGCAACAACTTTTAACATCCTTTATATCCAATTGGTCTGTAGGATTTATCAAACTATAAAGCGTTAGACTATATATTAGTCTTCATTTTGGTCCTATTTATTTTAACTTGTCATTATATTTCTGTATGCAGGGTGCAATAATGGGTCCATTGACCCTTACATTCATGATGGCATAGAAAAATTTGTATATGGAATTTGTGCTAGATGCATCAAAATATATGAACAACTAATTATGTCAGAAAAGATCCTTCATTCTGTATTATTCTATTTATTCATTGATTTATCGAACGTTAAAAGCTAGTTTACCCCACACTCAGCTGTGTGATAAATTTCTCAAGACAATTTCCTTGCTCAACTGAATACTGCCAATACTGCCACACCCAATACTGAGATTGTTTCAGTTCTTTTTTCCATATTTTATGGACAAGCTGAAGATGTAACCTAACCATTCTCGAAGAGAATAGCTATCATCCCATATCACTAGATCACTTCAAATGTTAAGGGGAACAGACACCTTTACGATAAAATGTGGAACAACTCTCACAGTGTGTGCATTTTAAGATGAGAGCACAGTCAGCTTTTCCTGGCTACCTGCCATCCTAACTTGTGGGAATTTAAACAAAGCAAATAGAAACCCAGCTTCATGCCAGGCTCAACCCAGAGTAATTGCATACCAGTTCTGTCAAGCACTGTAACAAAAGAAAATAGATAAAAGACTAATTTACTAGATTTGTATTTATTAACCTTAAAAAATAAGTCTTTCCATATCTATATCTGTCTTCATCTTGAACTGTGTGAACTTATTATGCCAAAACAACTGGCTGACCTGTCTTTCATTGCAGTGTCGGCAGGGGGCAAATTAATCAGACTACCCTAAAATGCCAAAACAATTATGCAAGTCCTTAAAAATAAAAAGAAAACTAACAACAACTTGGTCAACTAGAAACACATTATCAAGTATTGCATCTATATCTTCATCATCCTAATCTTCATACAGACAGCAACACACAGGAGGGTCAAAAATTGCATCAGAAGAGAGCATCGTCCCCAATCTTTTAGCTATTTTCACTTGTCCCCTACTCAAGACCCCCAACCCATCGAGTATTAGGTGTTTCATTTAAATCAAATTTTAATAACTCAGGCTTGGAGTGGCTCTGCCTAAAATCGAAGTCGGCCTAAAATCGAAGTGCGATTTTAAGAATTAAATGTAGATGCAAATGTTTATATCTGCTCATATTCAATATGGTATAAGTAAGTCTTCATCGTGTTTCCTTTTACCAATTAATTAGATAGCATTACTAGTGTAAGTGAATCTTCTAGCATTTTTATTTTTATTATTCTTTCATGGATGTCTATAACTGTTATGTTATTCTTTGGCACACATTCAGATTATGTTGATAAAGGATAATTTCTTAGATTGGATCACGTCCAGTATTTATTCAAAGTGTCAATGCTTTGTGAGTACATCTTACAATGTACATTGATTTCAACATGAAAAATTTGGTGTCTGTATGATTGTATTTATATTTTTTTCTATAAAACATAATTTAGTTAGGTGGACCATGTCAATGCAAAAATTGTTTTTATCATGATAAATTTGATAGTTGTGTGATTGTATTTAATTTTTTATCTATAAAATATAATTTAATTAGGTGGACCATGTTAATGTAAAGTGAATTATTTTACAAACTTTAAAAAAAAATTAAATATATATAATTTATAATATTTCTTTCTTTTACTATAAACTATATTAAATTTGAAAGGTAATATTGAAATAATTAATTTAAAAATAAAAATCATATTAAATTAAAAAAGCACAATTAAATGTTGCAATTGATTTTGGATACTTTCTATTAAATGCAGCATGACACTTCTATTGGACCACTCAACTCTAGAAAACAAAACAACTTTACTCTTCAACAGAAATATATTGTTTTATTCTTCAATTCAAGAACAATTTAACTACATGTTTTTACAATGCATGTTGCAAAGCTTCCATATATCTTATGATATCAAACTGACTATTAGATTAATACTATACATGTAGCATTTCATAATTTTATAAAACACCCTAAATCATATTAATTTAGTATTTCAATTGTACTACAATCTTATAAAATTGCTTCTCAACTAAAATGGTAGGGACTAGCCGTTATGCAACACTTGTTTAAAATTGTACCTTCATTCTTACACATGTGTAACTATCAAAAAATTCAAGGAGGATATATTGGCTTTGTGTTTAACTTGTTATGGTATAAACCCTTGGAAGATACCCTGATGATAAAGTAACTATTGGAACATGCTACACATGTTGGTTTAAAACGATGGAAAAATTCCTATGGATGAGCATCAAAGAGTAGGTGTTGATGTTTTCATATACTTACGAGACCTTTTTTTGTATGTACTCATGGTTTTAATTGTATCATCACTCTTACACATGTGTAACTATTAAAAAATTCAAGAAAGATCTGTTTGATTCATGTTTAACTTGCCATGGTATGAACCCTTAGGAGATACCCTTGATGATAGAGTGACTATTGGAACATGCTACATGTGTTGGTTTAAATCGATGGAATATTTCATGTGTATGAACATTAGACAATAATTGTTGATGTTTTTCAAGGTTTCGTTTGGACAACATATAATGTCTAAAACTAAATAATTGATAATTAAGTGGCATTTCTGATATGTTTTATTAGTTATTTTTTGTGTAGGCTAGAACTGTGGAAGGTAAGGAAACAAATATGGTCACAGATATGATCCTCAAGGTTGGTTCATTTTATAAGGAAAATATTTGAATTTATTTCTCTTGAGAGTAAGTTCTAATTGAATCTAGGCAATAATTTTGAGTGGGAACTTTGATAATCTACTCATTTTAGTTATACTTCATCGAAAGAGCTTAGAATTTATCTATATGTAAGAGTAGAGTCCAATTTGATATAGAGTGGAAATGGCCCACACAACACATACGCCAAGGAAGCCCACAAATGGATCCCTCTGTTTGTTCATCTAATTTTTTGATATAGAGTTTAAAGCTTGAGGAATGGAAAGAAGCAAAGGGGGAGGGAGGGGGCAGGGCGGCGTGTGGTATGTCACCATCAATAATCACAATTTGTTCATGCAATGACCATATTTTCACTACAAATTTGAATTAGAAAAAGTGCGGTGATCAAAGGTGTGAGGTATACAATAGACGTAATAATGTTAAATTGAAATTTATCATAGATAATGAGGTTTGAGAAAGTCAAGTGTCATGGTAATTTGGCATCTATCATGAAACAACCATGCAATCCATTCCACATGCCACATAACAAAATATTCTCTTTATTACATATAATAAATGGAGGAAATATTTATTGCAATGATTGGTGGTAAGATTAAGGCAATCAACCACATGTTATTAATAATTTAGAAAATAAAAAATTGAAAATAAACTTGGTCTTTCTTTGAATGTATTGTCATCTCAATTTATCATTATTTTTAACTATCTCATGAAATATGAAGTGCCTACACAAGTAATAGGCCCAATGAATGTGTCACTACATGAAAAATGAATCTATGAAATGCGGCAACCCAATAATAGGGTAAGTTATGATATAGTGTTTCTTGAAGGACTTTGTGTTACCAAATTTATTTGTTTAAATTGTGATAAGAGGTGTTTTCGATTAATACGTTTTATTTTTTTTTTAGTTTTTATTTTTTCTTTAAATTAATTTTACAATCATTTAATTAGGTTTTATATACTTAACATAGTTAATTTGTTTATCTATTTAGTTTTAAAATTCTCTAAATTGACACATGGTGCATTCTCTATGTTTTTAAAGGAGCCATTAGATCTATGATAGTTGTTTTTAAATCAATCATTAGATATATGATGTCTCCTCACATAGTGTGTTGCCACACCATATGATGGAACATACAAGTTCATTTTCCACTAAAACTTCTAAAAAATATCATATTGGTGTTACTTAAAATTTTGTCAACAAAATGTGACATGGGGTCAGCGGTTGTGGGTTTCAAGTGTGATTTGACTACCAATCAAACTACCATAGCACTTGAATAAAGAATTTTTAAATTGGCATGGTTTGAATCCTAGTTCAAAAAAATACCCAAAATTGGTAGTGCTTTGTGATCTTGGGTGTACTTTTACCTTTATTCCATTCACAAAATAAATAAAAATAAGCATTGTTATAATGAGAATGGAAGAATATTAGAAATATATGTATCTACATATATTATAATATAGTATCCTAAATAAGTTAATTATATTATATAAGAGGCATATTTCATTGAAGAAGCTTTTTCCTACAAGCTGTAGACCCCTTTGCTATGGGTACAGGTAATGTAAATCCAAATAATTGTGCTAAATGAAATTTCAATGCATGATATGGACCCTTTAGTGTATTATATTAAATATAATATAATATAAGGTACCTTATATTATGTAGTTTTAATCTCATTTAAATTGACTCTTGATAATTTTGTGTAAGTTACCAATTATAATAATATATCTGACATGAGACTAAGCTTTCCACATCTATCTCTCTTAAATTCTTTAAGTCCTCCAATAAAATACCCTATCATTATCCCTCACCATCGCCCTGTATCTCACATAGAAATATTTTTCTACTTTTATATTCTATGTAGCCTTTCCCTTCCCCACCATTTTGCCATTACTCAAGTTTATAGTGAAACAAATTGTGTCCTCCTCAGATAGTGCATTGTTATGCCCTATGAAGGAACAAACCTCATTTCCTAGCATCACCTTCATGAGAAAATTCAGATTACACATGTTTCAATCATATATTGGGTTGCTGAAATAGTTCAATGGAAGCTATAAATTGCATTGACATATGCGACATGTCACTGAACTTTGCACCACCTCCATCAGAAATATTGGATTATTGTTGCATACTACATCATGCACAAAAGGTGAGTGGGGTCAATGTTCATGTGTTTCGAGTGAAGTATGATTGTTGACTTATAAATTTCACTTTAGAAAATTCCACTTTACCAAAATAAAAAATTACATCCCTTTTGACGTAACATGCACTTTTTGGGCAATTGGTTGTTAAATAGAATGTGTCTCATAAAATGCTAAAAATAATTTTTTATTATATTTAATATTATATAAAAATATATAGTATTTAATATAATATAATAATGTTTTACATTGTAAAATATAATATATTATGTATAATATTATAATTATATAATATTATAATATATTATATGATGAATACAAAATTAATAAATAAAATTCCTTTGCATGCAGGTTTAAGCAGAGTGGACACAAATATATTCAAGACACATGTAGTTCAAATTATGGATCCTTTAAGTAGAATGCTAACTACATGTATGATTTAAGACACTTGTCATTAAAAATATATCTGGCTTGAAAAGTATCTTCCAAGGAATTTGAGAAGTCATACTTGTTTTCATAGTTTTGGGCTTTAACACTTTATTTTCATTGTTTTACCATTGAAAAAAATAAAGAGTTTGTATAGATGGCATATAAAATATAATTATGGTAATACATCCATCAAATGTTTTCACCCAAATCTATGTGACACAGAATATAAATCACCATTCAAGAACATTGAGATTTAATAGGTAATAAATACATGTGGTTTTTCCCTCTTGTTGTGTATACCTACAATGTGTGTTATAGTGTAGAAATGAATTTTTAAGGATGAATGTTGGAAATAGAAATGCATGGAGATAAAATGCCCATTTTCATTGCACAAAACTCACCCCATGGATTTGATTTATAACTCTCACTACAACCCAACAAACTGAATGGCATACATATGTATGTGTGATAATAAATTACTTCCCTTCAACATTTACAAAGCATGATTGGAAGAAATGCATAAGGAGAATGGATAAAAATATTGGGTATTGTGATGATGGTGTGAAAGTGGTGCATCATGAACTAAAGTTGAGTTCTCTACTGGAATTGATATATAGACCTCAAGTTTTAAATTTGGTCCAACTAGCCATGGTCATGAAATCAAACTAATAAGCAATGTCTATTTAGTAATATCAGATTCCACCTCAACTATGTTTTTATGTGTATTATTGAGTAGGATAAATTTACATTTATATCATATACTTAAAAAAAACATTGAATTGCAACTATTTCATTTAATAGTGTGTTTATGGGAAGGCTTATACAAGCCTTTTTATTGAAAATTTGTATTTAATTTGGTAATGATTGTGCACACGTTTGGTGTGAAAGAGAGAATGTAGGAGGAGTGGAAAAAAGTTTTTATGGGAGCTAGATTTTCTCATTTCAATGTCATTTCCATACCAACATTACACTCTGTTATTGATGTTTTCCATTATTAGTTGTGATACATCTTCACAGCCAAAAAACATTAACAAAGCAAGCTTTTTCTAGGCAAGGGATGCACGTGGTAGTGTGTTATCTATTGAGAGGGAATATGCCAAATGTGAAATGAACCTATGGTTTGTTCCCCTCAATGAAAATGCCTTTGGTGTAATTAATAAGTGTAGACACTTTATTTCTACCACTTTGGTGTCATTATTAATTATCAAATGGAGTTTTTGCATCAACAAATAAATCAATACCCATTCGTTCGAATATCTAAAATCATTAAGATAATTATCATTTTTATCCCTGAATCATGGTAACACATCCCTAATTTGAAAAATTCACTAAATTATGGCATAAAATTTATCAACATCCTGAAATATTTGATTCCTTTACAAATGTCACCCTAGTTTGATTAAATTGAATAACCAATCTAGAGAGAAAATTACAAAAGGGACCTCATCATCCTAATCACATTTTATTAGCCAATTGACTTTAATTAGCTAATTAATCAATCATTAGTGAGAAATTACATGGAATGCACATGTCATATTTACCAAAATTCAATAGATCATAATTTTCTACATCACGCACCCACTTGACAGTTAAAAAAATTATATTTCAAAAGTCAAAGTGTCCTTCTGAAGGGAAATTCAATGCAAGGTGAAAATTTTGAAAGCAAGGTATATGCCATGCACTTACACACTCCAAAATTTCCTGATTAGATCTTATTGCATGCTCTTATACATTCTAGCATGGTATTGAATGAAATGTAAGACCTATTATCATCCATTGATTTCCAATCTCATCCAATGATCCACATTAGTTAGGAAAATATATGAATGGAATGACCACCTTCCATTCTACAAAATATTTCAATTCATAATGAAGTGTTATTTAAATATTCACACAAAGCTTTAACCATCCTCATCACTCATCATCCAAACATCAATGGTGCAAGGTGAGATGCTACCAAATTTTATATGTATTGTGTAAACCTTTACAACTACATCTGAGCACATTATAATTTCTATAAGAAGACAAAAAGAAGGTGTAATAATTATGTTTGCTTATTTATTTGAATTGCATTCTTTTTAGTCTTACTCAATCTGAAGGCACGTGCTTAGGTTAATAGTAGGATTTTAATTCAAATTTTGATTTATCTACTAGCAAAGTTAATATTTATTTCATGATGTTACATATGGCACACCTAATGAGACTCACAATCTCCAGTTAGCATTGACATCCTTTTATCCTCTTTTTGGTCCAAAATTCAACACCAAATTTTGACAAAACTCCTCATTTTCCCAAAAAATATTCCATGTTTCCATCCCAGATTACTGGTGAAAATGCTCTGTGTAATTTTATAAATGTGAAAAGGGAAAAAAAAATTGTGAAACAATACAAAGATACTTTTCATACTTTGGTGTTTAAACTCAAGATTCAATATTTAGAATAAAATTTTATTTTGAAGTATAGGTCAGGCTTGAGACCACATATACAGTTAGATATGGATGTCTTACAGATTTATTCAATCAAAGAAGCCTACAATATTCCTTAAAAATTTTATTACTTAGAATATTTATATTGATGCTTGGTCTAAGACTTAAATTCTTTTATCTAAGTAGAATTCTAAATTAGAGAATAGATCCAAGCACCTAATCTAGGTGGATCTCTCCATTTTCAAACAAAAAAAAATTCCATATTATGATAAAAATGATTACACAGCATATAGCTCATCAAGAGCTTTCTGATGCTTTTCATGGTTTGAAAAACGGAGCCTGAATGCTCAAGATATAGCCAGTTGAAGAAATCATGCAACAGGGATGTCAAAAGTGACGTGGCACAGTTGAGGAATGCCAAGTGAACCAATCTCCATTTGACACATGGAAAATAACTAGGGGGCAAAAAAAATTATTAAATTTTTTATTTTTGCACATGATATTGGACATTTTTAAAATGTTTAAAGGCACCAAACCTCCATGCCACCCACCAAACACTCCATTAAACATGCATCTCATTCCTAGGTGTTTGACTAGCTAGGTGCCAGCCAAAGTTGGTGCCCAAATGCTAGACATTTGAAAACTTCAACAACTTGCTATTTTAAGCATGCAAAACAAACTCTCCCAGCAAATGTGAGACTATTACCTTAGTCAAAGCGTGCCAAAAGAGGAAGGCCACCCTTGCCCACTTCCCTAGGCACCTAAAATGGAGGAAGAGAGTTTAGAACTTAAGACCTGGCACTTAAAAGGCTAAGGTCTTGACTGCTTCAGCCATGGTGGTTGAAATGATATAAAAGGGAGTAATTTTTACTTGTATGGACATGGATTTCTGACTGTGTTTTATTTTTAAGAGGTCGAGAGCTAGATGGAAGCTTGGAGATAGCTACCAAACGGAATTTTCTCCAATATCTGACCTTGTACACAGTAAGTAAGCCTTTTTAATTATGTTTTGTAATTAAAAAGAGAATTTTATTATTATTATTTGGATATACCAATAGATTGAATGAAGGACCAAAGCAATTTCAGAAGGGGATTGAAGACTGAGGAAGGATTTCGTGTGACCGAGCTTGAGTTTATCAGTGAAGGTGGAATTCTTGGAAAGATGTCAGGCTTGAGGGAAGTTGTGTAGCATTTCAAGAATTTGTAAGCCATTTGTTGCACAAATTTAATAGAAATGGTCCTCACTATTGGGCAGACCCGGAGTCATAGGCAATCAATGCCGAACTCCATTATCAATTTCATGTGGTAATTTGTCATGATTGCATGTTTTATTTTCAAGTATTCTAATTTTTAATTAATCAAGAGCTCATGCAATATTTGAAAAGTTGACAATTTACGACATTTAATTTTTAAGACAAAATCCAGTTTTATTGGTGAATGGAAGATATTAGTCCCTTTAACAATTCTAATCCAATTTGATAACCGAGAATACTTTGCCAAACAATTCACAAGTTCTTTTGAGTATTTTCAAGAATTTGTTTATTTTTGAGAAATTCAGAATCTGTACATTTAAAGCTTCACTTTGAGTTTTTCAGTGGTGTTTACGGATCAAGTTGGTATCAGAGCAGTTGATCAACGGCATTTAAAAATTGTTTGTTGTTTTTGCTTCTATTTCGGCATTTGATTCAACTTTTGTGATTCAACAAGTGCAATGGACAAGTTATCAAATAGAGCAAGCTTGATGAGCTTGAAGCATGTAACCAACAAATCCAGGAAGAGAATCCTTTCCTGAGAGCAAGAGTGTACTCCTTGGATGAGGATATTGCCCGTTTGAAAATGGAGTTACGAGCCAAGGATGAGCTTGTGAAAAAACTACAGAATGGTGGACAAGTGAAGGATTTGTCTTCCACTGTAGATGCAAGCACTATGACAGATGAAAACATTGTAAGTGCATGTAAGTCATCAATTGATTTTCCTTCCCATGAAGAATCTAGTAACAATGATTTTGGTAAATTTGAACAATATACAAAAGGAATAGGTTCAAAATTACTTGTTAAAATGGGATTTAATAGAAAAGGCCTAGGAAAAGATGGCCAAGGTGATACTAACCCCATTTAGGTAGAGAATAAGCCTAATCATGCAGGGTTAGGATACAGATCTGGTATTCAGAATGAAACAAGTGAATGCTCCGAGAAAGTAAAAGCAAGATGTGTTATGGAGAATTGTAAATCCTCTTGGATGGAAGGTAAAACACATTCTTTTCACCACACTTGCAATCATGATGATTCTAATTCTACCAGACAACATAAATATTCTAATGTTCCTTTTGATTATGGTAGATAAAATTTGTGGCACGTTTATCCATGCAATTTTTGTGGATTGTCTAATCATTGTGTAGCCAAATGTTGGAAACATAAATCTTTGTTAGGAAAGATTTTGAAAGACTATTCTCCTAGATAGAGTTATGAGAGTAGCAATAAGAATATGTTTTTCAATAGAGTGGACAAAAGGTTTTGTACTCATTGTAATAGAAGTGGACATCAGGTTGAAAAGTGTTGGAGACTTCAACCATCACACCATCCTAGAAATGGTAAGATTAAGATGGTCTATAAACCTATCAATGAGGTAATTAATGAAGTTAAATCAACCCATACAAATGTTACTAAATCCACTAAAGAAATCTCACCAACTAATTAGGAAAATTTGATTAAGAGGGTTGCATACAACATAGATTCCAAAATTGCTTTGCAACATGAATGCATCCACTAATCATGACAACATGAATGTCAAAATTTTGATTAAGAGGGTTGGTAAAAAAATTTTGACATTCATGTTGTCATGATTAGTGGATGCATTCATGTTGCAAAGCAATTTTGGAATCTATGTTGTATGCATAAAGGACATTCACCATGCTTTGAATGCTGATATGGTTTATTGGAGTGGCCCGTAGAGAAAAACCAAGGGATAGGTTAAACATACTTGGAATATTTTCTCATGTTTGGGATTTTGAAACTTCATTTTTAAACCTTGACAACAGTATATGCAGTTTATATGGACATGAGCAGTATGTCTATTTTGATAAATTTGCATTGCAGTTTATATTTTGTCATTTATATTGTGCAAATAGAGGCTTATAAGACCTTTTATGGGCATCGTTTGTAATTGTACTAATTATACAAACTATTTGTATCCATGCATGATATTTGCACATTCTATAAGACCCTTATTCATTTTTGGGCATTTTATTATAACTGTCAATTGTGGTTACAAATAACATGTATAATTATTACACTAACAAATTGGTTTGCAATTGCACTTGGTGAAAAATTTGTAGTGATTGGCAGATGCACCGTTTTTGAGATGCGACATTTGAGCAAGCAGTGTGTTTTCTATCCACAATGTGGCAATGGGTAGATATTTATTTTTCACTGACATTTCAAGGATTCAGTTTGAATTTTGAATCATTACTATGATATGTTGCAGTGATGTTTTTGCAGAAGCATTTTTAATGGAGACCATTCTTTTGGGGTCTAAAAGCGGTTAGTGGGGAGGTTTGATCCAGGTGGATCTCTCCATTTTCAAGCAAAAAAAAGTTTTAATATTCTGATAAAAATGATTTCACAACATAGAGCTCATCAAGAGATTTCTGAAGCTTTTTGTGGTTTGAAAAACGGAGCCTAAATGCTCAAGATATAGCCAATTGAAGAAATCATGCGACATGGATGTCAAAAGTGACGTGGCACAGTTGAGGAATGCCAAATGGACCAATCTCCATTTGACACATGGCAAATAATTAGGGGGTAAAAAAAAATGTTAAGTGTTTTATTTTTGCACATGATATTGGACATTTTCAAAATGTTTAAAGGCGCCAAACCTCCACGCCACCCACCAAACATTCCACTAAACATGCATCTCATTCCTAGGTGTTTGACTAGCTATGTGGCAGCCAAATTTGGCACCCAAATGCTAGATATTTGAAAACTTCAACAAATTTCTATTTTAAGCATGCAAAACAAACTCTCCCAGCAAATGTGGGACTAATCCCTTAGTCAAAGCATGCCAAAAGAGGAAGGCCACCCTTGCCCACTTCCCTAGGCACCTAGAATGGAGGAAGAGAGTTTGGAACTTGAGACCTGGCACCTAAAAGGCTAAGGTCTTGACCACTTCAGCCACATTGGTTGAAATGCTATAAAAGGGAGTAATTTTTACTTGTATGGACACGGATTTCTGATTGTGTTTTATTTTTAAGAAGCCGAGAGCTAGATGGAAGCTTGGAGATAGCTACCAAATGGAATTTTCTCCAATATCTGACCTTGTACACAGTAAGTAAGCCTTTTTAAGTATGTTTTGTAATTAAAAAGAGAATGTTATTATTATTATTTGGATATACCAATAGATTTAATGAAGGACCAAAGCAATTTCAGAAGGGGATTGAAGACTGAGGAAGGATTTCGTGTGATCGAGCTTGAGTTTATTAGCGAAGGTGGAATTCTTGGACAGAGATTAGGCCTAAGGGAAGTTGTGTAGCACTTGAGGAATTTGTAAGCCATTTGTTGTGCAAATTTAATAGAAACGGTCCTCACTATTGGGTGGACCCGAAGACGTAGGCAATCAATGCCGAACTCCGTTCTCAATTTCATGTGGTAATTTGTCATGATTGCATGTTTTATTTTCAAGTATTCTGATTTTTAATTAATCAAGAGCTCATGCAATATTTGAAAAATTGACAATTTACGACATTTAATTTTTAAGACAAAATCCAGTTTTATTGGTGAATGGAAGATATCAGTCTTTTTGACAATTCTAATCCAATTCGATAACCAAGAATACTTTGCCAAACAATTTGCAAGTTCTTTTGAGTATTTTCAAGAATTTGTTTATTTTTGAGAAATTCAAAATCCGTACGTTTAAAACTTCACTTTGAGTTTTTCAGTGGTGTTTACGGATGAGCACCCTTCACATAAGAATCAATAATCATCAAATGACTAAAATGATTAGTCTAAGACTAGAAAGTGGTGTTTAGTTCACAACTCCAATAGTCATTCCAATGAACAGTGCCACACTAAGAAATTTCTACTTGCACAACTTGAGGCAATAGGTAAAAATGTAACATCATTAGTGATAGGTAAGAATATCATGGAATATGAACCTAACACCATGGTGGGTACCACAAACATCTCTACCACCCTATGAAAATTGAGGAAGTAGTAATATTGTTCCATTATTAAATGTGGAACAATGCTCAGACTTGTGCTTCATCATTAAAAATGGATGCTAGAAGAACCTGATTTCTCTTAAATTAGTTCTTAGATTAAACTTGCTACTAACACCTCACCCACAAACATACTTTATTGTATGGTTAAATGCGGGATCCAAGAAATGTGTCACTCAACAATATCAATTGGTGTAAAACATTAAACCTTTTCAATATATAATCCTTTGTAAAGTCACTCCATTATAGGTATGTGATGTTTTACTTTGTCAACCATATATTTGCCATCGACATGCAATATATGATGAAATTCATAGAAATGTTTTCATAGATGTTATTGATAAGAGATGATGCATACTAGAAGTAGTCACTAAGATATTAATCATTAATGCCAAGCAATGTAAGGTGATAGTCATGTCTAGTAATTTTTTTTACTTTTGATGGTAAGATATAAATGTAATAATGTTTTTGGCATTGATCCATATCGTAGTTTCTCTAACAATAATGACAACAAAATTAGAGTTGAATTGTAAGTTGAATGAATATAAATATATCTTTCAGTCACTAAAAGAAGTGCCTATACACAGTGTGGTGAATAACACTATTTATTTTATCCCTAGACTACCTCTACATTATGCCTATTATATCACATATCATTTATGGATAATGAATATATCAAGAGATAAATCAATGAACTCATGGACAAAGGACATATCAAGCACAACTCATCACCTTCTGGCAGCCCAATTATGTTAGCACCAAAAAAATATGGCACGCATAAGTTTTTCATAAATTACAAGTCTCTCAATAAAATAATATTAAATAACTACTTTATTCTTACAAGGATTGAGGACTTACTAGACTAGCTCCATAGTGAAAAATACTTTACCAAAATCAATCTTAAGTCTAAGTATCATCAAATTCCTATTGAACCTATAGACATGTGAATTATATCCTTCAAAGACAAAGAAGGTTTGGTTAAATAGTTATTCATGCCATTTAGTTTGACTAAAACACTAAATACATTCATGAAAATGATAAATGACATTATTAGGCCATTCATTACCTCATTTTTCATAGTATACCTTGATGACATCCTAATCTTCAATAAAATATGGGATGAATATCTGCACTATATAAGGAAAGTGCTTGACACTTGAGAAAATAAAAATAATAAAACATGTAGAAATGTTGATTTTATAAGATGGAGATACAATAATTTGGATACATAGTAGACACACAAAGAGTACATGTGGACCTGGCTAAGATTAAAGTAATCTAGGAATGACCACAACTAATTAATCTTAGAGAGATTCATAGTTTATTTAGATTATAAAAATTATATAGGAGATTTGTACTTTATTTTTATCATGTGACTTTCACTCTAAACTAAGTTACCAAAGGTGGCATTGAATTAAAGTTAATCTGGGGAACTGCACAAAATAAAGCATTTGAATAATTGAAATGTAGATTATGTTTCACACTAGTACTTATGTTGCTAGATCTTCAAAAACCATTTGAGCTTAAAATAGATGCCTTTGAATTCAAACTTGGAGTAGTCCTCACTCAATATGGTCATATGGTTGCTTACCATGATTAAATGTTCACTATACTATAAATAAACTACCCAACCTGTGATTATGAGCTTTATGCTATTATTCAAGTATGTAATCACTATAAGCATTATATCTCAGGCAAGGAAACTATGATCCACACAAATAAAAAAATCCAATTATTATAGACTCAGAATAAATTGTAGTAAGAGCAACATCCGAAATATTCTTCTTGTTTTTTTAATTTTAATCTAAACATCAAACATAAGAAAATAAGTTCCAATATATTCTTAGATTGTCTGAGCCATCCATTGGTTCAAGCTCTCTTTTCTATACTTGATGCATGTGGACATGAATTCAATCCATGGTCAGAATTGTATCCATTTGACATGGATTTTTTAGATATATATAATAACTTACTTTGTAGTAATTAAATTATATATTTCTACTTACAATATGGAATCCTATATCACCTTGGGCACTTATGCTTTCTAGATGAGGTAAAAATACAAAAACTAATATGGGAGGCTCATTTTAAAAAAAAATTAGGACATTTTAGAGTTGAAAATACTCTTGTGGTGTTGTATAAGTACTTATTATGACCACATCTCAAGCTATATGTATCCAAATATATCAAGTCTTGTACCACATGTGTAATTGTCAATCATGTTAACAAGAAACAAGGTTTGTATACACATCTATTGGTTCCAATGAGATCATGGAAATTTATTTTCATGTGTTTTCTCTCAGGATACCCTACTACCAAGCATGGTAATGATTGTGTTTATGTATTAGTTGATATATTATAAAAAATAGAAATTATCATAACTTGTTGTTTAACCCTTTTTGGAAAGCGTTAGGGGGAAAATAACATAGTCAAACAAATGGCTAAGCTATTCTAAAAATAGGCCAATTAAATAATTTAGATTCATAATATTCAAATACAATGATAAATTATGAAAGTATGTTAAATATAGAACGTGCAATGTTAAACATTAATTTTAATGTATCAACATGGAGAAGAAACAATACTTAGGTTATTTATTGATGCATAAATAGAGTTGGCAGATGTAGGTATAGGAGAAGGTAGGATGATACTCCAAAATGATTTATCATGTTCTATAATTTTAGCTCTCTATCAGCCTAGACACTACCATCAGGATCTAGACATTATCATTGATGATTCTATCCTAAATATGATGTTTATGGCATGTAAAAAATATTAGTTATTTTTTTGGATGGAAAATTGCACTTGCTATATCTCATTATTGCCTTACATATTTTTTTTTTAGATCTTGTGCACAGGTTCTACATATCTAGGACATGTCAGCTTAGAAAATGGGGGTTAGTAAGATCAAGTGAATTCAAGTTGAACTAAAATACCCCTCTGTCAATGAGTGATAACTACATAACCATATAATCTAAAGAGGGCCTCATACCAATGTAGTTCTCCCCCTTATGTGGGCTTGTGTGTAAATAATTATGCAATATACTATATGTGAGTGCATATAGTGATCTAACTTGTAAATTGACAGATAATGATCATGGACTACTATTTGAATGCTTAAAACCTATAATAAGACTAATCCAATGACTAATATGGAAATATGGAAGAATAGGTAGCTTTTTAAGCTTGAGAGATGCTTTTGCTTGGAATAAAATATATGTGTGCTTGATTTTTACTTGAATATAATGAATGGTATTTTACTTGTATTTTAAAAAAACATTTTTTAAATTATCTCACATGAGGGTTAATAATACAAATAATTTGACCCATACATGTTGAAATATTTGCAAATTTTATCCTTTATAAGGCTTAGAAACTAGCATCAGACCTAGGACACTAGTGTCAACGCTAGTGTCTTAGTTTGGATGGTAGTGTTTGGGAGTATAAAAAGTTATTGAATATATATAATTTTTAAATTAGTATATAAATAATTTTTTAAGCATATTGTGTGCTACAAGTTATCTTGGTAATCATAATATCAAGGCTGGACTATAAGATAAGCATTTGGGCATATTGAGATGGCCAATTTAAGCCTTTTGGAAATGAAAATGTCCTAAACTGAAGGGTTGAGCCATGAGTGATATTTTTCAAGTGTACAAGACTAGTTATCATATAAAATTAGATATATTTTCTACATTTTCACCCTTTTAATCTATTAATGCATAAGGATGAAATTACTAATTTAGAAAAAAATAATTTTTTATCGTGGTGTGTAAAACACACCTTGATTTTTATTGAGCCTTGTTTGAATTTGATGTTTTTGTATTACTTACAATCGAGAGAATGTTATAGTGTAATGATTTCATATAATATGAAATTTTAATAACTGAAATACTTGAAATAAAAGAGAGTAAGGAATAAGTACACCTATGTGTTGATGTAACCATGTTTCCCCTTGTTACTTTACTTTGGTAATGATGTTTCTTTATTGAAGTATTGGAGAAAAAGGTTCACAATTTAATCTTGGAGATGTGAAGAGAAGAATTGGAGGGTGATCATGCCAGTAATATGGTGTAAGGGTGAGTCTTGCCAAGTCTATTGATATCACCAAATCTTAATCACATAACTAAAGTGTATACATAATCTAGACAATCTTGCCTACATTAAATGGTGTAACCATATCAACTTGAAAAAGGGAATCAATGTCAAGGATATAAAGGGTGCTAAGTCTCAACCACACTATTCAAGTGAGCCAATTGATATAAATAGATAAATCTCAATTAGTGCATCTTGGTAAGGTTGATACATAAATGTGTATCTAATATGAATATGTATCTATGTTTTGGTGTATTTATATGGAGTATACACCTCTAATGTGTCTCAAACTGAAGTATATATAGAAATGTAACCTCTAATCTATAAAATATGTGTATTATCTATCACAAATATGAAAAACTTTGTCTCAAATCTATAAAATCGATGCAAAATGCATAAGATTCTAGCCCAAGTTTATATGTGAATCATGTAAATTGTATCAAACTCTATCAATTTTTCCAATGGTGTGTATGTGGACTCATGTCTCTGTGACATGACCCCACTTATATTCCCCATTTTTAGGTGAGGGGAATGTAACATGATAGTCACCTTGTCTCAAAAGGATAAGATAACCATGGTATATTTGTATCAATCATATGGTAGAGAAGCATATAATGGTAGCATGTCTAAGTATATGTATCAATGGAGCTTGTAGTATCCAAACTTTATAAATCCTAAGAGGCATGATATGGATCATGGCAATGTCTAGAAGTAACAAGAAAAAGCTTAAAAAATAATCAAACATAAACACAATAGAACTCAATATCATGTAAAATGGGTCTAAGGAGACCATAAACAAGGGGCATGTTCAAATTTTTCACACTCAAGGGAAGGACATGTTCAAATGTCAGCACACAAAATAAAAACAACTTAGGGAACTATGTCCAACAAACAAGGAACATGTTATAATGTTCCACAATCAATACAAGGTATAAAATAAGAATTACACTCAAGCAAGCCATGCAAGGCGATGAATAGATGAAATATAAGCAACTAGAATAATCATATCTTATTAGTCCCTGAATGCTTGTTAGCAAATGTCTTGTAGCATATCATATCTAGCACACTGTGTGATATGTAAGCATGACTATTGACATGTGTAAGTGTTAATATATAATCTCAATATGATAATGGAAAGTGATCAAAAAATAATAATGCATGTATTAATTTTGATCAATAGAAGTATATTCCCCGAACATAATGTGTCACATGGGTAGAGGGAAGGTCCAACATCTACAAAATTATTTATGATGGATCTAGTATATGCCTATATCACATCAAGTACCTATTGATGATTTAAAATTGCGCTTGATTCTAATCAACAACAATGGGAAGTTTCAAGATGTGGGACTTGCATCTTGAAACAACCTACAGATTTTAGAGAAGCTAGCTCTTCTTTAAATTGAGTAGATACTAGGAAAAGGGATAGGAATTTAAATCAAAAACACAATACAAGAAAGAAAATCTAATCTATGGTGATGCGCTTGAATGTAATTCAACCTTAATCCTGAGCACAGTGAGACTGTATGTAGGATTCATTTACATTTAAGAGCAAACAAGTGCATGATCAATGTAAAAGATTGAAACAATAGAACATAGGCTCACAGCATAGACTTCTTTTACTAAGATACAGAAAATGTCAACAAAGGCATAGGGTTCAATCTTCTTATTTGAATTTTTCAATCACATAAGAGGCACAGAAACACATATAGTTAATGTAAACCTTCCAACTCAAGAAAATGAGACAAAAGCAAATGACATTCCTAATCTCAGCTCTAGAAAATCTACAGTCTAGACTACTTTTGCAAATGACACAGATAATATCAACAAAGGCATAGGGTTCAATCTTATTATTTGAATCTTCAAGTCATACAAAAGGCATAGAAACACGTACAGTTATATAAACCTTTCAACTCAATAAAATGAGACAAAAGCTTTATAGCCTCAGATTCATTTGCTTTTGTCTGCTTGTTCCCTGCACCCTTATTTATAGCCTCAGATTCACTCCAAATTGTTTGCTTGTTCCCAATATAACGGCCCAAATCAAATCTTCCCTCACTAATCATGTCTAACAGAAGATATCTTATAGATTTTGGAATGATTCATCTTCTGGCAGTTCATTGGCTAAAACAGATTGCAAGACGCTCCCTTCTCTTGAATGCTAGGTGACACTTAGCCAATTTCCTCTTATTACTTTAGCAAACACCGAAGGATGACACTTGTCATGTTTTGCAACACCTATTGAAGACACGCGGCACTTTCTGCATAACTTATACTCTTTTGTGTCTTTGCTTAGCCATGTTCCACCTTTGACATTTGTCATTATCCGCTTTCTCAAATATCCAATAGCTTAAAAGATAATAAGATTCATGGCATTTCTTTTAAAAGGAACACCGGGACAAGTGTCAATCTCTACTTCTTCACTAAAAGACACATGGCAATCTCTGCTTCTCTTACCTGGGTTACATGGTGATCTCTACTGCTTGTAGTTGCCTTTTTAGAAACCTGTAGAAGATGACACGTGACGGTCTTCATTGCTTGTATTTATACCATAGAAATAATTTGGGTCTCATTTCACATTTACACAGACAATGACACTTGGTGGCTTCCGCTCACTTAACAAAAAAAACTTGGGACCCACCACAGTCTTTGTTATATCAACGAAGCAAAGATGAAGATAATTTGGACAACAACATGTGGTGGCTTCTACTTTCTTTTGCTAGAGTACGTGGCAGCTTCCGTCACTTTTAGAAAAAACAACATTGAGACCTTTCGTGACTGCCACTTGGCACTTTCTGCCTGATCTTGATACTTAGCTTTTGAAACCTTTCACTAGAAAGAGTTGAAATGAGGGGGCCGATATGAAACTACGGATGACAACACTTAACACGTTCTGCTGAGCTGCTATGAGACACGTGACACATTCTGACCAACTCACAGAACATATAGAAGGTGCCTCAGACTACAACACTTGGCAGTTTCTACTGAGAAAGGATGCCTCAGACATCAACACTTGGCAACTTCCACTCGACTTCAACACTTAGGCAAAAATGAATCAAAAGGAAAATAGAGCCCGTGCTCTGTTTTACGACTTCGCCATCTCGGACCAAAGAATGTGACGGCAAAATTTGGCAGCACACAGTTGAAAAAATAGGATGAAATGTAGAGTAATTTATAACTCTACAGTACCCATGGAACATATGTGTGTATATAAAGGAAAATTATACGCTATCTACTAACATAAACTAAATAACATATGAAAAATCTAGTAAACATGTATGTTGAGTATTTTTTATTTCTTTGAATATTTTTGTATTTTCTTGTATTTTTTTGAATTGTTAGATATTTTGAATTTATGAATGAGAAGGATAGCCGATGATCCCATCTAATAGATACTCATATGGTGCTCTAGGTTCAGTATGATGTACAAAAAACTAGTCATCCTACCAAGGATCATGTATATGTGCCAAATCTAGATCTGAAAAATTTGTAATTATTTGCCTATGACTTATAAGACTTTGTGGTCATGAATAAATAGTAGACGTTGTAGTGGTTTGTGTAACCCAGAGCTTAGTTATTTTTGGATTATTTAGTTAAAATGTAATTATGGTTCTTTGTACCCTCTCTCAAACATGTTGATCTACTCATAGTCATTGGTTGGGTTATGTAGGTGTAGATGAGGACTTCATGGAGTCCACACTATATATATATATATATATATATATATATATATATATATATATATATATATATATATATATATATATATATATATATATATATATATATATATATATATATATATATATATATATATATATGTAGTGTAATGAACTATCTAGTATTGGTCATTTAGGAAAGGGTAGTACCTTTTGCTTACCCTTTTTATCATGATTAACCTTAATAAGTTGTATAATTAGCTATCTTGAAATAAAATTCTCTTATTGTAGAGGATGCTCATATTGAATCTTAGAAAATATGACATCGTGTTAGCATGAATAAACTTAAGACATATATTTAATGTGGAGGGTATTACACATATCTTATGAATCCAAGGTCATCCAAATAACATATAAAAGACTCTTGTATATTGTATAAATGAAATTTTTTTGGTCATATGTGTTGGACCAACCTGTCAAATCAAATAAATCTCACCATTTAAAATTCTTGTGGTTTCCCATCAAATTATTTAACCATCTTGGTCAAAGGTTATCAATCATCACGTGTATATCTCCAATGTGTGATTAATGTCATGGTACATACATTCTCACTAGAACCATTATCAACCATAACACTATGTATAAGTTGATGATCAATATGTACTCTAATAAATAATGAGTGAAGATCTGAGTCATCATCCATAATTTCACTATCATAAAATGTAATATAAGGCCTCTAAACCATAGGAGGTATCTCATGTTGAGAAGTTTCATTATGTGCATTTGAGTGTGTTTATAAGTTTAATTATGCACACATTCTCACTTGACCCATTTTCAATCATGACATTATGTATGGGTTTATTATTGAAATAAGGTCAAATGAATAGTGTATGGAGATCTAAATTGTAAGCGACAGTTTCACTATTATCAAATGTAATCATAGGGTGCTATGTAAGTGTTTCAATAATATCTTTTATTTAGTGATCTAATGTCATAGGTGGAGGATGTGTATTGTATGAATGATACACTTAGGAAGTATCCTCAGTTTCTATGTACTTATGTTTGGGAATTGGATCATGGAAGATTTTTCAATTTATAATTTCCATTTTGTTATGGCCTAGGATCCTTTATAGGTGTGCTTAACTAAATAGTGTTATCAATATTAGGATCATATATCTTATGCCTTAGATTAAAATATTTATTTATATAATTATCAAGATATCTATGGTAATTAGTATATACATTGCTATCATAATTAGTAGGTATAGGTATTCTTGCATTAAACTATTATGGTGGAGGAAGAGAGATGAGGTTTCACTCAAGCAGCTTCTATATAGATACACGAGGAGGTAATGGTAATCATGAAAATTTCCACTAAGGTGGTGTGGATAATTGAAACTAATTTTTAGGATGTGATACTACATTGACTATTATCTTTGCCTCTTTATTATTATCATATTATTTAACCTTGTCTCTAACCCCCTTTGTATAGTATACATAACTATCCCAAAAGACCTAAATATTAAAATATTTCAAAAACCCTAAAAATCATAAAATCTGTAAAAAGACAAAAATATTTCAAGATGTCTTATTTTAAGCCTATTCCCCACTTCAAGTCCATATCCATTCCTTTCATCTCTCATTTACATAATGAAGTCATATCCATCCATCCCACTATTGTCTTTCATCCCTTATTTTGAACTGGGCCAAACATAGTTTATATTGAGCTAACATTGACCTAGTCTCACTTTAGCTTGATAAGTCCTAAGTCTCTCATCCCATCCTTATGCATTTAGACAATAGGAAAGACCTTATTTGCTTGATTTTTATATATTTTTGTGTGTTATTTGTATGATCTGTGTGTTTTTATTTGCTTATCTATAAATGTTTGTCTATATATATATATATATATATATATATATATATCTTATTTTGATCTTTCTTATAGCATTAATTTTTTTGTCTATTGGGCCATGAATGACAATGCTATGATGACACCAAAAGTTACAATGATGATTTTAGGTGCCCTCAATGATGCAGAGTTTGATATATTCCCCTTTTATAATCATGCACTTTGGCACATTGTCCTCTCGGTCATACTTATATCATGGGGAATAATACCTAGTGTTATATTTAAATTAGATTACTTAGACTATGATGAGCCTTATTAAAATAATGATGGGTTTATAATGGACTACACTCATCATTTCTCCTATCCTCTATCACTTTCCTAATTGTCTAATCATCATAATCCCATCATCAATTCGATCATATCAATCCACTCATCTAATATCTAATCATTCCTCCAAGCCATTTATCATTTCATTTATATCCTCTAGTTACTCATATGTCATCTTGTTGATGCTTAGAATTGCATTGTTTCCAACACCAACAACGGGAAGTTTCAGGAAGGTGGGACTTGCAACCTGAAATGACCTCCAGATTTTAAAGAAGTTGGCTATTCTTTATCTCAAGTGTATTATGAGGAAAGGGATAGGAATTAAATAGAAACACAAATGCAATGAAAAAAATATAACTATGGCAATGTGCCTGAATTTAATTCGACCCTTAATTCTAAGCACAGTGAAGCTATATGTAAGATTTAATTACATTAAAGAACAATCAATGCATGATCAATGTAAAAGATGAAAATAATAGAAACAGAGGCTCACAACTTAGACTAATTTTGCAGTGACACAAAAAAATATCAACAAAGGCACAGAACTCAGTCTTCTTATTAATTCTCTAGTCCATGCACAGTTATACAAAGTTTCTAACTCAAGAATATAGAACAAAGGCAAATGATATTCCTGGTCACAGCTAAAAAAGTCTAAAACTTCTTGATAATAATCTCTTACAGAAAATTCTCTCTATCTTCTGATGATGATCCCGGTGATCTCTGCACCTCTATTTATAGCATCAGACTAGCTCTAGATTGCCTGTATGTTCCCAATCCAACGACCTAATTGAACTCTAACTAAATTGAAAGTGTCTAACAAAAGATATTTCTTGGATCTAAAATGTTCTATCTTCCTACAGTTCATTGGCTGAAATAGATACATAGGATGCTTCCCACTATGAAATAGGCGAGGACACTTGGAGTGTTATACTTGAAAAATTTCTCATTATTCTAAAGGCACCATAAAATGACACTTGGCAGCTTCTGACGCACTTACCAAAGGCACACGACACTTTCTACATAACTTATACTCTTCACTATGTCTTTGCTCAAAAGTATTCTATCTTTGACATCTATCACAGTCTGCTTCTTCAAACTTTAACAATTTATAGAGAATGGGATCCACAACACTTCTCACCCAAGCAACTTCAAGAAGGGAACAGGGACAGGTGGTGCTTTCTGCACATCTTTAACAAGTGACACGTGGTAGTCTCTGCTACTTTAACAAGGGACATGTGGTGGTCTCCACTGCTTTAATAAGGGACACATGGTAGTCTTCACTACTTTTAGCTACCTTTTGAGAATCTTGTGGAAGGTGACACATGTTGGTCTCTGCATCATTCTAGATATACTATAGAAACATTCAAGCCTCATTTCATATTTACATGAATGGTGACACTTAGCAGCTTCTGCTTGCCTCAAAAACAAAAACCTGGGTCCCACCACAGTCTTTACTTATTGATGAAACAAAATGAAGATATTTCAGATGTTGACACATGGCAGCTTCCACTTTTTTTAGCTAGGGACACATGGCATCTTTTGTTGCTTTTATAAAAACATATTGAAACCTTTTGCAATGGCCACTTGGTGCCTTCTGCTTGACCTTGAGAAAAGCTTATTGAAAGAAGCTTTTGAAACTCAAAATAAATTTGAAATGTGGATGCCAACACTTGTCATGCTCCGTTGAGTTACCATAGGACATGTGGTACGTTCTGAGCAACTTACAAAAATTATAAAATGTGTCTCAGCTGCTAACACTTGGCAGCTTCTACACGACTTTGATACTTAGACAATATTTAGGCAAAAGAAACTCACACCCACGCTATGTGTCAAAAATTCACTACCTCAAAATTGAAATGCATAGGGACAAAACTTGGAGCACACAACTAAAAATCAGAAAATGAAAAATGTAGAATTTTTTACTCTACAATTCTTGGTGACCCCGAGGAATTTTGAGCCTACTAAAAAATAATAATCCACAATCTCTTGGATGATCAAATGTGACAAAAATCACAACTTTAGTAAGGCTATCTGATAAGCAGACCACTCATCATTAGATAATCCCTGCTTATTTTGTAATTCATGGAAGGCTAAATCAAGATTGATGATATCCTTGTGTGAAATTTTTTGCAATATATGAACTGTAGCCTTCAATTTAAATTCAAGCTGGGAAAAGGGAATCAAAATAGATTTTACTTCATGCACTGATGAATCATCTCTTAAACCCTAAAATATTGCCTGATCATTCTGCCTAGCTAACAACAAAGGTTTAATTTCATCAATCATCAACACAGTTTTACTATCAGGAAAAGGGAAAGGAAGAGCTAATTTCACCAGATCTTGAATGTGTTGTTTCATGTCTTTGATTCCTTCTTTCACCACATCTAGAATCTCTATACAATTGATTGCTACGGATTTGCAATTGAGAACTTCATTCACTCTTTTAGTAGTGACCATTCTATCACTAATCCTTGCTGCTGACAACGTTCCATTAGTTGCATCATATAGCTTTTGTAGTAGCATTTGAGAGTCAAACACTCTCCCAAAGATAATAGATAGAGTGTCTTCAACTAAAGTCTCCACCTTTTTGCACAATTTTTGTGCATTTAGCAGAAAGATTAGAGAAGGTTTGACATGAATAATCTCTTCAGAGATTCTTTTCCATATTGATTCATAAATCTCCTTAACCAGATTCAAAACCCCTACATTCTTTGGCCTATTAGCCAACTCAAGTGTCAATTGTTCTATCATTTGTCACTCTGCTTGAATTTGGGCCTGTATAGCAGCAGTATTGTTCTGCTCATTCAGTAGCTTTTGGTGAATTTGAGTAACCTGTAACAGGCTTTCTTCACATTTTTTTTGAAATGCTACCTTTTCCCACCTTAAGGTTGTCACTGCATCTTTCACCTGCATTAGTCCTAATTTTAAAGAATCATTTTGGGCTTGAATAGCCTGATGAATCTAAAGAGAAAAAGTATCTTGCAACTGTTTATTTAGACTCTCTATTTTGTTATTCTTGGTATTGATTTCTATAGTCAAACTACTATAGTTTGCCTTCTCTTGGGCTAGATCAGCCTCCATCTTCTATAACTTCTTTGATATTTTCAAATTATCCTCAGCTAATGTAGAAGTGGATTCATTTAGTAGCTCAACCCTATCTTTTGGTCTGAAAAGGGACATGTCTATAGCCACTGCATTCATTGCGTAATCTTTAGGCTGCATCTGCTCATTTGGCTTGACTATATTAGGTGACAAATGGGTCACCGTTAGTTATTGCTAGATTGGGTCAAATTGTGACCTCATATGTGGTATAGCCAGGGCTTTATTATCTTTAATCCTCTTTTTCTCCATTTTGGCTTCCCTTTCCCTCTTAGTAGCATTTGCTTGAGTTTGGAAGGTAGAAGGAGAGGCAATGTGCCCACCCACAAAAGGATAACCTTATGGCAAGCCATATGGAATAGCTAAATGTTGGCTAAGGGAAATTTGAGGAGGTACTTTCTTAGGTATAGAGGGGGGAAAATGAGGCAATGATATGCTCTGAGTATGGATAGATGGGGCAAAATGAGAAATGGACATAGCAGAGGTGGTAGGGGATATTATTTGGCCAGATGGAATCATCACCCCTACAGGAGAAGAGAGAGATTGAGAAGAAGAAGGAGAAACAATACTTACTTGAGGAGCCACTGAAGTACTTTATGGTTGGTGTTGTGAGGGTTTTTCCCTCTCCTCTAAATCAAGTTAAAACCTTAGCCTCTTATGTTTCCTTGGTATTTCTTCTTCTGGTTGTGCTCCCTTCTCTTCAACATTTACCACTACTGCTAGTGGTGATTGTGTAAAACTGGGAACCTCAAGGGCTGATGTTGATGGAGAAGCTTTTGGTGGTGAAGATACCACACTCTTTTATTTTTCAATGTCACTGATAAATTGGGGCCAAATACTTACAGCTACTGTAGCTGAGGTTTGCCCTAGGGTCTGCAATATTTGACTAGATTCTGCTCTAGCTTCTGACTCTCCACCATGTGTCTGCAAATTGCTTGTATCAGGGCTAGAAATAGGAGATAGATGACATTCATCCTAGAGTTCCTCCCATTTCTCATCTGAATCCACATTTCCAAAATAGTGAGTTGTCTCACAAATCTCTTGCCTATATCTCCAATATGCTTCTATTTTCTCAGTGTTCCAGTCATTGTTTTTTAATGCTCTTCTTAAACCAGAAGTCATTCTAATTTTAGGATCAAAATCCCTTTGCTTAACATAAAAAGTTTTCCATGGCCTATTTCTTGAAGGGTTAAATCTATCAATTCTACATAAAGATCAGGAATATCTTCCCTAGGATTTCTTCTATTTTCCCAAAAGGGTCAGCTCTCATGCGCAATTTTGGTAGCAACCTTATTATTCCTGACCCATGAAGTTATGAAACCATTTGGGTCATATACCCATTTAGCTTTAATTAGAGAGAAACCCAGGAAGGCTAGCTTTTTTAGCAACATGATCTCATCATCTCTAACCTCTAGGGCCATGTTGTTTGTCACCCATGGAACATCATACATTTTCTTATTTTTCTTCCCAGTGCCATATTCATTATCCACCACAAAAACTTCCCTAGTGACCTCTAAGAATGCTAACCTAAGGGTCAAAATCTTAGGTAGCAACAATGATTCTCCACTAAAACCATGGACTCTAATAATAGTATGATGGGATCCAAAAAAGTAATCACAAGGAATAGTGCAATTGGTCATAAGGCTTGAGACACTTGGAGTCAATCTATTTACAACCGGATCTGGGCTCAGATGACAAAAAGCAGGGGCAACAAAAAGTTCCCAAAATTCGTATGGGTCACTAGTTTTGGACAAGATATGTGTCCATGCAGACACAGGATTGGTCCTATGAAGACCGAAGCTTGGGTCATCCATATTTAGATGCATGTGTTGGGAAAAGATGTTGGAGTTTTGATACAACATAAGTTGAAACAGATAAGAAGAATACCTGAAAATCCATTTAGATTTGAATTGGGTGAGTTGTTTAACCATTTAATATGCAATCTACTTAGAGAAATCAAACTGATACTCCTGAGTCTTGTCAATAGTTTTCAATTTGAAGAGGATGACCATTTCTTCTTCATAAATAGTTGTATCTTCTTTCATTCCAAAAATGAAAGCCATCATGGAAAGTGCATCTTGAATAGCTTGTGAAAATTGTACTCTTACTATTGGCAGTGTCAGCATAGTGGTATTATCATCACCTAATTGTAATTTTGATTTCAGAAACCTCAATTGAGTATTGACATTTGCCCATGTTTTCTGCATCTTGGCAATGGTGGGAAACATGGTTGTCTTATCATGGTACAGGGCCAACATGTCTTTGATAGCCTTTGGTATAATTTGCACTATGAATGGACCCTATTTTATGGTTTTTAAAGATGCATGAAATAATTTGGCACATATTTCAACCAAGTCAGGGCATGGATGCACACCTAGGACAATGAATTATGCCAATTGGGAAGTTCATATCCTCAATGCGAATGTTTCATATTATCCAACCTTGGCCCTCTAAATACACCTTTGATGTGCCTCTTACCTGAGATTTTTTCTAGGCCTTTGAAGAATTGGATCCATGATTCCATATACAAAATCTTTTACCTTTGCTGGGTCATTTGCATGACCAACTTCAGGGACTCTAGTCCGTGGGTAGGTCTTTAAGGGTTGTGTAAGGGCTGAAGCATATGATTTTCTTGTGAGAAACTTGTCAATAGATTCATGAATCCCAGACCCTTTTTGTGAAGACTGTGCTCCCTCCATATCTATATCTATACTTGAAAATAGTGAACTATGGTAACAGGTATTGAGCTTTGAAATAGGGAAGGCACTTTCACTTAAGCAGGTTTGCTATGAACTGAAAATGCAAGTAGTAGGGATCTTCTAGTAGATGCAAGAATGTTTGAGACACTATAAGCTTTAACTCTTGTTATGAGGTATTTATTGACCCATCAAGTCTCAAAATGGCATTAAAATCAGATAACCGTTAGCAAATCTTACTAAATCTTCATGGGACAGCAAGTTAGACACGTCATGAAAGTGGTTGTGCAAGGTACCTTGGGGAATTTAAGGATTTAGGAGATATTTAATGTGTTGAGAGTTTTGAAAATTTTGAAAAAGGCTCTGAGTTATGGCTACGTGTTCAAAGAACACTTATTTAAAAGAAAGAGCGGGAAAGAAAAATGGGAAAACAAAGCAACTAAGAAAGGGAAACTATCTAACTATAATACATTAGAGACATAGCTTAACTAAAATGTTTCAAGTAGATCCCATTCACAAGAATCTCTTTAGGTTTGCCTTCCATTGTTTCTAGCTCAAATGAATTATTCTGTTTACATGCACGAATTTTATAAGGGCCAGTCCACAATGCTTCAAATTTAGTGTGTCGACCCGGCTTGGCAGCTCTTGCATCCCATTTCAAAACAATTGAGCCTACTTAAAAATGGGGATTTGAAGTCATTTTATCAAAGCAATCTTTAATTATTTTTTGATGTTTTATTAATGAATCATGTTCTGCATCCCTCTTTTCTTGAACTTCCAAAAGTTTAGCAAGTTTGACCTACATGGGGCCATTTTCCTCAATTTCAATTTGTTTTAACAGCTGGAGAGCAGGAATCTCCAAGCTTAGGGGTATTATAGTAGGCTTTCCATAGACCAATTTATATGGGGACATTTTGGTCACCTGGGCATGATTCTATCAGCCCACAGTGCTATATTAAGCACTTTATGCCACTTTTTGTGATGATCAACCCCTATTCTCTTGATGAGTCCAATCAAGTTCTTATTGGTTGATTCTACTAAACCATTACCCTGAGGGTAATAATTAGAGAAAGTTTTTAGATATATTCCATAATTTAATACAAATTTAGATACTTTAGACCCTAAAAGTCCTTTAGCATTATCTAAAATTATGGTGCGAAGAGCCCCAAAGCGAGTAGTGATACTCCCTAGAAAGTCTAGGATCACATATTTTGTTGCTTCTTTGAGTGGCACTACCTCAGTCCATCTGGTGAAATAATCTGTTGCAGTTAGAATCCATTTGTGACCCATACTAGACACTAGATTTATCATTCCAATGAATTCAAGACCCCATTGAGCAAAAGGTTCATCAACAATTATAGGACTAAGGGGCATTGTTGCATTCCTTCTCATCCCCACATAATATTGATCAGATTGGCACTTCTTTACCAATTGATAACAGTCTATAAATAAAGTGGGCTAAAAATAACCTACCTCACTTATTTTTATAGCTGTGGTTTTTTTAGAAAAATGTCCACCTGAGACTCCATGGTGCATTTCATGCAATATTTTCTTAGCCTCATTTTTCTCTATGCATCTTAAGAGTTTGCCATCAGTATTTCTTTTGAAAAGAACTTGTTCAATTAAAATATAATGGGCCCCTTGTATCCTATAGTATCTCCTCTTGTCTTAAGGGATTTCTCTTGGGTAAATCCCATATTTCATAAAATGAATCTTGTTTGTGACCCAAGAGTCCTGATCAACCTCTTGTATCCTCAATATAGTTTCCTTTTCTGTTTTTGAATCTGTTTCTTCAGGTATCATCTTTTCAAGCTCTTGAGTCATGTATTGGCACAACCCCCTACCTTTGACTAACTTAGTGGGTTTGACCTCTACATCATATTCAAGGAACTTTATTATCCAATTTGCTCTTTTTTTAGTAATTTCACCCTCCATAATGTATTCCCTGACACTTGGGTGAGCCACAAGTATCAAAATCTTACTTCCTGATACCATATGCCTAAATTTCTTGAGGGATTTTACCATAGCATATGCTTGTTTCTCTACAAAGTTGTATTTGGTTTCATACTCTCTAACAGTCCTTGAGAAAAAGGCTATTGGGTGCTCTCCCTCCTGCCTATCATCTTTTTGTGTCAGGACAACAACAATACTAAGCTCTCCTCCATAGACGTACATTACAGAAGTCTTAGAAAAATCTAGGTTTCTAAGTATTGGGGCTATTGAGATAGCTTTTTTGACCTCTTCAAAAGCTTGCCTTCCTTCTGTAGTCCACTTGAAAATCAAGTCTTTCTTCAACAAGAGTGTCACTAGTCTTACTAAGCCTGCAAAGTCAGATATGAACCGACTGAAAAAATTAATCATCCCCAAGAAATACTAAACTATTTTCTTATTTACTGGAATGGGCAAGTTCATTATAGTTGCAACTCTCTCTGGATCTATGGAGACTCCTTCTTTAGATACTATATGTCCCAATAATTTGCCTTGAGGTACAACAAAGATATACTTCTTGGAATTTAGGGATATTCCAAATTCTTGGCATTTCTTAAAAATAGATTCTAGATGATCAAAATGATCAACAACATTCTTGGAAAAAATAGTGAGGTCATCAAGATAAATCAGGATGATTTTATTTATAAGTTCCCCAAATGCTACATCTATAGCTCTTTGAAAAGTGGCTCCAGCATTTGACATGCCAAATGGCATCTTAGCATATGAAAATGTTCCCCATTTGGTAGTAAAAGTATCTTGTATTAATATTCATTAGCTAACCAAATCTTATTGTATTCAAAGAAACCATCTAGCAAGGAAAATCTCTCTGACCAGCCATAGTCTATAAAATTTGTTCCATAGAGGGCAAGGGGTAGTGATCTTTTAGAGATGCTCTATTCAGGTCTCTGAAATCTACATAGAGTCTTATATCACCATTCTTTTTCCTGACTAGTACTAGATTTGATACCCAGGTTGAGTGTTTGATTGGAAAAATTATTTTAGAATCTAAAAGTTTCTACAACTCATCCACCATAAGAGGTTCAATCCTTGGATTCATTGGCCTTTGTTTCTGTCTGATGGGCTCAGATCCTTCATTCAGTTCTATTGTGTGCTGAATGATGTCTCTATTAAATCCATGAAGGTCTTCATAGCTCTAGGCTATGACTCTGTCATATCTTTTGCATAAGTCAATTAGTCTTTCCCTTTCCTCTTGAGTTGCAGAATTTCCAATTTTTAATTTTCTCCCTTAACTCACCTCTATTTCATAATAATCTACTTTATTTACTTGGAACCTTTTCTTCTCTAGGCTTACATCTTCTGGATGAAATAGGTTTTCTAAAGTGATCAAGCCTTTGGGAAGCTTATTAGTCTTTAATTGTATAACTTGGTCTCCATATGCCTCTTCAATTTTGGGTTGCAATTGATTAGCAAACTCCTCTGGTTGTTTTAAGAATGATCATACCTAAGAATCATTTTCAAAAACTTTCCAATTCTCATCATTGTCTTGGATAGTTGGCCTTACTATAACTTTTACTTACTCATTGTTAACTAATAGGCTAGTTGCTAGATCAAATTGTGAGCCAATCTGTGCCATCCTATCAGCTTTAGAATTTTGGGTTCTAGGAACTACTTCAATATTAAGCTTCAAAATCTTCTATTAAGTCCCAAATTTTGTGTCTATAGGATCTCATCCTTACATTTTTTGCTATTGTATTTTCTCTGATTTGCTTTACTACTAGTTCTAAATCTCTTTTTACTATTAGATTCTTTATTCCATTTTTCTTGGATAACATGAGCCCATGTACTAAGGATTCATACTCAGCATCATTATTAGTACATGCAAGTTGGAAACAGATAGCTCTTAATATTTTCTCACCATTTGGAGCAGCAAGACAAATTCTTGCTCCAACACCATTTTTACTTCTAGCCCCATCAAAATTTAAGGTCCAAATTTTTGAATCTTTTTCAGATTATTGAGTAGTTGGCATTTCTTCCCTTAAAACATTTGGGATTTCATGATCTTCATCAAAAATGACATAAGTGCCCAGACCAGTAGAGTCATAATTTCCATATGGGTCACTTTGCATCATACCTAACAACTAGTTATTTTCCTCTTCTTGGTCATGTTCAGTCCAGTCACCTAACTCTTCAATAAAAACCCTTTCTTCCTTATTCAACATAGCATGATATGCCTCTAATTTTGAGGTTGGTTCATTGGTGATTTGATCCTTTGATAGTGGTTCAGATAGTATTTTCATATTTGAACCATATTTGGTTTTTAGGATGAGGTGAGACCAATCCAGGGACATATATCCTCCTATCTTGGCTGTAAAGTCTCTGGATAAACATAAACCAAAAATAGGAGGTATATCTATGACTACTACATCTTGATTGACAATTATATTGGGACAAGTATATAATTGCAATGGGAGTTGTTTAATTCTCCCTATTGTTTGCACTGAATTGCCATCTAGCTGCATAACTCCTTTAGTAAGTGGCTCATACTTTATTTTTAAAGCATATGCTATTTGCTTAGGCATTACTATAGTACTAGCCCCTGAGTCTATCATTATATTATGCAACAATTTCTTGCCAACTATTAGGGCTGTTGTCTACAGATGAACTGTGTCTTTGAGTTTTTCCTTTTTAGCAGGTCCTTCTTTGATACTAGTATGTTTTGGCACTGCTTGGCCTTGTAGAGCTTCTTATAATAGTGTCCTTTGCTCAGGAATAGCTAATATATCCCAAATTGATACTTGTGCTAGAGTCTTCTTCAGCTCTTCCACCACATTCATTTATCTTAATGCTTGAGTTCTTGGAAAATAAGGATACCTTGCTTTTTCTTGAACTTGTCCAAAAATCACTTGGTTCTACATTGGCTGAGGCACTTCTTGTCTAATAGCTATGTTTCGATGACCTTGAAATGGAGGATTCTCTATAACTTCATTATTTGCAACTTCAGGCTATTCCATCATTCTTCTCTTTGATCTGGTATAGTAGTCTGATTGCACCACTGGTTTCTCAGAAGTAGAAGCTTCAATCAAGAATACTGACTCTTCATCTTCAACCCATGAAAACAAATCATGTTTAGGGGCTATTTCTTCTTCTTATTGTAAATACATCCCTTGCATTTGAGCCATTAGCACTAAATTTTGCATACCAGAGGATTGGTAGGCTTGAGTATTAGAAGTACTTGCAAACTGTCCATCCATTCTTCTTTTATCTGCTACCTTTTATTGTAGATTACCCATGGGACAATCTTTGGGCATATGAGCATTATTACAAGGGAAACACCAGGCATTGGTGCCATCTACATAATTATTTTGCCCTTAAACAATTTCCCTATTTGTATTGGGGGGAACAGTTTGTGAGGGTGTAGGGACTACAACTAATTGGTTTGCTGGCTGAGGGTTATTTTGCCTTTGAGAACCTTGATACTGGTTTGGCTGTGGTGGAAATCTATTTCCTTGATAGCCTTGATATTGGGGTTTAGGATAAGTATTTTTCTATCTTTTTATGTTGATTAACTCATTAGAAAATGTCCTTAAGATATTCTTCATATAATCCATCTCAGATGACTGGGTAGGGACAAGTTCTTTAGCAAGTTGTTGAGGATATGTGTACATAGACATAGGTGGGGTTATGGAATTAAGGGTTTCTTGGGGAAAAGGTAAGGTAATCTCTAGAAACATGGGCATGGGAGGCCTTGGGGGAAACTTTCCAGCATCTATTAAATTATTTTTAGCTCTGACTGCATAGTCATATGCTTCTGGCAGAGTCTGACCTCCAAGTGACTGAATCATTACTGATATATCTGAATTTAAAGCTTTAAGATAAAAGACTATAGCCATACCTGGTAATGGTCTTGTTGTAGTAGGAACTCTTTCCCAAGTCTTTTGAAATCTTGAATTGAAGTCAGTCACTGCTTCTTGTGGTGCCCTTTTGATAGTAATCAATTATTGTAACAAAGAAGACTTATCACCCTTTTCTTCAAATATTTCAAATAAAAGATCTCCAAGTTTATCCCATGTAGATATTGTATTTGGAGTCAAGGATCGGTACCATTCTAGAGCCTTTATTTTAAAAGAAGCTGCTAATAATCTTATAGCCACATTCTATTGTGTGACCACATGTATAGCACAAACATCAGACACATCCTGAAGATGCTCTTCAGGTGTCTTGAAATCTTGCTTACTGAATTTGGGTAGAGCTTTTAGGGCATTTACTGTGATAGAATCCCAAGTGGCTGGTGGTATTGGGAGAATCAAAGGACTGCCAGTATTCCAACTTACATAATTCTTTGGGGGTATAGGTGCTCCCATGTTTGCTCTTGGTATTGGTATAAACTAATTGACCCTTCTTCTTGGACTAGTTATCAATGGTGGAAAAAGAATACCTAGATTTACAGTAGATTGAGATCTTGTTACTGGTCCACATCTCTAACTCCTTATAGCTCTCTGGTTCATACGGTCTTGAAAGAAACTTCAAGATGGTGTCCCACCAGGTCTGCCAAAAACTGTTGATGCTTAGAATTGCATTGTTTCCAACACCAACAATAAGAATTTTCAAGAAGGTGGGACTTGTAACCTGAAACGACCTCCAGATTTAAAGAAGCTGGTTCTTCTTTATCTCAAGTGTATTATGAGGAAAGGGATAGGAATGAAATAGAAACACAAATGTAATGACAGAAAATCTAACTATGGCGATGCACCTAAATTTAATTTGACCCTTAATTCTAAGCACAGTGAAGCTATATGTAAGATTCAATTGCATTAAAGAGCAATCAATGCATGATCAATGTAAAAGATGAAAACAATAGAAAAAGAGGCTCACAACTTAGACTACTTTTGTAGTGACATAGAAAAATATCAACAAAGGCATAGAACTCACTCTTCTTATTAATTCTCCAATCACATAAAAGGCACTGAAACATGCATAGTTATACAAACTTTCTAACTCAAGAAAATATAACAAAGGCAAATGATATCCCTAGTCACAGCTAAAACAGTCTAAAACTTCTTGACAATAATCTCTTCCAGAAAATTCTCTCTATCTTCTGATGATGATCTTGGTGATCTTTGCACCTCTATTTATAGCATTAGACTAGCTCTAGATTGCCTACACATTCCCAATCCAACAGCCTAACTAAACTCTAATTGAACTAAAAGTGTCTAACAAAATATATTTCTTAGATCTGAAACGTTTTATCTTCCTATAGTTCATTGGCTAAAATAGATACACAGGATGCTTCCCATTGCAAAATAGGTGAGGACACTTGGAGTGTTCTACTTGAAACCTTTCTCATTATTCAAAAGACACTATAAAATGAAACTTGGCAGCTTCTGAGGCGCTTACCGAAGACACACGACACTTTCTGCATAGCTTATACTCTTCACTGTGTTTTTGCACAGGAGTATTCCATCTTTGACATCTATCATAGTCCACTTTTTTGAACTTTAACAATTTACAGAGAATGGGACCCATAGCACTTCTCACTTGAGCAACTTCAAAAAGGGAATAGGGACAGGTGGCGCTTTCCACGCAGCATTAAAAAGGGACATGTGGTGGTCTTTGTTACTTTAACAAGGGACACATGGCGGTCTTCGCTACTTTAACAAGGGACAACTAGCAGTCTCTGCTACTTTTAGCTACCTTTTGAGAATCCTGTGGAAGGTGACACGTGTCAATCTCCTTGTCATTTTGGCTATACTATAGAAACATTTGGGCCTCATTTCAGATTTACACGAATGATGACACTTGGAAGCTTTCACTTGCCTCAAAAATAAAAACCTAGGTCCCACCATAGTCTTTACTTATCGATGAAACAAAATGAAGATATTTTGGATGTTGACACATGGTGGCTTCCACTTTCTTCAGCTAGGGACACATGGTGTCTTCCATTGCTTTTATAAAAACATATTGAAAACTTTTACAATGGCCACTTGGCACCTTCTACTTGACCCTGAGAAAAGCTTATTGAAATAAGCTTTCAAAACTCAAAATAAATTTGAAACATGGATGCCAACACTTATCATGCTCCACTGAGTTACCACAAGACATGTGGTACATTCTGAGCAACTTATAGGAATTATAAAGTGTGTCTCGACCGCTGACACTTGGTAGCTTCCACACGACTTTGATACTTAGATAATATTTAGGCAAAATAAACTCACGCCCATGCTCTATGTCAAAACTTCACTACCTCGAAACCAAAATGCGCAGGGACAAAACTTGGAGCACACAACTAAAAATTAAAAAATAAAAAATGTAGAGTTTTTTACTCTACACATCTCTCTAGTTGTCACCATATAACATCTCATCTCCCATCATTTCTCCTAGTCCTATATCTTCATATATAATATCTTAGTCACATCCTATATCTAATAACTAACATGTTTAACAATCATCATCATCCTAATACTCTAATCCATCATCATCATACTCTAATCTCATCTAAACTACATTATCCTATGGCATTTTCAGACTATGTAGGTAACACTCAGTCATATGGTGTGCCTAAGGTCAGTGCAGCCACTCTCACCTCTTTTCCCACCATTCATTATCACATCTATCTTGTCCTTCATCATCCCTATGTATTACATTTAATCATTAATTAATTGGTCTAATTGATCAATCACCATCCCCATAATCATCTCCTTAATATTTTTAATAATCACCCACACTTATTGATTAGACCCGACAAATCAAAAAATCCATCTTTTCTTCCATAAGGTATCCATTATCACTGATTGATCAATTCATCATTTAAATTTTAATGTTTCCTCATTCAATTGGGGCATGACTAGGACCATAACTTTATTATCTTCTCTTACCCCATGCATGTGTCTTTGTTAGGGGAATTATTGCTATCAATCACATTATAGCTCATTAATTTGATGCATTACAGATTAAATCTTACCATTTATATTTTGGTCACTTGATTATATTGATTGTTCTCTCTCATCAACTTCACCATATCATTTGACTTCTACTTTGAGTTATACTCATCATTAATTTTATTAAACCATTATCTGATTTTGGCATGATGCTCTCCCAACATGTGTCTTTACTTGGGATATGTTGAAAGCACATGGCCTTTATCATATTCATCTATATTTCTCCCTCACATGTTCCCTTGCCTATGATATGTCTTAATATTTTGGCCTTTTACCTTATCATCATCATATCATAGTTGGTTCCCCCTTGGGATATGTCAACAACCGTGACACAATCATTCCTGCTCCTTGTGCATAGGTCTTTACTAAGGGCATAATCACTTTGTATCTCCCTTATTATGTTAATTTCATATTATTCATCATAAGTCCCCCATCATCTTCATCTACAGTTCTCCCTCTCATGTTCCCTTGCCTAGGATATGTCTAAATATTGTGGCCTTTTGTCTTATCATCATCATATCATAGTTAGTTCCCCCTTGGGATGTGTCAACAACCATGACACAATAATTCCTGCTCCTTATGTATAGGTCTTTACTAAGGGCATAATCACTTTGTATCTCCCTTATCATCCCAACCCCTTATCTCTTCCCACATCCCACCCCTCATTTCCTCTTTCCAGTGGCCATCTGACTTCTTCCTCCCTACATGTCCCCTCAAGGGGGTATCATGTGTCTACTAACATTAATCCATGAGTGTATTTATTCTTTGAAACACCATTACTCCTACTTTGTCTACTCGTAATGACCTTTCAAAAAGGGGGAAAATGTATGCATTTAAATTTGTTTGTTTTCTTCAGTTACTAATTTTATCCAATACTCTTATATCTTGCCTTATTTTGTATAATTAATTTTATTAATACCTTTATATCCATTTTGTTCAATACCCCTTCTTCATTATTCATTTCACATAATAACCTTATAACATCTTTTAACCTAATTAATTCATCTAATTCCCTATTATCCACTAACTAACCCTATTTATATAATAATTTGGATTTTAAAATTCCCTCCCACCTACCCTAGCCTATGACTAGTCTTTTCTACACCCATAGACTCTCTATAACCCCTTAATCATGTGAATAATCACCCACTAATCATGATTAAACATCCACAAAGACTCTAGAGGCTTGTACCTCTAGAACATTCCCTCCTCTAGAATGATCCCAAAAAAAATTAATTCCTTGAATAATTCTCCACCATTGATCTTCCTACACCCAACTTTAAATTTTGTCCATTGATTCTCCCTCCTTTCTCTATTTAAATAAGCCACCCATCTATTTCCAAATTAGTTATAAAATCCATTATCCTTCATGTTAAAATTTTATATCAACTAAATCTATCAAATGATCATTTTACTCCATTAGCAAACTATTCTCCATTACTACAACTTCAAGGTTTGAGTCTACATCAAGTGATCAACCATAATTAATTTGGAGCAATATTGGGTCTAAGAGGTCATGATCTGGTATAATTTTGTTTTGAGTTCATTTTTATTTGCATTATGAACTTCCTTATTTCAAATTTTGATATAATTTCCATATCTAAATTCCATTTCTCAAATCTCTCTCTCTCTCTCTCTCTCTCTCTCTCTCTCTCTCTCTCTCTCTCTCTCTCTCTCTCTCTCTCTCTCTCTCTCTCTCTCTCTCTCTCTCTCTCTCTCTCTCTCTCTCTCTCTCTCTCTCTCTCTCTCTCTCTCTCTCTCTCTGACACACACACACGCGCACACACACAGAGACTTGACAAATATTCAAGTAACCTGGATGATAAAATAATAAAATATCTCATGTCTAAGCCTAATGTATGATATTTCAAGTGTTGAAATAGAACTAATTAAATTCCATTACATTTTAAATATTATTAGCTGTATAAAACATACTATGTCTAACACAAAGCATCATTTGACTGTAAATTTAATTAATGTTTTGAATTCTATTTGTAATGTGTATAACTATGAAAAAGAATCATGGATATATGAATGTATTTTTCTTGTGAATTTTTACAAGAGATAAGTTCTAATATAATTTTTATTGATATTATAACAACATACTATTATATTCATACTTGCATCGCTCCTAAACTTTTATGAAAGAAATAGTACAACAATAAGGTAACATATTTCCCATTATAGAAACATAAATAGTAAACTTACACATTATAGATGTCAAAAAATTATTTGTGTTGGATTCTCAACTCATGAATGTGTGGATATGCAGGGAAATTATTTATGTGATGATGGTAGTGGCTGATCCATTTCAGGTTTAAGAGGATCTCAAAAACTTCACAAAGACAATACATGCAAGTTTTTTGTTTTTTATTATTGATTGTGTCAGTTGGTTTATATTATTTTCTATTATTGATTTCGTTAATTGTTAACACTTTCCAATTTTTGTATATAGAATAAAATAAATCATCAAGATCAAGAACAAGATAAAGGTGAACTCATAATATAGCAAATTTTATCTTCGTAAAGTTTTTATCCAAGTGTTGTGTGTTCAATAAATTCAAAAAGATTCAAAAGAAACAAGCATATAGTCCTAAATAATCTATAAATAATTATTTATATGTTACATAATGATTTTTTTACAATAGCAATTGACATAATATACTTATTATGGATTGAAGACAATATGTACTACAAAATGTTGTTCTTTGTAATTTGGATCATTCATAGACCTTATATACCTTGTATGGTTTAGCTTTTCTATATTTCCATCAACTACTTTGATTAAGTAAATTGTTATCAATTTATACTAAAATCAAGCATAAGTAAATCAATTTATGATGTCCAATAATATTTGCATAAAATTCATGTTAATGGGTCAATGGTAAATAAGCATGACAAGAGAAGTAGAAAAGAGGCAGTCTGGAACCCCCCTAAACAGAGATGGTTTAAACTAAACTTTGATGGGGCATGAAAAGTAAATCTAGGGGCATCTGGTGTAGGTTGTGTGATAAAGGATTGTAGTGGTTATCTAATTAGATCATTATCTCTGAAGCTTCCAGATGGGACTAATAATGAAGTTGAGGCCCATGCATTGGTAGTTGGAGTAGAGATGGTCGTAGAATGTGGAATATCCTTCCTAGAGATTGAAGGTGATTTTATGGTAGTGATTCAAGCTATGAATAATCAAATGGATAAATCTTGGAGAATATCTAACATTTTAGATATGATCTTGCCTAAATTAATTTTTTTTAAAGATTGGACATATTCCCATTACTTTTAAGAAAGTAATAAAGTTGTTGACTTTCTTGCTAATGTAGAAGTTGATCGACTCATGGACGTAAGAATGGATAATATTAGCACTAGTTGGGAAGACTATAGAGATTTTAATCAAATTGATATATGAAATTTTTAGGTGATGTTTATTATTTTATTTATACTTTTGAATATAAATAAAATATATTTAGTTTTTTTCTTTTGCAAAGTTGGTTTCCATGATTTTATGGTGACGTATCTATAAGTTGGTTTCTATCTGGGCTTTGATGATGGAATTCTCCTTACTTCCTAGTGAAAGTACTTGCCTTGATTTATCAAAATGGCCCCTATAATATTTTATATGTGCACAATTATGGTTTGGGATTATTTTTTGAGCATGATGATTGCATGAATGCTTTCATTAAGAGTCTAGAAATCAATTTTGGGGCCATTTTTGCATGTAGAAGTGGTGAGATGGATCATTTATGTGTGGAGTCTGTAGGGTGGTTGATGATATTTGACAAAGGCAAGAACAAAGAAATGGGGTTTACTATCTTGGTATCTCAGATGCATCTTTTTAATGTTTTCTAGATTCTGATGATAGAGGTGGTGGATGCAATTGAGCATGTTTTAGGGATGGAAACTTTGGCTATGAGAAAAAGGGTAAGAGTCAATTTTGACTTGTATTCTCTTTTCACTAGCAATCTTTTTTTAGTAATTATTGGCCATTTTGGCCCACATACCAAGCTTCTACCTGATTTAAATAGATGAGTAGGGTCTCAATCGATGAATGGATCAAGTAGCTTAGAACAAGGTTTAACTTTTCAAGAGAAGGGATCTAAGCAAGTTTTCATGGTGCTGAATAATTGTAGGAATAGGTTTAAAATTTTCCTAAGTTTATACTTTTTTAGATTTTGGCCAAGTGTAGTATTTAATTTTCCTTCAGAGGAAGTGTTCCACACAAAGACCAAAATAAAATTACAAGGCTTAATTCTTTCAAGAGTTTTGTCCCACCTTATTTGGCCAAGTGTTTGAATTCTTTTAGGACTTTTATTTCAAAGTTTTTATCTAAGTTTCAAGAATTGTTTTATACATTTTATCTAAAATAATTTCCCTAAAGGGTATTTTCTTTGAAGAGGGTCCTTTTAAATTTTCTTGAAGGGTACTTTTCTCAGGAAAATTGTCCAAAAAAAATCTTGACAGGTACTTTTTATTAGGATGGTGTCCTACACATCTTTCCCAAAGGGAAATTTATTTGATAAAATTGATCTTTGTAAAAATCTCAAAGGATATCTTCTTCAAGCAAAGTGGCCAAGATAATTTTCCCAAAGGGTACATTTCTTGACAAAATGGTCCAGTTCAAGGTTTCTAAAAGGTCCTTTTCTTTTGAGAAATGGTCTAGTGTAGAAGTTACGAAGGATATGTTCCTCAATAAAATGGTCCACTTTTCAAAGTTCTGAAGGGCACTCTTCCAAGTGGAAAAGGACCAAGACATCAATTCCTCTAGACATTTCTTCCATAAGAATTATTCAATGCAAGGATAAGGCAAACGAATTCCTTTGAAAAAAGTGTTTTACATAAAGCCCAAAGGAATTTATCCATAAAAGGGGTTTGAAAGAAATAGCCCACAGAGTTGTGATCCAGATAGGTGTGCAAACATTGAGTTTGGACCTTAGGAACTAGCAGTTTAGATTTGAAAATCTAAGGACATTTATGCTAATGTCAATATAAAGCTTAATTAAAAATCTATATGTGCTTAAATTTGATGGTTTATGGGACATCAATCACATTTTATAGAATGTCAAATGATGGCCAATGGGACATCAACTTTAGGGATAGAGCAAGACAAATCTTATTGAGCTTAAATTTTATAGTCATGCAACTGTCAATGACGGCCATGTGAACATCATTTGATGGGAATGAGGATGTGAATTTTAGGATCATTAACTAGTGATTAGATTTCAAATAATGGGTCTTGGTAGATCAATGACATATGTTCAATCATAGTTTCCAAATCAATGGCATGCAAGTAGGCCAAAGAGTCAGTAAATCTCAAAAGCAAAGGCATGATGGATAAGTGGCATAAATGTGTGAGTCTAGGTAGAGGATCGATATGTCACATTCATTCACCTTACGTAAATATGATTGTGTGAGCAAGGATCAAAGGGTTAAGAATTTGAGTCATTTTTTGATGACCAATCAAAATAAAGGAGAGCCCAAATGTCTTAGATGGAGGTTGAAAGGTAGGTTTTCAACCAAGTTAAAAAAATGATGGATTCAAGTTTGAGCATGATTTAATTTGAGCTAAGATCAAATATTTTAGGATCAAATGGTGTTATTAGGGACCTATAGAGGAAGACAAGTAGACTTCAATGCTCATTACCACATCTAGCTATGTGAAAGTGACCTTTCTCCCCACTTGAGGATGCATCAATGAACCAGTTAGGAGTAGTTTCACATCAAGACAAAGTTAAAATGGCTTGATCCCACTATTGCAACTACCATGGAGCATCACAAAGAAGATATTATAATGATGCAATGGATTGGAGTGACCTAGATCAATCAGGAGGGGTTTGAGTAAGCTTGATTCATGGTGAAAGTTGTAATATCTTTGCAAATGGATTTGAACTCATTTAATTTCCTTTTTAGTGCGAAATTACCCCTTCTCTTTCTTCCCTTTTGCCATAAATATAGCCTTCGATCTATTATTTTGGATCCCTCTCTTGGGCATGACTAGACTCTACCAAGATTGAGCCTTGTAACCTCTTGAGATAAATAGAAGACTATTATCATATTTCATATTATTAAAATAGTGGGTTCATGTCAGTTTGATTGGTATAAGTGGTAGATATTTCTCCCTTAACCAAGTCCTAATCTCACCTAGTTGGTAGTTTGTCTGGTTATATAGGTTATGATTAGTGTTAAATGTCATTTGACTGAAGCCAATAGTGGATAGATTCACTGGATTAATTCTTTGAACTAGGCCTCTCCATCACCTTCCTTAGATTTACTCATTTGATGAACCTCTACATGAAATTTTGATGCATAGCATACCTTTGGAGTCATATATCTCATTATTTGTTTCTGTCTCACTAGTCTTTTAGAGGCTCAAGTATGAGTGGATGGAAAATCTTCATGGTGCATCACCATTCTTAGAGTAGTTTTCCATTTATGTGAATCCTCCCTTTTCATCCCAACTAGTCTTAGGTTTTAGAAGTAAAGGTCCAAAATGATGCATCAAAGGAGTTAGCCTCATTAAAAAACCCTAGAGTTCTAGTCTAGATATAGGCAACCCATGGTCTTAGACCATTCCCATGTTAGTCCATGTTTGAAAATAGGACTTGAAAATTCTTCCTTTCATCTAGGGTGAAATCTAGATAGATAACAGTTCTAGCATGCCCAATGGGACATCTTTAAAGTGCCTTGAAAGCATACTCTAAAATTATTAGAGGGAATTTGGAAGCTAAAAACATTAACAACATCATTTGTAATCATCTTAGGAAAATTCAAGCATCTTTGGAAGGTTTACAATGAATTGCAAGTTTAGAGATACTTTTGGTTTCATGGTTATATAGGTAAGAAGGTGTTGTCGTGATTTTGGTTCAATTCACATATTGTATAATGAGCCATGACATCCTATGAGGAAGAGTTATGCTCTCCAACTCCATATCCACACCCATACCCACCTTACCATAGTCCATATGACCCATATAATCAACATCCTCCATGTTACCAAGATCATACACCATACTTTCAGCCCCCTCCACCTCCATGGCAACTTCCTCATCCTCATGAGCAGTCTTATTACCAACCTTCTTTGCCTTGCAATCTACTTGCACCAAATACTGACTATCTACATTCAAAAATTAAGAGATTAAGAAAAGGAGCCTTATAAAGAAAAAAAGGGGAGAATTACAAACTCTTATCACTCACCAAAATACTCCTACAAACCAGCCATAGTCATCTAGTTCAGCTACCCCATCTCCCTTTCTTTCCTCCTTGATTATAGGATATTTCTTGGTCCATAATTATTCACTTAGTGACAAGGCCAATCTCTCTATTATTCCTAAATTAGTAGCATACCATTTGAATCTAGGTATGATCCTATACCTGACATTGATTTATAATGGAATGGGTCTCCCATGAAAGTATTTGGCATTGTTAAAACCCTCCAACTCACTTTTCATGCCTACCTAAAAATTTTAGTTGTACAAGACCTTATGGTAAGAAATTTTTTGCCTCATCATGCCTTATTTTTGGGTATTAACTTCATGAATAAGGTTAGTGGATACTTTTTCAAATACTTATCTCATATGGTGTGCAAGATTGAACATGGTGTGGAGGTGAAAATCAAATCTGAGCCACTCTCTAAGTTCTACATTCAGTATTTTCCCCCAAACACCCAAAAGGTAGATTGCCTTCACCTTCCTTCTCTAGAGAAATCCACTTGTGCTCAAGATCTTATACCTACCAAATAACCTGAGGTGATACCCACATGGAAGCCTTCATGGTCCATGGATCTTAATTTCATCATGCCCACCCTTAACAAGGAGGATAAAAAAGAAAAAGGTGTAAAGTTTGTTATTGATCCTTTATCCACCATTACTCAAACACTTGTTTCCCCTTTTCACATTTTTACTCAATCCCAAGATCTTCCCAAAAGATCTTTCAAGATCCCTAGTTGGAAAAATTCCCTTCACAATATCATGCAACTTGATGCTATCTATTGCCCACCCACCTTCTCTTCTCTTCAAGATCAATCAAGTATACCAAAATTAGAATTGGATCATTATAGCATGGTGGAAAAGCTATCCATGTTGGTATAGGAAGGGTCATTCATTCAAGGGATTGATAGTGATATAGTTATAGCTAAGCCTTAAGATCATGTTGGGTAAGACACTTCTAGGGATTAAAAGGTAAGCATGAGTAGGAGTTCAGTGATAAAGGGTAGTTATAATGTCTTAATGATGCAGCTAAGATAAGTGAAAGTCAAGTTGATATTTTCTTAGGAGATCAATCATATGGTAGAATTCATAGTAATTTTATTGATACTGAAGTCAATAATCCATTGGAATATCAATGGAAGCACTTGTGTCTAAACTTCTTGGGTGAGATTTAGAAACTTAATGTGGCAAATTTGAGTGATGAAATTGAATAACATGCTAATGTTTTAGATGAGGAACGTAGTGCAAATTTGGAGTTTCCAATTCAATAAAATCTTTTGCTTGAGTGAATTGATGATTTATCACCCCTCTCTATTAATGAAGAAGATGAGCAAGCCTCAATTGACCAAGAGCCTTATGAGGACCTTGTTGAAGATAAAGAAGTGGTTAATCAGCCTAATGTGTTGCAAATATATGATAGAAGTATAAAAGAACCTTGTGGTTTGTACATTGACCAAGATGATATGTCATTTTAGGAAGATTTAGAGGAATTCTACCTAAACCTAGATGCTTCACCACTACATCAACCAATGCTTGAAGAGAAACAGCTCATCATGAAGTCCAAGGAACAAAATTAGTTGCATCCCTTGACTAAAGATAATATGTTTCTCATGATGCAAGAAAAAAGAGTTTGGGAAGAAGATGATTGGGTCTTGGATTCATATCTTCAATCCCCACACCTGAGAATAGAGATAAGAGGCTCAATCACATCATCAAGAAAACATGATCATCCATTTATTCCCATCTGCCAGAAGAGGCCATCATGAAGAATCAATCATGTTTTAAAGATCCATGTTGCATCAAATAAATTCCTAATTGACCCTAGAGGAAAGTTTTTTACTTTAGGTTAGTTGTTTTAGGTTTGCCTTGTTATAATAAGTGAGTAGCACATGCAGTAGCATAATCCCCTTTTCGTTATTGTTTCATAAGTTAGTGGTACTTATGTTGGTATTTTAGGTTCCCCTCCTATTCTATTTTGCTCATTTGTAGTCTTTGTTTTTTTCAAGAGGTTATCATGATATTGGCACATGGTCTGGGTTCTCCAAGCATAGTGAACATACTTCCCTACAAGTCACCAAAATTGTTTTCCATTTTGGCCCACATACTAAGCTTCTACTTGGTTTAAATAGATGAGTAGGGTCCCAATTGATGAATGGATTAGGTGGCTTAGAAGAAGGTTCAAATTTTTAAGTGAAGGAATCCAAGCTGGTTTTCATGGTGTTAAATAGTTACAAGAATAGGTCTAGAATTTACTTAAGTTTACACCTTTTTAGCTTTTGGCCATGTGTAGCATTCAATTTTCCTTCGGAAGAAGTATTCCACATAAAGACCATAACAAAAGTACAAGGCTTAATTATTTTGGGAGTTTTGTCCCACCTTATTTGGCCAAGTTTTTGAATTATTTTGGGACTTTTGTTTTGGGCTTTTTATCAAAGTGTCAGGAATTGTTTCAAACATTTTGTTTAAAATAATTTCCCCGAAGGGTCTTTTCTTTGAAGAGGGTCCTTTTCAATTTTTTCGAAGGGTAATTTTCTGGGGAAATGATCCAAAACAAAAATCCTGAAGGGTATTTTTTCTTGGGAAGGTATCCTACACATTTTTCCTAAAGGATCATTTATTTGATAAAGTGGACATTTTTAAAAAAACCCAAGGATATCTTCTTCAAGCAAGGTGGCCAAGACAATTTGACCGAAAGGTACATTTCTCAAGAAAATGGTCTAGTTTAAGGTTTTTGAAGGGTCCTTTTATTTAGGGAAATGGTCTAGTGTAGAAGTTCTGAAGGATATGTTCCTTAAGAAAATAGTCCACTTTTTAGAGTTTTAAAGGGCACTTTTTCAAGTGGCAAAGGACCAATACATCAATTCTTTTAGACATTTATTCCAAAAGAATTATTCAAGGCAAGGATAAGGCAAACAAATTCCTTAAAAAAAAGTTTTTTACATAAATCTCGAAGGAATTTATCCAGTAAAAGGGTCTAAAAGAAATAGCACATGGAGTTTTGATCGAGACAGGTGCACAAATGTCAAGTTTAGACCTTAGAAACTAGTTGTTTGGATTTGAAAATCTAAGCACATTAGTGCTATCATCAATATAAAGCTTGGGAAAAAATATACATGTGCTTAAATTTGATAGTATGTGGGACATCAATCACATTTTTTGGAGCATCGAATGATGGTCAGTAGGATGTTAACTTTAAAGATAGAACAAGACAAATTCTATTGAGATTAAATTTTATGGTTGCATGACCATCAATGATGGTCATGTGAATGTCATTTGATGGGAATAAGGATGTCAATTTTAGGAACATTAACTAGATGTTGGTTTTCAAATAGTGGGTCCTGACAGATCAATGACATGAATTCTATTGTGGATTTCAAATCAATGGCATGCAAGTAGGTCAAAGAGTCAGTGAATCTCAAAATTAAAGGCACGATGGACAAGTGACATAAGCACATGAGTCCAAGAAAAGGATTGATGGATCATGTTCATTCACCTCAGGTAGATCTGATGGTGTGAGCAAGGGTCAAAGGGTCATAGATTCAAGTTAGTTTTCAATGACCAATCAAAACAAAAGAGAAACCAAATTTATTAGACGGAGGTTAAAAGGTTAGTTTTCAACCAAGGCAAGCAAGCATGATGGAGCTAAGATTGAGAATGATTTAGTTTGAGCTAGGAGTGAATATTTTGGGATTAGATGATGCCATTGGGGACCTACAGAGGAAAACACATAGACTTAAATGGACATCACCAAAGCTAGTTACATGAAAGTGACCTTTCCCCCTACTTGGGCATGCATCAACGAACCAGTCAGGAGTAGTTTTGCATCAAGACAAAGTAAAAATGACTTGATCCCACCATTGTACCATGGATCATCACAGAGAAGATATTGTAATGATGTAATGGACTGGAGTGACTTGGATCAATCAAGAGGGATTTGAGTGAGCTTGATTTGTGATGGTAGTTGTAACAGATTTTCAAATGGATTTGAACTCATTTTGTTCCTTTTCAAGTGCCAAAATCCCCCCCTCTCTTACTTCTCTTTTGCTATAAATATAGCCTTTGATCTATTATTTTGGATCCCTCTCTTAGGCATGACTAGACTCTGCTAAGATTGAGCCGTGTAACCTTTTGAGATAAATAGAAGATCATTGTCATATTTCATATAATTAGACTATTCTGTTCATGTCAGTTTGATTGGTATAAGTGGTAGATCCTTCTCCCTTAACCAAGTCCTGATCTCACCTCCCTGATAGATTGGTTGGTTATATAGGTTATGTTTAGTATTCAATGTCATTTCACTGAAGCCAATAGTGGATAGATTGAATGGATCAGTGCCTTGAATTTGGCCTTTCCATTACCTCCCTTAGGTTTTACTCATTTGATGAACCTCTACATGAAATGTTGATGCATAGCAGGCCTTTGGATTCATAGATCATATTATTCGTTTCTATCTCACTAGTGTTTTGAGGCTCAAGTATGAGTGGATGGACAATCTTCATGGTGCATCACTGTACTTAGATTAGCTTTCCATTTATGTGACTCCTCCCTTTTCAACCTAACCAGTCTTAGGTTTTAAAAGTAAAGGTCCAAAATGATGGATTAGAGGAGCTAGCCTCATTAAAAAACCCTAGAGGTCTGGTCTAGATATAGGCAACCCATGGCCTTAGACCATTCCCATGTTAGTCTAGGTTTGAAAGTAGGACTTGAACATTCCTCCTTTCAGCTAAGGTGTAATCTGGATAGCTAACAGTAATGTCAAACTTAGAGCAGATTTAGAAGTTGATAGAATTTTTTGTGTGGTTGGAATATAGGTAGGGTTTTCTACCAGAAATTGGAACCCTCCCCTTGGTCCACCTCCCACTCTCCCATTATTTGGTAGGGATACCCTGGGTTTTATCCCTTTATATATATTTCATGTTATTGATTCAAGGTTTCTTGAGTTAGTGGATTTTTCTCAAGAAGTGGATGAGGCCTGCTGATCTAGGTAACAATTTAGGTACAATTTGGGCAATGGTTCTACCCCAATTGATGATGGAAATTTAGGAACAATAACTATAGCTCTGATTGACTCTCCATTTGAACCATTGGAAATTTAAGAAAAAGGAGAACATAGTGAGATGGAAAAATATCTCTAATTAGTGGTTTCTTAATCTTGAAAACCCAATGGAATTACCCCAAATTTTAATTTTAGTAGTGTAGTCTAAAAATACTAAGTTTATAAAAATAGTAATTCCTCAAATTTTGTATTGTTGTAAATTTTGGAAGTTGAACCACTAAATCTCCCTTGAGATTGGTGACCTTCCACATCCTTCTCCTACCTTAAAAAAGTGTATAAATGAAGATGTAACCTGAAATGGAAATTAGACATCTCTTCCCAGAGATAAGCATGTGGCTGTATTGCAATCTTGAGTAATAAAACATCTCTTCTCAGAGAAATCATTGTTACTATGTTATTTTTGTGTTCTTGAAATATCTATCAATCAAAACTTCTAAGTTTTGGATCACCTGCATAGGTAAATAGAAAGTGGCATGGAATAGGGGCAATTGTATCCCTGAAGTCCAAGATTTGTTTCAGTCTATTCTAGGTTTGGAAGAATGGCATGTGCTCAAAATAAATTTAAAATGAGTCAAGGAAATCAAATGGTTGGCAAAGGGAGATTCAATGGGGATTTTCAAGTCTCCCCTAGTGAAAAGGGCAATTATAGTTGTTGAAGGACTTGGGTAGTTCAAAGAGACATCTGGTCTTCTCTAATCAGTAAGAGACAGTTGGAGCAGAGTCTGGAAAGGTGGTAGCATTAGGTGTAGTATTTTTTGAAGTCAGAGAATAGGAAGTTCATGAGAACATATTCAAAAAGACTACTAAACCATGCATATTGGGTGACTTCCTACCTAGTAATGGGAGAATGGTAGAATTAATAATAATGGAATGAATGTTTTTTTGGTTTTGTTTGGTCTTTAAGGCTAGTTTTGGGACTATATGTTATAATTAGTCAAACTTAGCATGAATGTTAGATAGCTTGAAAGGTTTTTATAGTGACTATTAGACTATTTTCTATTGGATAGTAACTATTGATAGCCTAATATATGAAAATATTTGGTTTTTTGGTTTGATTATTATGCCCTAACATAGTTAAATGTTAAGCCATACCAGTATTTTTTTCTCTTAAATATCATATGTTATAAGGTCTAGGTAACCGTAAACTCTCTAGCATTGACAAAAAAAATATTTGCATAAATTATTTATACTATTTAATATGAGTTTTGCAATCATTTTGTAATTTTTTTCATGTAGTTATATAATTTACAATTTAAAGATATACTTTCATACTTTATTATATAAGTGTTACAAATTCATTGAGATGACTTCATAAAGTTTTATATTTCTCTAAGAGTTTTACTCAAACCATGTTACAAACAAATCTAAGACTGACTTTATTGACAAATATTCTCTTATTAGATTTTATAATAAAGCTTTACCTATATGTTTATATTTATAATGATTATTGCATCTGCATTGAATCTTTTAAACCCTCTCTTGAAATACATAATGAATAAGAGTAGGTGTTGCTCACTAACTAACAAGCGTAGGATATTTTTTCCACACCTTCATTACAAATAATAGATTCATTACCTCATCAACTTTTACGAAGGAAATAATCAAAAAATAAAGGCCTATGTTATTGGTATTCACCCTCTCCACCACTTATCTCAATGCAAAACATAAAGCCAACATGTTTACCTTTTTGATATGTTTCTAGAATGCATTCATCACAATAAATCAATCAATTCATAATTTTAATATGTTTGGCAATCTATTTTCTATAAAATTATATAAATTCATTTTTACAATCATAAAAGATTGATTTCATGATTTCTTAATTTGCTACAAACCCTACCAACTCTACCGTCTACTTATCGTAGGGACTTGACACCATGCTTCCTTGTTAATAATAATTTAATTTTTATTTAATGTATTGATAATATAATTAAGATAATTAAATAATTATATATAATATTTGTAATCATTTTAACTTTTTAGGACTTAGTAGATGTAAATCCTATGTTGTTAAAGGGATGATTATTGTAAATTAGGTAGATATATGGAATGAATATAGACATTGATTTGTATTAGAATTGACTTATTTTGACCTTTATAAAAATAACAATAAATAATGTAAACAAATAATTAGATGGAAATTGACTAAAGTGTGAGATCTAGAGGTTGCAAACTAAGATAGAGGCTGATTTGAGTGTCATGGACAAGACCCTGGTGTCAAAAACCTTCTTGGATAGTATCTCCCTAATTAGACAGTAGCACCATGTGACATTAGTGTCCTCTATGAAAAACTTTTTTATGTTTCTGATGCACCTATGTCTAGGTCTATCAATCTTGTTCCTATGCACATAAGTTTTGGTTCTCTATAGATGAGGTGTTTTGACTAATTTATGTGTAAACCCTAAACCTCCATGTTGCTCAGGCATCTAGTTGTCACAAGTAGTAAAGTGTGTTGTTAGTAGGGTAGTTTAGACATCCTCAATAACCCATTGTGATTAAAATTTCCTACATACCAATACTCTAAAGAGTGATTAATCTCAATGTATTTCTCCCAACCTAAATGTTGGTGGAAGTACAAATAAAGATAGTATAAATGTTGGATTGAGTGCTCAGAATGTGTTTGAGACTAGAAACCTAATTAATCTGATAATATGAATGTTTTGGATGGTTGCATATATAAGTAGGGCAGAATAGGGATTGATAATCTTGATTGTGCACAACTTGTTCTAAGTTTATTTTTGTAATTTACATCTACTTTCCATCTAATAAATAAAGGGATAAAATTTATGTATATATATTATTCTAGTGCTTTTGTAGGTCTTAAAAAAGGTATAGGTCAACCCTAGGTGGTTTTGCTCATTTGAAAAGATATCCATTGGTAACAAAAGGAGGGAAAAGGATAATAGTTCCAAAATTAGGACACTAACGGCATGGGGTGTTACTGTCCCTATTATGGCACTAGTGTTCAAGTGGAAAAACCTGAGGCAATAGGGGCCATGATGCTAAAATAAGGGTTTGGGACTACTTTAGAGATGCTTAAGGATGCATGTGGCTAGCACAAAGGTTGGATAATTGTCTAAATAGGCCCTAAGATAGGTCTAGGGCTAAGCTAGGGAAGAGTGGTCTCAAGTAACATTCTTAATATTCAAGTGTCATTTTTAGGTGATTACATTTGCCCCCATTTATTATAAAAATGTAGCTAAGCAAAATGACTAGGATAAAGGAAAAAATACTTGAACTTAACTAAGAGGCGAACCCCATGAACCTAGATTTAAGTATGTGAAGTATGTTTTATTACATGTCCTATAAATAAAATGTGCATAGATAAATCCTTAATATATATCAAAATCAAAAGACAAAACTGAGTAAAGACATAAGAGAGAGGAAAAAAATGAATACCCCTCATTGGGTATGCGAACCAATGAATAAACTTGGTGATAACCTTTGTGTGTGTGTGTAGATAATGATCAATCAGTGAATAAATTGGAATAAGCTAATGGATTACTCAATCCCTATGTGTGGGTGGCTCAATAAGTCAATCTATTTTTGACTCCATAATTGCCCACCCCTGCTTGGTGGATCATGACTTGTGAATAGCTTGGATTGGATTGATGGTGTGTCCAACCCTCTCATATAAGTGGATCAAGAACTCAAGTAGAATATGAATCCATCATTACCTACCCATGTGTATTAGATACATTTAAAACCAAAATTTTTGGATGTAATTGGAGATGTGTAACTATGCATGTCAGCTCTACAACCACTTGGGAATATTAGTTAGCTCTGGGCCATTCATGAATGCCAACCAATGTAGATGGAGTAAGTCATGAATCTGATGTGTAACTTGGAACATAGTATCTAATTTGTATAATGTAGAGAATGACATGGAGTTTGTCATTCCATCTGATCAACCAATGTATAAGTGAGCATATAGAAACAATGTGTCATATACATGCCCCCAAATCTAATATCTGAATATATGGATTATGGATTGAGTTTTAATAATAATTACTTGAGTATCTTAATTGAAACAAGAAAGATCATGTCATGCATGATTCCCTTAACTTGAGCAAACTAGTATGAATATGTGTTAAATTGAGCCAAAACTAGTAATCAATAATTAAACCTATGCAAACCTCGACTATACCTATTATAATTTTTTGCCAATATAGATTTTTTTCAAATTGAGGCTACTGGACAGTAGTGTCATATCTCAGATAGTATCACCATGTGGTACTAGCATCCCAATTTAGGTGCTAATGTTTAACTGTTCTAACTTCTATGCAACTATAACTTATCTCTATGTCATTGCTTCCCACTATATTTTCTTGAAATTGATTTCTATATTTTGTGCTTGTGTGCTAAAAAATTTACTCTAAATGAATTCAAATAGCTTGATCTCAATGGCAAACCCCTGTGAATGCCTCATCTTTTAAGGGGAGTTATTGTACGTATGCAATAACTATCATTAAAATAAAAAGCTCTATAAAATGTGTGTTATTCAAAGCATATATGATATATGTGTAATAAACCAATATGATGTGCATACATAACATCAGAATGTAAGCTAATCTAAGCATATGTTTGTAATGTGAGATGTATGTTAGGTCTAGCATTCACAAGGTTGTCAAGATAGATATAATAATGTATATGAACATCAACTTTGAGAAATAACTAAGTAGCTACCCAAGGGGATGGGGCATGATGTCCATTATGGCACCCAAGTAGAAAGGGGAGATGCCATAGGTCCCTCATTGAATCTAAAATTGGATTATGTAAAAAGCATGAGATAAGCATCATGGCCATGATGCATAAAATAAATAATACATACAACACACATAAGGCATGTAAAGTAAGCCAAGGGGCCACAACATAAGGGACATGGGCACAGGTTATTAAATCTGAGAAATTAAGACACATAAGGACATGTTTAAATTTACACATTTGTAAACAATAAGCAAATTGTCTTAGAGACACACAAAAGGACATGTTCAAATGTCTACATACACAATCAATAAGGCACACACAAGGACATGGGCACATATCCAAAGCATACATATAAAGAAGAGAAGTGGCATATCGCCATAAACTAATGGCATATTCCAATGTCCATGAATAGAAGAATCATAGAGACATAATTAATTCTACACTAGGAAATATAGAAATGAAAGCATGCATGAACATGTGGCATAAATCTACATATAAGAGCTAAGATGTACATAAGTTAAGTCTAAAGTAGTAATAGTCGACAAACAATTTGAGTAGGTGTAGGATGATCAATATCAATATATACCATGTTAAATATTTGATGTATAGTTTAGAAAGATGTAACCTGTAAATCAAAATTGTCTACAAGATGGCCCTAAATGGATGAATGTATCAAATGAGGAACCTGTGTATCTATGTATATGCCCCCAATAGGTAGATAGTAGTGAATTTGGATTTGTGTAGTGGACCTAGGTCCTATAAGTATCTGTGAACACTTGATAATAACAAGTGAAGCATGTATGTATCATAAAAACTAACTATACTACGACAGCATATGTATGTCTATAAAAATAAGAGATGTAAACATGACAATGCATACAATCTACAACTTGTACTTTTAAGTAAATATTTGAATGTTTTGACATATTATATTATATTTGTATTTTATAGATATTATCTGTGTACAAGTAATATGAAAATAGTTTTTATATGTAAAATATCCTTAGATGCATGATGTTCAATGGGTTCTTTATTTCTTTACATCAAGTGAAGCTAGACAATACAATTTTGGGCTAAGATTTTATGTGACTATGTATGGACCAAACCAATTTGGTTTGAATTTTCTTTTTTTTCTCTTATTTGGAATTAATGTTCTTGAGATTTTATTTTAAAACCAAATCATTGTCTTCAAATTTTTTTATGTGAAAATGGCTATTATAGGTATAATGGATTCATTTCTGATATGCTCTGGGATGCTCTATGGCTTGAATGCATATGTGATCCAACAATTCTAATTCATGGAGATGTTTTTTTATGTATTAGTCATCTGTAATGAGTCCTTTCAATGACACCATAAGGATGGGATTTATAATTCTAATGGGATAATTGCTTGTGTCATATACTAGTGAATAAGGAATAACTCCATTAGTGTGTAAATACTAGTTTAGTAGGCCCATAGTGCACATATGACTTGATTGTGCCAATCATCACCATATTTGGTAACTATTTTACTAAGGATATAGTTAATTTTATTATTTGTAGCTTATACTTGACCATTGCCCTATGGTTATTATGGAATAGAGAGTATGTGTCGAATTTTATATTTATGACAAAAAAAATTCACTATTTTATTCTTAAAATAAGTTCCATTATCTGTAATGATGGTCATTGGGAGGCCAAAATGTGAATAATGTTGGTCATGAGGAAATGGAATATATCTTATCCATTCATGGATTGTAATGAAATGGCCTCCACCCATTTTATAAAGTATTTTTTAGCTATGATAATGAATTTTTAACCTCCTATAGATTTTAGATTTATCTTACCGATTAGATCAAAGCCCCATAGCATGAATGGTCATGGGGATACTATGGCTTGTAGTTAATGCAAAGGGACATGATATAGGTTACTATGGCATTGACATTTGTCACATAAATTTTCATATTCTTAACATTCTTAATCCATGGTTGGTAAATAGAAACCTTGTCTAAGTAATTTTTGTGACATTACTTTATCAGTGAATTGGCCACCACATTCATTGTTATGCACCTATGTAATAGATAACTTAGCCTCCTCAGTTGTTAAACATCAGAGTAAGTGTCACTTAAAAGATCATTTGAATAAGTTCCTACTAATAAGACATATCAGATGGAGTTTTTTTGTAGTTTGAACTTTTCATTCCTTGTGAAAGTGTCTGGTGTAATAGATTTGTGTCTAAAATTCTATATATTAGAGAACCATTCATACATTGTTATACTACATGTGGTAACTAATATTGTTAGAGCTATGAGGTCAACTAGTACACTAATGGAGATTTTAATAATTTGATAGTGAAGATAATTTGGTCTTCATCTATGCCATGGGGATCAATGATGTTTCACTGGCCATTACATCAGCATGACAATTATCTTTACGTGGAATGTTTTCAATAGAGAAGTTTTAAAATTGAGCTTGTAGACATTTAACCATATTCTTGTATGGAATAAGGCATTCTTATTTAGTTTGGTAGATGTATATAACATGATTGATAATTAATTATGGATCCCTATAAACTTTAATTGATTTAATTTAGAGAGCCTGAGCTTGTTGAAGGCTTAGGATAAAGACCACATATTATATAATGTTTTTGGTACATGAAAAATTGAGTTATTAAGCAAGGGGTATTGTTTGCCCAAATGGGTTGATGAAAATAATACCTACCCCAACACTATATGCACATCTAGAACCATTAAATAACATTTTCCATGTGTTGGAAGTGGTATTATACATTTTGAAATCATCATTGATAGGATTTGTGTCCAATAATGGCACTACTACCAAATGATCTGCAATTATTTGGCCTTTTACTAATTTTTTAAAGATAATATTGAGGCAAATTTTGTGAGTAACATAGCCCATTTTTTAATACAGGCCAAGAGATGTGGTTTTAACATAAGGAACTTTACAATATTGAATTTTGTAATGACTTGCATCTCATTATTAGTCATATAGTGCTAGAACTTTTGAGTACTGAATACAAGTTTCAAATAAAGTATTTATATTATTGGATAATTTTGTTTGTAATCAACAAGTGTAGGACTAATGTAGTAAATAGATCATTCTTTATGTTGATCATCAAGTCATGCCAAGGATGCATGGAGTTTATGATCTATCATTGAGTAGTAAAGGCGAAGTGGTATGTCAAGTGTTGGTGGTACCAGTACAGGTAGGTTCAACAGGTACTATTTGAGTATGTCAAATATTTCTTGACATGTAATATCCCATTCAAATTCTATATCCTTCTTAAGTAATCTAGTGAATGATTGAGTCTTATTTGCTATTTGTGCCACAAAGTGGTGTATTTCTTGAATCTTGTCTTGTAAGTAGCGAAGTTGATTTAAGTTGGTAGGAGGAGGCATGTCCATTATGGTTTTGAATTTATTTAGGTCAACCTTGATATAGTGTTGGGATATTATGAATCCCATGATTTTATCAGATGAAACCCCAAACATGAATTTCTTTGGATTTTGTCGTGCATTGTATTTTCTCAATCTTTAGAAAATCTATCATAAATCTATTACATGGTGTTATCACTCTTCTGAATTTACAAGTAATTCATTGACATAATATTCAAATATCTTATGAATTAAATCATGAAATATATGGGTCATTTTTCATTGGTATGTTGTTCTTGCATTTTTTAATCTAAAAGACATGACTATATAGCAAAAAGTACCCCATTATATAGTAAAAGAAGTTTTTCTTGATCTTATTCAACAATCTTGATTTGATTATAACCAATTAAATTGTCCATAAAAGAGAGAATTTCATATCCTATTGTGGATTTCACTATCATATCAATTTTGGGTATGAGAAAATCATCCTTACGACATGTTTTGTTTAAGTCTCTAGAATCAAAACAACATCAGATTTGGTTGTTATGTTTAATAATTGGGATAATATTAGCAACCCACTGGGGAAGAGAAACTCATCATATGAAATTATCTTCAAGAAGCCATTAGATCTCATCTTTGACTAAAATAGAAACCTTGGGGTGCATTTTTAAATTTTTTTGTTTAATCGGTTTTGCATTAGGATAGAGTGTAATCTTGGGTATTATGGTTGAGGGATCAATGTCAGCGATATTGGAATAGGCCCAAGTGAAAAATTCAAGGAAATATTTTTAAAAATGATGAATATCTATATATTCTTATTTACATAGGTAAGAAACTAATAATATGATGTGAGGATCAGTATTGATGCCATAATTGAATTCAACTATCTCTTCATTAAGTAATATATATTGATCCATAGTGTATGGTGTTGTAGGGATAGTATCATCTATGTCAGGTGAAATATCATTGAAAATATATGAATACTCACCAAAGTATGCCTAGGAATTTTTGGGATGAGGAAATATGTTCTTATTATATAAGGAAGGGAGATCCTTGTCATTATAAAATTTGTCAAAAGTAGGTAAATCTAGAGAAGTTGTATCATCGATAAGATTAGGGTAAATAATTGAGAAAGTAGAAACATGATTTACCATATCATCTACTCATGGAATAGGTCAAAAAAACATTATATGCTTAGAGGACTTGGTATTATTTGTGATATATTTATATCTAAGTCCTTGTCTATCTTGTTGATCATATGTCTCAATGGGATTAAGGATTCCTTGATCATTATTAAGGCCTTGTCCTATGTAACCCATTTTTTAGAAATATTTCAATGTAAAAGAAGTAAATTTATTATCCTATGCTCTAGAGGTGTTTAGGTGAGTTATACATAAACTCTGAATAGTAGACTAGAGGGGTGTTGTATCAAAATACATGTGAGGAATATAGTTGTGTGAAAGCTCTATATGTTGACAATATTTGAATGTTTCTTGATCCATACGTCATGTGTAGATATGACATTCATAGTTGAAATTTAAACATGCATGTAAAGTGGATGGAACTGCATGCATATCAAGGATTCAAGGTTTTCCAAGCATGATATTGTAATTAAAATCATTAGGCATAACTTGACATGTTGTATGTAGTGTTCTAGGTCCCAATGTAAGGTTTAGTGTAATTTGACCCAAAACTTTACATGGAATAGTATCGAACCCTCAAATGTTCATATCAAAAGGATCCAAATCCTTAGCATGTATATTAATAATATAAAGAAAAGAGTTATTACAAATGTTCAATCCCAATCCATTGTCAACTAAAATGCATTTCACACTCACCTTGTTAATTCACAATGAAATGTAAAGAGGCATGTGTAGATATATGATGTGCTGAGTTGGGAGTTTTATAATGAAATATGTTCTTTGGTCCAATTAATAATATTAATTATGAAAACAACATAATTTGTCTCTCTTGTGCGAGCCACCTGAGTATCATGGAGTGTCACATATAAAATGTCTTTCTATGTGTCAGAATGTTGTAAGACCTCTAAAATGGAAACTATTGTTGAAGAAACATTTCTCTATTTGATGAAACTGTAGCCATAGGTTTTTTTAACCTACCATGCTTTAGGACCACATGTGGACATCAAATCTTGGATTGTAGGTCTACTACAAACACAGAGCTAGTAGTAGAGGTGAGATAATAGTTAGATGTGCGGGGTCAAGAAGTAGGAGGGATAAGAGAGATTGTTGATGTTATAGTATGCCTAGTAGTGATAGGGAAGGAATCAAAGTGAATCAAATAACAAAAGGCATCTAAAGGAGACATGTTAATTTTAGGTGATGAATTTGGTATCTTATGTAATATATCTTCTATTTGTTTAAATATTTGTCTCTTAATTAAATTCCATATAAGATAATAATAACATGATAAATAAATAATGAATCATGACATACAGTTTAATTGATATAAAAAATAATGTATACATGTGTTTGTCTTTTTTGAGTTTATTCTAAATTAAAGGAAACAAGCATGCAAATGAAAGTATTAGATTTTAAATCAAAAAGTGGTAAACTTATTCTATACCAAATAAAAATTAGAAGATATGTGGATCTAAAATTTGAATATGGATCTTAGAAAATTAGAAACATAAACCCTAGGGTTATTTAGGGTTAGGGTTTATGTAATATTTAAAGTAAGTTAGGTTCACCAAATGTTTTAACTTTTTAGGAATTAGTAGATGTAAATCCTAGGTTGTTAAAGGGTTGAGTATAGTAAATCAAGGTAGAAATATGTAATAAATATAGCCACTGATTTGTAATAGAATTAACTTAGTTTGACCTTTCTAAATATAACAAAAAATAATGTAAACAAATATTTAGCTAGAAACTAATTAACAAAATAGATCTTGAGGCTACAAACTAAGACATAGGTTGATCTAAGTGTTGTGGACAAGACCCAAGTGTCAAAACCCTTTCTAGATAGTAGCCCACTAATTGTACAATAACACTATGTGGTACTAGTGTCCCTATTTTGGCACTATTGTCCTCTATGCAAAATTATTCTGAGCTTCTAGATGCACTTGTGTCTAGGTCTGCCAAGCCTATTCTTATGTACATGAGTTTTGGATATTTGTAAATGACCTATTTTGACTGATTTTATATGTAAACCCTACACCTATTGTTGTTAGGTTATCTAGTTGGCACAAGTAGTAAAGTGTGTTGTTAGTGGGGTAGGTTGGACATCCTAAACACCCTATTGTGATGAGAGTCACCTACATACCAATACTTCAAAGAGGTATCAAACTTGATGTATTTCTCCCCACCTAAGTGATGGTGTAAATTCAAGTGAAACTAGTATGAATGTTAGATCGAGTGCTCTATATTTGCTTGAGACTAGAAACCTGATTAATATGAACATAGGAATATTGTATATAGTTGTATGCAGAAGTAGGGCAGAATAGGGATTAATAACCTTGATTTTGCACAACTTATTTTGAGTTTGTTTGTGTAATTTTCATTTGATCTCCATCTAGTGGATAAATGGATAAAATTCATGTGTGTGTGTATTGTTATAGTGATTATATAGGTCTTAAAAGAGGTCTAGCTTGACCCTAGGTGGTTGCTCATTTTAAAAGATATTCATTGGTAAAAAAAAGAGGGAAAAGAAAAATAGTGCCAAAATTGGGACACTAGTGCCATGTGGCACTATTGTTCCTATTATGGCACTAGTGTCCAGGTGGTAGAACCTGAGGTACTAGGGTCCAGGATGCTAAAATGAGGGTCTATGACTAATTTAAGGATGCTTAGAGATGTTTGTGGCCCACATGAAGGTTAGATAAGTCTCTAAATAGGCCTTGCATTAGGTCTAGGGCTAAGCTAGGTTGGGTGGTCTTAAATAACATTCTTAGCACTAAAGTGTTATTTGTAGGTGATTAAAGTAACCTACCATCTTTTACATTAATGAAATTAAATTATTTTTTATTTTTTTAAATTATAATTTTTAAAAAATAATTTAGAAATATGTTGTTGTATAATTGTTACAAATAGAAATGCCAACTTAAATTATTGAATTTTGATTTTTTTATTGAACTTGTTATTAACAAGTGTGGCATAATAGTTAGTCATTGCCTTTATATTGTAATCATAGAATTAAAATAGATGAAGGTCATTTGCAATAAACACATTGTGTAGGATAAATAATAAAATTTATGAATGTGTTGGGCCCCTAATTTTGAAGACATTTTGGCTAAGTAATTTTGATGGCAAGTAGCATCAGAGAGACATAGTGTAGAATACCATGGTGCAAAAGAGCTAAGTCCTATGGAGAAACAAAGCATGATACACAAAGCACAGGAGAATGTAGGAATCAAATATTAGTAAAAGACTTGAAAAAAGTGAAGAAATCAAAGATGGTTATGGAGTGGTTCATAGGAGTGTTAGAAAAGACTAAGTCAAACATGAATCTAGCATCAGCCTCGGGAAGAAAGGTGCTTGGAAATGAGGACCCAACATAGAGATAAAATATAGGGGCAGTTAGGCCTAGCTGCATAACAATTTATTGTAAATGGCTTGCCACAACTCAATTTTGTTAATGATCATTGGTGAGTCATATTTTTTGTATTTACTTATGTAAATGATTGGTTAGGGTAGACCAAGTGTAAATACCCCCTTGATCTACTTAGTGTTATTTTTGATGAGTTGTTTATTGTTGTAATTTTGGAATCACTGTAATCTTGACATAACTTATGAATGTAATAGATGGAAGACCATGTTGATGTAATTCTTGTGTTCATCACTCTATGGTTACAATGGAGTTGATAATGTTTGTTATCAATTTATGCCAATTTTTTTTTTTTTTAGCTAGTTAATTGATGAAAAAATAAACTGAGTTAGATGCAAAACTAAGAATGAGTTTAGGACTAAATGCTTGTTTGAGCACCCTAGCTTAGGAAAGTATAAGAATACATTTTTTCATGATAAAACCAATGGGAAGCAGTCTTAAGATGCATGTTTTGGGTGAGTGCATAAGAACCTTTTCTTGTATGAAATATCAGTGTTATAGTACATTGGAACTCTTGTTTTCGTAGGCATGCAACTAGAAAAAAATATGTCAACTTAAAGGAAAAGAGCCCAATAAAATGACTAATATATTTTCTTGGTAAATTATTTACCTTAAACAAAATAACATTTAAATTTTTTACTAATCAAAATCATCTTAATTAATTGATTTATAAACAATTATTTTACTTAACTATATTAATTTTTTTTAATTTTGTTCTAATTAAAAGCATCTTAATTAATTACTTTATAAACAATTGAATTACTTTAACTATATTATATAATTTTTTTACTAAGATGCTTATAGGTATAAATGAATAAATATCCACACATTGCAAATTAGAACATTTGAATAATAAATATGTAATAGAGCAATGAAGCCTTCATTGTGTAGATAATTGTATTTAGAAAATGTTTGCAAATATTTAGTTCATAGTTGTAAACCTTGTGTTAAATAGAGAAATTACTTAAGAACATAAGGTCCAACTTAAATTGCCCAATAATAGAAACATTTATTCATAATCCATAAATTTTAACTTGTAATGGACTCGAAAGGAAAATTCATGTAATTAATAAAAATATCATTCCTTACTTATAAAGAGAAAAGAATGCACTCACAAAGTGTTATAGAAAGAGATAACCATGTCCATTTGATGTGTTATGTCATATAAAAAGTGTCAGTGGATTCGGTCTGAACACCATATTTTTACTAAGAATCAAGTGTAGTTCAAATTCTTATATATGTAATAGAATAGATAAATAAACTAGCATATCCATATTTATGGTTTTCTATACGAGAGGCGCCAATTATATTATCAAACATTGATTGATAACGATTAATTTTTTTTTAAATGGTTAAAAAATAGTATAATATATTTAATTATCTATTTGTATATTTTAGATTATTTATATATATGTCATATAATAATATTATTAATATATGAATAAATATTATTCCCAATAGTATTAATATATGTATATTAGAATTTTTAGGTAATTTTTTAAAAAAATATAAAAATAATGAGAAATATTGCTAAATAATAATTTATGGATCAATCACCCTTTAATGGTTCAATAGTAATTTCAAATAAAAAAGCAAGAAAATATAAGAGTTCTTGGATTCCTCCACCATCAAGGTGGTTCAAATTAAATTTTGATGGTTCTTCCAAGGGAAATCTAGGTGCTTTTAGGATTAGTTGTATCATCTGAGATTGTAGTGGATCCTTAATCAGGGCAACTTCTAAAAAGCTTACAGATGGAACTAACAATGAAGCAAAATCTAAGCATTGGTTACTAGGATTAACCTTGCCATTCATTGCAATATTTACAAGCTCATCATTGAAGGAGATTCTCATATTATAATTTTTGAACTTTTGAAAAAATCTGCCACCTCTTAGAAACTTGAGAATATTTTATTTAGTGTTTGTGGAAAATTGATGATTTTTTTCTCTTTAAAATGCAAGCACTATTTCTGAGAGGCTAATTCTGTTGTCGATTTTCTTGCTAATTGCAGAATTAATCAACTTGAAGCAATCATAATGGATAATATCTATGATACTTGGGGAGATTTTCCATATTTAACTTTCATCGATATGGATTTTTAATTTGATTTCATAAATAAATAAATAAATAAATAATATTATATAAAAGAGAGAAAATTAAATTAAATTATGCAGGCAACATCCCCTCTAATGTCATTAATGCCATCCGTAATGAAAGTATCAATATAGATTAAAAAATTCATCTCTCTGCATGTGCATGATCTCATCATGATGGGGCAAATCTTAATCAAGCTGATCTACAATCATTTCAAAATAAGGGGTCTTAATTATTTTTATGAGCCCTCAGTAGGACTTCCCATCCATTTTTTTCTTACTCATCTCTGCCCCATCCATAAGCTTCATCTCTCCTGGTTTGACTCTACATTCTCAATCCCCATGGGTGGTGATAGGGATCGACTAGAACCAACATCCTGCAAGAATGTTCATGAGCAAAAGAAAGTTTTTAATAAGATCAGAAAGGGGGGCCTCACAAAATTTATGGAATGAATCACTGAGCATAACGCTAAAATTGTCTAAGACTTCATGATGGCTTGGACAAAGTAGAAGGTTTCCATGGATGACATCACCATTAATGTCTCAAAAGAGTTCATCGACAATGCAACTAGCATGTCATGTGCAGGTGCCAAAGAATTCAAGGACCAGTCAAAAAAGAAAGAATTTCTATAATAGTTTCTCAGAACAAATGATTTCATGTAGATGGATAAGAAAGGGTTCCCATGGGCTGACCTCCCATGTTACTGGCCAAAAATTTGCCTTCAGATCATGAAATATATGATGCTAGAAGTTAAATATACACTAATCTTTTCCTACCCTTTTCTTTTTCTCAATCATTTCATTGGGTATAACATTAGTCTTCCATATTTCTTACTTAAGTCCATTAAGAGCATTGTCCTACTTCACCAAGTAAATAATATCAATCCAATTCTGTATCAAGGTGTAATCCTCCTCCTTGTTAAGCATGGTCAAGCAATTTTAGTCAAGAAGTTACCCCTAGGGGTTATTCTTTCGAGGAGTACTCCCCAACAAAGAACCCTACTAAAGGATCCCACTAGCCTTCTAACCTCACCCCCCAAAACAACTTATCACAATCCCCCTGGATGACCTCCTTCTCAAATTTTTATTTATTCCCAAACCAAAACCTATTGAAATAGGGACACCTGTAAAATCATCCTGGAAAGGGAAGGCCATGGTTATGGAGGAGATGGAAAAAAATAAATAGCTAATGGAAAACTTTAACTCAAAGGTGCAACAAGTAGGTTTTGCCCTGGCCAAACTCATCCAGGATTAGAATGCATTACACAGACAGGCTGAAACAACTATCTAGGCCTTTGTTCACTCTACTCAGCCCCCTCAGTTCCCTGATATGACTTCATCTAAGGTTTTAAAATCTCCCCTTGGGGTTCCCCCAAGGGAAACCCCCCCGCCCCCCCCCCCCCCCCCCAAAACAGTCTTCAATGCAGGTAAAAGGTAAAAAAGTGACCCAGAATGATCCTCCCTGGTAAAGCAGCTAAAGGCCCTAAAAAATGAACTCAGACCAAAGTTTCAAAGGACAAACTGACCATCCTGATAAAGGACACTACTGAAACTAATGACCCTTAAGAGGGACCTTCCTTCTAGTTCTAATATGTTTTCATTTCTTTTCTTCCACTCTTAGTACTATTGTTTGTTTTTTGGTTTCTCAGCCCTAGTTGGCCTGTTTAAACTTCTATAATGCACTTTTTTGGTTCCAAGTCCCTGTAAAACTTGGCTTTTACCATATCAAATTAAAAAATTTAAAAATAAAATTGAAAATTGGAAATTGATTTTGATGTTTTTGCATGAGCAAAATCTTCTTCAAAATCTTGTATAATAATAAATTTCATTGATTATTATTTTTGGAGCAGCTTTTTTCATTATGTCTAATCTTGTCGCCTCATTGGCTTTTTTGACAGCATCCCTGTGGCATGCACGTCTCCTATATGATCAAGGGTGGCAATTGAGTGCATTAACGACAAGGATTTTGCTTGATTTCTTTTCGTTGGGTGATGGTATCACGTCATTTGCTCTCTACCTTAGGTTCTAGGTGGTTAGTTATAGAGCTTTGGTGTCCATCATGGATCAAGGGGTGAAATTATCATTGGCAACACTAGTAGCATATGGTGGTAACGTAGTCTAGGAAATGGAATTTGAATAAGGTATTACATGGGCAAGACTTAACAATATATTCTAGGTTCCATCTAAAGAAAAAAATTAGGCAATTTCATCGATTCTGGGCAAGGATTACTTGGAGCAGGGTATGCATAGTAGGGTCAATTCTATAATGGTGTCAATGTTATCCATGAACATCATAATTCTTTTGTCTGATGCAGAGGTGGTTTCAAATTTTGTTGCATTCTTTGTCAAACCTAAACATCGTCGTGGTCTAGTGGAGGAGATTACAAATTCTAAGTTGGGTCATCTACCCAAGCTCCCCTTCACTGGATCAGATGGGGTTGGATTGTTGCTTGTTTATGCTTTTAGGGCATTGGAGACAAGATTCATGGTCCTTGTGGGCTTTGTAGAGGAGATACATTAGAAGGTCTGTGATAATGACTCAATGGAGGGTCATTTTCTATCTTTGCCTCCCCTGGCACATCTTAAAAGCTCAATTATAGAAATACCCTGTTGGATGAAGGCCAGACACAACAAAGAACAAGTCGTTGTAGTCAAGCTTCTAGTGAAATTGGTGGCTCGGGCAAGGGGGGGTGGGAGTAGTCGTTCCCTCTTGGTTGCCAGAGACACCACGTCAGGTTACCACAAAGGCCATGCAGTGTCGTTTGGACAACAACAGAGAAGTCAAGTCGTCGAGTGGCTACAAAATTAAACATAGGGACTCCACGGTGAAAGTGGTAGGTGAATCATCTTTCGTGGATTTTAATGACAAGGACATCATCATTTTGGATGATCTTGAAGAAAATATAGCTTATGAGTAAACTTGGTAAATCTGTAAGTTTATGGTTTCCTTTGTTTATGTGTTTTGTTGGGTAGCCTTTTGACCCTTCTAGGGTTATCCCTTTATCTGGTAGTTGGGTATTTTGTTTCTTTTTGCTTTCATTCGGCACGCCATTTTGTTTGGCTTTTGCCCTAGTTACCTCTATACAACTAAGTTTCTCCACCTGAGTTTTGTGCTACTTTTATAGCAAGGAATTATTTTAATCCCCAATATCAATCCAAAAAAACAAAAAAATAATAATTTTACTTAATACATATCTTTTATTAATAAAAATAATTAAACCACTCGTAAATAAATAAAAAATATATATTTAAATAAGATCTTAAGAAATATTTTAATAATAAAATGTCAATCTTTAGGGCTGTTAAAATAATATATTATTTCACATTTTTATCTAAAATTAACAATAAATAAAATATATATTGACATGAATCGGAGCGACTAATAAGACTAGAGGATGAAGTGTATGGGAACCGAATTGGTGCAACTAGCAACCTCTCCCATCTTAATCATGTGAAGGTGGCGCCGCCTTCTATCTGTTATGATGGATATTCAATCGTCGTGAAAACGTTTTAGCCATGGACGGGTTCATTTTCTTTAAATGCACTGCTCATCGCTAACGTAATTACGGCATATATTTTCAGAGCTCAGCCGCCACCATGGAAACTTCTCGTATTTTGTTTAGGCGAATATCCAGGAGGTTGGAGAGCCCGCAAAACCACATATAAATAAATAAATCAATAGAGTTCAATTCTCCAAACTATTCAAATTTGGCGCCATTAAATTTTCTCATTATGATTCCCTAACAACTGATCCAACAATAGTCGATTCAGTTGACTGATCCAATATTAACTTTTCCTAAAATTCGAAATTTTTTACTTTTCCTAAAATTCGATTTTTTTTTCTTTTTAGGTTTTTTAATAGAGTGACAATGATCATCTTTCCCGCATCGCAATGGTCGAATAGCATGGGAAACGGTATTCTCGATTTGTATTGGAATTAAACTTGCTGAATTTTGAATTTTGAATTTTTTTTTTTTTTTTTTTGGATAGTAGTATAAATATTTTAAATATATTTGTTTGAAAAATGTTAATAGATGTTAAAGTTTTTATATTATATTTTATGTATATTACATTGATTAGTTTAAGATTATTGAAAAAACAAAGTGATTATAAAATGGTATAATCAATACCTCATAACTAAAAGAATCAGTTTTTTCAAATTCATTAGGGAGGAAGAGGTGTCTACGATGACCACTTTATCTGTAAGAAAAGCCATCAAATAGTACAATGTGTAGTCTAGAGGTGTCTTAAAAGGTTAATCTATTTGTCATGAAGACTTTCATTGGATTGAGTACCTCTTATACAAACATTTACGTGACATTACAAAAGATATTTCATAATTGAAGATAAACAACATTCAGAATGGGGAATGTACATGAAAAAATCATACGACACATCATATCAACTAAGGCCCTAAAGGAATTGAGACTATTGTCAAAAATTAATGTAGTGAAGATGGAATGTGTATACATCTAAAATCATTTGCTTCTACTAATTCTATTATTAGTAGCATCATCACACACTGACATTATCATAACATCACTACAACATCCTTCAAATTATATTTCCTTCACCATAACCTTACACCATCATCTCACTACTCTTCATACTAGTTAATCATCCTCTTATCATCTCATTACTCTTCATACTAATTAATGACCCTTTTATCATCTCATTTAAACACTTATCAAGCTTCCACAATTCTCAAGGAAATTAAAATTCTTCACCATCTACCCTCACCTACACCCACTAACACTCCTACAAATTGCATTCTTAATCCTCACTTAAAACCTCCATTAATTAACCTAACTAAATCTAGAACCTACTAATCTTATTAGATCCACTCACCACCCTTCTCTAGATTCTTCTAGGAATTTTTAATTCCTAGAATCTACCAACCAAATCCTCACATCAAATCTAAGCTATTGATTTCAATCCTCCATGACTAAATCCTAGCCATATATCCTTCTCATGTGGCTCTATATATTGAGCTACACTTTCATGCAAACCATGACTTAAATTTTTTTATCCATTGATCTATCATTATCATTTAGCAATCCAAGCATTCATATCCAAGTGTTACTAAAATCAAGAGCATCCATTGAAGCAATCAAACATCCAAGGGATCAACCATTAAATATCAAGCATATCTGGAATGATCTACAACATCAAGGATAGGTCTCTTGTATGAAAATTTGAGGTATAAAGTTTGTTATTTGTATTTCATTTAGTTTGCATTCAATTATTCTTCTTATTAGCTCCAATCGAAGGTTATTTGATATGACTAGGGAGATATCTTAGACTAGATGGTTCTTGGTTTTCTATCTAACCCCTAAAACTCAAATTAGGCATTAAAAATGCATAATCAATTAATCATAGAAAAGAGAATCAATACTCTTAAATCCACTATATAGGAAGAGGTATCCACTATGATCCACTCTATTTACGAGAAAATCTATCAAATAGTACATTGTGTAGTCTAAAGGTGTATTAAAATTTTATTTGAATTTTTATGAAGATTTGTGTTGGAGTGAGAACCTATTGTAAAAACACTTTTGTGGCATTACAAAAGACATCATAATTAAAGATAAACAATATTGATAATGGGGAATGTAGATGAAAAATTCATACAACACATCATATCAATTGTGCCCCTAAATAAATTGAGACTATTGTGAAAAATTAATGAAGTGATGATGGCATGCATAATCAATTACTCACAAGAAAGAGAATCAAGACTTTTAAATTTGTTATAGAGGAAGAGGTATGTGCCATGATCCACTCTATTTTCAAGGAAATCATCTGAAAAGTGCACTATGGAGATATGAAAAAGAGCCTCTCCTTCTTCACTCAAAATATAACTTGCATAATGCATTCCATCAAAATGTACTTTAACAATAAATTAAGTGAAGCCCATATTTTAAAAAATAGTTGATGATATTTTCGTTATGGTCAATATTTTTTCTGTTTATAATTTTATTCATTTTCTCCACTATATGAATTTTTAAAAAAAAATGTTATCAAATTCAAAAACAAATCACAAAATATACGATATATTTTCTCAAAAGATAATTAATATAAAACAATTGTAACATAGATAAGAAAAGAAACAACTTCTTCTTCTTAAAGACATGACATACATGCTTTTCAATATCATTGTTGCCATGTTATTTATCCTCAACCAAATCCTATGTACCATGGCAACTTATCCTCAACCAAATCCTATGTACCCTCTCTAAATTTTTGTCTATATCATGTGTGCTTTATTGACATGCATTTCACTTTTTAAAAACTTTGTGCATCCCTTTTAGTGTACTTGGAACTATAACAATCATTCAAAAAAATTGCATTCATTCATGCAACATTGACATGTTTGAAAATAATTATCAAAAGATAAATAACATTGATAAATTTGGAAATATAATGTTTTCATCTTAATTTTGAAGATATCAAAGTAAAGATTTGATTTTTCCATATTTTAGTTATTCTCACACTATTGTATGGATGTGAAGTTTGGGGCTTATGCTTGAGATAAAATGAAATTTCAAACATATATAAAAAATAAAATAAAAAAATCATCTTTATGTTATCAAAGGACATTTGAATCAAAAGAACAATTCCTCATTCAATTGTTTTTTAAATTTCGAGGTATGTCTTCTTTTTATATATCTAGTTTTCCACATTATCGATATCGATGCATAGAAAATTATTTCCTCAATCAAAATAGGGATCCATAATTGGCACTTCAAACTTCTATTTAACTTGCCAAATAAAGATGCAAAAATTATTGGTATACAAAAGTTACGACTCTCCTCTAAAAATTAGATAGCAATATAGAAAGAATCCCACCTTTTTGGTTTTCTATTAATGCTCCTCAACTCTCTAAACAAGAAATCAACAATGGTGTTCATGAAGAGATCAATAAATATTATTTGAAAGTTATTTTGGATTAATCCAAAAGAGCTTTTGAAACCAAAAAAATATATTCATTATTTCTAATTTTAATTGTGTTTCCACGAGGATCAAATTTGAATTTTAAAATACATGAAGAAGATGCCCATCTTGTTTAAGGATACTTTTAGTTCAGTTTTAGGCTTGCTCACATCAAATTTTGGATGGACTTTGACCATGACCTCCCACATAATGAACATATATGTGAATTGTATTTTGTAGAATTTGAAAATAAAAATAATTTTGTATTTAGATGCCCTATTTACTATGATATTTGTAGAAGACACTATTTTTTTTAGATATTTCTAAATATCTCTCAGGGCTTTCATTGAATATGAGGACCAGATATATTTGGATTTGTTTATTTGTGATACACTTTAACTTCAACAAAAAAATATTCCAATTGAAATCTTCACATACAAATAATTCTAAGAATAATAATTCTTACTTCCAAATAATAAACTTCAAAAACCGTAAAAAACTACATATCTAAACAATATAATTTACATTTATAAAACATCATAATTTAAAAATTTATTACTTTTAAATATTAAAATGATTATTTTTTATTGAAACCTTTTTTTAATCTTTCTATATCATTTGAAAATGCATTCGGCTCTCCCTTACAATCTCTTAGGGCATTTTTGGCCTCTAACAGACATTAACATTTATTTAATTTCAATTAAATCAAACTAAATCATTAAAAATAATCTAGAAGGTCAAATTAAGTTCCTGCGGCCTGGAGGTCAAAGGACTCCAAAGTCAAGCACGTGTGGCTTGTCCTGGCGTGAACACCATGGTTCGCGGTAACAGTCAGGGAAGCATTGCAAATTGTATTTAAGAAGTCGGAAGAGCGTAGATATATAATCAGCGCCTAATGGGTTGGAGAGACTAAAATCAGAGGCGATGCTTTGCATCGGTATTTGACCACATCTTTTCACTAATCATTTCATAGTTGTAATTGTAACTCAGTTCAGTTTCACAGAATTCAAAATTTGTGTGGATATTTGGCTTGATCGAATGGTTTCGGGGAAGATGGAGAAATTTGTTGCATTGTCTCCTGCAGACCACGGAATTTTTTTCTTTGCCAGCAATCTGAGTCCCATTACTCCGTTGAAATTAGTCAGTTTGGCGGATAGCAGCAGCAATGATAATTCGGTCGAGAATTACAACGTTAACTTCAATGGCTCCTTAGTGGTCATCGTTCTCGGCGTGCTCGGCTCCCTCTTCTTCGTTGGATTTTTCTTTGTCATCATCTGTTGCCGCTCGACTGACGAGGAGCGCAGTAGAGCTCCCAGACGAGCTGGCGGTAATAATAAGACGGAAGCGGCGACCCCGGGGCTGGAGCGGGCGATTATCGAGAGCTTCCCGGTTTTCAGCTATAACCTGGTGAAGGGGCTAAAAGCCCAGGCCAAGGGATCCGAGTGCTCGGTCTGCCTCAGCGACTTCGAGGACGGGGAGATGGTGCGGTTGCTTCCCAAATGCAGCCACGCATTTCATCCAGAGTGCATCGACATGTGGCTCTCCTCGCACACCACCTGCCCGGTGTGCCGGAGCAGCCTTCTGCCAGCGGAGGAGGGCACCGACTTCGGGGTCGTCGAGCCGCAGACGCCCCCGGAGCAGGTCACGATCGATATCGACAACGAGGGCATCCGCAGAGATATTTCAAATGATGAAGAAAAGGACGGGACTTGGGAGCCGAGCCACGATTCGATAAGGCACTCGTTGGTAAGGGTCCGGAGGGAGTTGGAGCAACAGACGGAGTGGTACATCGCCACGCCCGGCGGGCTGAAGCCCGGGTTGCACAAGAGTTGCAGCTTCGTAGCCAACCATCATTCGAAGGAGCCGTCCAGTTCTAATGCCCCGCCCGTGTGCCCTAAGCCGGGCGGTTCCGTCGGCAATGGAGAGCAAAGATCGAGATCGGAAAGGTGGGGGAGCATTTCTATTAATCCGGCCTCGTTTGCAAGGACTTTTTCTGAGCGCGTTTCATCTCGATCCAGAGATCAAGTTGGGGTTGAGCAGCAGGACCGCATGGCTTATTTGAAGAGGCCTTTCAGTTGGCTGATGAGAGGAAACAGGGACAGGGGCAGGGCAGAGAGTTCACAGAACGGATCAGTATTCGCCAGTACAAGTGCTCTGTAGTTGTGAAAAAATAAAAGGTGTTTCCAGTTTTCACGTTTCCAATCGGCCGCGCGCTTAACATAGCGCCGATATGAATTTGTGTGGCACTTGCTGCCGACACGCTCAGCACATTGCGGCGCTGTTGCCACAAGCCTTATACTGCGCGCCCAAAAACAGCAGATTTTGGGGCTAACTACTTGCTTCGAACCCACACGCTCAAAATAGCCTTCGGAGGTCTAATATTGCCGACCCACAAACTAGTGAATAATTGCTTGATTGCTTATGGTGCAAAAACCATCAATCAAACACCTTCAAATATCAGGGTTTTTAAAACAAATTAAATCTACAGCCATGAGATTTGACATCTTTTCGTGTTCAGTATACCATGAGATCAGTGAACGGTTCTAATGTTTATTTAGGGATCTAAATAATTATTTGTCCGTTATTGTATATTATGATGATGACAAATGTTTGGCTTTGTTTAATTTCTCTGAAATTCTAGGCCAATTAAGTCATACTTCCAGGGCATCATACAGGGCTAATATTTAGAAAATAGCAACATTTGGGAGATGAGTCGGGCAATGTGAGAGCTAATATTTGGCGAAGGTCAGTGGCGGCCAACTCCTTTAACAAATCTGATTCTACCGGTCTGAGTTTTCAATCTTTCAGTCTTCTTCTCCAGGATTATCACATTTTTGGGGTTTGTCTGAAGGGCTGCGGTTAGCACAAGTGTCACATGAACAGCAATAAAGGCTTTTGGAAGGATGTCTTGATGCTCTGTATTGCTGTTGTCTTACTGCTCTATGCTATAGCTGTCTGCTGCGACCCCTTTGTTTTATAATGATAAATGACCAATGGATGTCATGCTCTGAGGTGCCGTTGGCGGAGGTTGCAGCAGATTATGCTGGGGATGGGCAGTGTTTGTTATCCCTCTGAGAGAGACTATTTTTTTTTTTTTTGGAATGAAAAAGTGTAGGCATTGTTAATTATGTTGATTAAAAAAAAAGGTAAAATTCTTATTATTATTTTTTTCTCGTATTATACGATTTTTTAAATCTCGAAAGTGGCGGACAGAAAACAGAGCTCGAACCCAGGGTGACTGGGTGGTAGACCCAGCCCTAGCATGTACCTCGGGTGGAAATTCTTATGGCAGATAAGAATTTAGTTCACAAGCATTAAAAGTGGACAAAATCCAAGCTTTTCTTATCATGCAATTGCTTGTAATAGAAGGTTTTTAATTATTTATTTTTTAAAGCATGTAATTGTAGAGGTGGAGGCCACGACGAGATGGTTGTGCTCTTATAAAGAATAATATTTTTGTAGAAAGCATCTTTGTGCCACCCAAAATCTAACTATATTCATTTTATAAATACGTAAAAATATTTACCTATAAGGCTGCACAAAGGTGATATGTGTAATGCACTTTATAGAAAACAAGTGATTTCAATTTCTAATTAATATCTGATAATCATATAAGATTAAGACTTTTATCAATAAAATGATAAATAAGTCACCAATGAGTACATGATGTATACGGGATCATTCATACTTTTATTTGATTCTGGATAATAATACTTATTAAATCTGTTGGGACATGTTTTGAGTATGGATAATGTGACTATGTTAAATCAATGGTGATATTTTTTTTAATGATGTTGATTGCAAGGTGAGTGGATCATGTCAATGGTAAGAATTAACTAAGCAATGTTTGAATTAAAGTTTTATATTGTAATTAAAATTATGTTTTTATTAAGTGTTATATTAATTCCATTTCATGACCTTATAAATTAATATGAAAGATAATTACGTCGGTTTAAGTAAATGATCCAACATGCTTATGATTGTAAGCCACAACTATTAGGGTAATGGATTTTATGGGTACAATAAGTGTGGAGGAATAGAAAAGGGCCTATGAATGAAAGAGACTATGTTAAGCATGATTTTATCACTAAACAATTTTATGTTAACCTTTCTTAGACCCGTGCTAAGTAGTTAGTTGCCTAGGTTACTGTCTGCCACCTTTGTTGACTTAGCATATGTTTTTGGCGGCTAGCCTTTAAGCTTGGTTGGTGAAACTTATTGTCTTTTGATAATTTGATATGGTAGCTAACGTCTATTTTGTTTAGTGGTTGATTGTCAGATCTTCCATTGATTGCCTTAGACTGTAATCTAATGGGTTAGGAGGATAGTAAACCTAGGGAGCAATCACAAAAGTCTGCAAGAGTCGCCATGTGTCTTAATTGAACATGGAAAAGAATGCCCCTTAATGAGGCATGGGTGGGAAAGCAGCTAGTGGTTCACTGATTCTAAATATTTTTTAATAGAATTCAAGCTCCCTTAGTTTAGGACTTTTTGCCAATTGAAAAGAAGTTAGATGTAGCATAAGAGGAGAAGTAGTAGATAGGAACAATGGGTTAGGAGAGATGAGTTTGGACAACTGGAGGATATCACCCAAGTGGTCTGGAGGTCGATAGGTTGGCTTCTTAATAACTTATGTTTTTGTTGCACATTAGGAATGAAATGATTTGTTTCCTTATTTATTCTTTTGTTTTTAGGAGAATAAGACCACTTGGAGAGGTTATGTTCCTCTTTACTTGTCTTAGATGTTCAAACTTATTGCTTTAAGTGTATTAATATTATTGTGACATAATGCAGTGGTTATCTATGAATACCATGTTCATAGTGGTAGGTTGCTTAACCCTTCCATGACCATTGGAAGGAAGCAATAGAGTGAGACATCCTCTTTCTACTCTAATCTTTCGATAGGCCTTATTATGCTATAAGTACTTACCTGCTTGACATATATCCTTGAATAATTTACTTCACTTGCATGATTTTTTGAATGCTTATTTATCATGTAGTTGGGACTCTAATATTTTTGGGTAAGAATTAGGAACATGACTATAAGTGGTGCATGGTTATTTCCTTGTGTTATGATACCCTTGCTTACATATCCATCCTTACCTTTGCCAAGTGATACAATCATGCTCGAAGTTGGGAGTCTTGAGCTTAGGGATGTATAAAACAACAACTTAATGATGATAAAAGGTTGGGCAGTGAGCCTTCCTTCTTATGGCCAGCAGATGCTTGGGAGCAAATGTGGAATGTCATTGAAGATTGCTTGGTTATTTCATTAATTAATCGAGCCTAGAGATGTGCCTCTTTCTGTGTAAATAAATGGATGAAATCTTATGTACTATCTATGTTCTTATAAACTAGCATGCTTGTAATATTCTTGTAAAAGGTAGCCTTTTGTTTAATGACCCAGCTGTGGGTAAAGACTTATGTTATCTTATGTTGAACATGTTTGACAAACTGAGATGTAACTGAATGGTATTTATTTTGTATATATATATATATATCCTTAGGAAGGATTCGCTATGAAAGGAAATATTTCCTAACTAGTTTGGCTCTTAAATAAATATAGATTGATTGATTCACTTGATTAAATATTTGTTATTAGAAGATTATCAATAAGCCTTGTGTCTCTATTCATGATTTCAATGAGGTGTGATTTATTGAATCAGACTTATCTTCTGATTAGAACTCAAATAACTAGTTATGAGATTGTTATTGGAAACAACAATATAGCTTATCAAAATAAATGAATAATGATATTATTCTGGTTAAAAGAAGTTATCTTGTGGAAGAGTTATTTTAATTTTTGTAGTCGAGTAAGTTATCTATAGTAAACCTTCCCAGACCCTGATCGTGGAGGAATCCAAGAACTCTTATCATTCTTGCTTTTTTCCCTAAAATTACTATTGACCCATTAATGGGTAAAATGTTGGGTACTAACATTTTTGTAACTAGAATATCTAAACCAATGGTGAATAGTATCCCTATACATAGACTGTGGACTTGTCTCATCACATTGAACACAGGTTTCAATCCACTTGCCGACTCCCATCGCATTAAACATCGAGCCATTTAGTCCATTGCATGTGGATATGTTTCATGAAGGTGTGCATACCTTACCCCCTACATGATTAGATCCTATGACCTCCTTATTGGGAACACATGTTCTTCACCATTAGGCCAACTTAGGTGCACTCTATTATTGATAAATTATGTTAGTTTATTTCTCACATTTTATAGATTTTTTATCAAATTTTATAAACTTCAATTACCTAAATAAACATGTAGTATAACAACTAAAAATATACACACTAAAATCAATACATATAGTATAATAATTTGAATAATATATTAATAATATTATTTTTATAAATTGAATAATTAATAATAGAATAAATTAATAAAGATAATATAATAATAATAAATATAATTTTTATCATCTTGTTAGCAACCCAAATAGTACCCTGCTAAAGAGAAATTGCTCAGATTTGTTTCATACCTAGACTAACATTAGAATGGTCTAAGGCTGTGGGATATCTGTAACTAGATCATACCTCTAGTTTATGAGGCTAGATCCTCTAAATATGTGAATTTTGGATCAATTACTAAACCTATTTGATTTTTGGAATGAAAAGAGTAAGGAAGATTACTGAAAGGTAAATCTATGCTATGACGATGAGGCACCTAAATTATGTATGATCCTATGTAAACTTTGAAACTTGGGCACACATATGAATCAGAATGGAACAATTTATCAAAAATAGTTTCTTAGATCAATCTTAAAAATTAGTGTTTCAAATGAAGGTTTGATAGAAGGTATTTAAATTGAAGGTGTAAAAATGAAGGTCTTTAAAGACATTGCATACTAATATTCTTCAACATAATTTCTATTCTTTAACTTTTCAGGTGACCTATAAGGATGAAATCATAGTAGTAGGTGAGGAAAGGACCTGAAAAAGGAGATAATTATCACACTTATATGTAAATCAAAAATCAAAAGTACACACTACAACCATGAATGAATATGAAACAAATTTACCTTATTGGCTTCTGATGCAAGTTACAATTTCAATATAGTTTCTGTATACCAGTCTGATAGATCTTGAAAAATGGCCTAAAGTCCTAATTATATAACAAAAGAGAGGAGTTATAGCCAATGTGGCATATAGGAGAGAAGGATAAGATAACTAATCATCAACTCAAAAAACATCTTTAGTTACAATTTGCAAACAATAGTCTTTTAGACTTCTCTTTGTGTTTAGAAGCTTACATGATCTTTGCATGATCTCTTTGGCATTGAAAACAAGGTGTTGGACCCCTTTTATCTTATCCAAGCTCTTTCGTGAGCATGATACACTAAATCTTGATTAGAAAATTGTTTTTAAAGTGAGTTAAGTCATGAATTAAAACTCAAGATGAGTTATGCATGTGAATGGATCATTTGAAGGCCAATTAACTCATCACAAGGACCAGGTAAGCATGTATTTGACATTAAGGATTAGTTTTTCATGATGTGGATCAGCTAAGGAGGCATGAAATATCCACATTAACTCTCATATACTATCTTCTACACCATTCTTGTTGTAGTTTAATTGGGGTTTCAATTCATTTATGGGGTTAGGCATTCATTTAGTTATATGAGTCAATTTTGGACTTATTACAACTAGCTACAAACATAGTATATCCCCGTAACACTCAACATTTATCATTCAATTGTACTAAAATCAATTCACATAAGGTATAAGCCTTATGCGCTCACCTAAAGTGCAATAGAGAAAGAACTATCACCCACATTGGGTTAAATGTGTCATGGTGTGATGCATCATATGTAAGACTTGGTCATTTAGTGAAGGCTTTTGGAAGATTCATTGGTGCAAGTGTTTATATTACTAAGCTAAGCATCATTCAAGAAATTTGATGGGTCAAGGTATTTACTTTACATCAAGGGTTCATGCTTAGGCTAGCACTCCCAATAAGGGTATCAAAGCTTGGGCTCATGAATTTTCTTACACTTAGGCTAATTCACAGGTTATGATAACATCATCACTTAACACATGGATGCCATTAATGACCTAGACCAGAACATCACTTAACAAAACATTCATATATTAAAGTTACACCATTATAACTACTACGTTCATTCTACATTCAATTGATATTAACCAAACACATAACCAAATTAAACTCAAATATATGAAACAAAATTCTTCCTTTAATCAAAGTCCATACAAACCAGGGTATATAGAATAGGGTACATGATTGGCTAAAGTACTTATCTGGCTAGGGGCTCATAGGTGAGCTTGGGCTTACAAAAAATGGAAAATTAATGGAATCCATACTAAATATTATGCTAATGTCATCCATAACCTTATATCTAGATCTAATTCTATAAAGCTTCACTATATTAATTCATGTCTCTCCCACTCACTAGTTCGAGCTTGGATTTATAACATATTAGTGTGCCGAGATGGAGCTTTTTGCAATCATTCCATTGACTTCATTACCTTTCACCCATTATGTTGTGATTTCCAAGTATTATCCACTCCTTGAATATGCCCAAGACATCATGGAATCAGCTATCTACCTACCAACTGGTGTAAGGTGTATGTCGATTCCTCCAACTGGCATAAAAAGGGATCAAAACAATAATCATACCAAATGATTTCCTCATACCGAGATGTTTGTCAAGTTGGTATGGACCCACACTTAGTTGAAATAGGGGCCTAAAATTACCCCATACAAAATATCTAGTTTGCCTTCAAACTAGTCTTTCAAAGCTTTTGATGGGTAGAACTCAAGCACATTTTCCTTCATATTGGTTCTAAAGTTCTCAAATCCCTTGATTGAAATATTAAGTTCCTCAATGGTGCCATCTATCTTTATGAAGGTAGTACTGGGCATGAACACATATGTCTTCTCTAATTCCCACTTGAAGGCCTCAAGACTTTCTTTAACTTTTGTCACTCCTCCATCCAAAATTTCCCCTTATTCGGAGGCCTTAGTCAACAAGGCATGGAAGAGTGTTTCCAGGTTTTGATCTTAGTCTTTGATCTGGGTGATTAAGGCATTGACCTTTCCTATTATCTAGGTATGTTCTAACTTTCTTTTAGTGTATACTTGTACCATCAACTCCTCCGTCTCCCCATTTGCTTTCTTGAGGCACGTGTCTATGATTGATGCCTAGTTAGAAAAGCTATAGAAGATGGCATTAGCTACATTTGTGCCCTCTTGAATTTTGGTGAAGAGTTCTTATACTTATTTGAGATTTACATCTAGCCCCTTTTGTAACGTGGTGCATGGGTCCTCTTCTTCTTGCATCAGATTTTACTTCAACCTTATGATCATATTATCCACTAACACGCATACTTTGTCAACCTCTAAGAGGTTTGATATGTCAATGCCATCTAAGAGAGATGGCACAACTATTTCTATGCACTTAGCTAGTTGCTACAACTTAAAATTCATGGATTGTACTTCCTCCTCTACATCCTACATAATTTTCTTCCATCTCTTTGCCATAACATCATTAATGATGTTTTTCACATGACTTCATTGGCCATTAGGATGAGTGAATTGGAAAACTTGACTAGGTTCATGGCATGGGGATTCAAGATAAAGGTGTCTTGCCTCTCCTCAGGTTTATCCATACCCAAAATAGCCTTTTGAGGCACCTCAAAGTGAGAATCATCCATGTAGCTATCAAACACATATAAAATCTATTTATGCATCATGTCTATGGTAGATTCGGGGGGCATGTATTCAAAAATGTAAAATTATTCCTCTATCTACCCCTTTTGTGTCTTTTCCCTGAGATTCAATTCAATGCATTATTTTTTTGTGACATTCAACTTCATGTGTTCTTCCTCTTCATTGATCATACCACTATCTTCAACATTTTCCTCTGAGGTTTCTTCTTCTTGTTCATGTAGGGGTTCTTCTTCAGACTTATTCCCTTTATTTTCTTCTTCTTCTCCCTTGGTGCCAGCTTCACCCTCCTATTTTTATTAGGTCTCCATGGCACTTTCTATTTGTTGCTTTTATAAGGCACCAACATCACCTTCCTTTTATTCAAGTGCCCCTTCACTACTTGGGTATACTTGTAATGTAGCTTGGTCTGCTATGCTAATGGAGGCACTAGGCACCTTTTCTACCACATCCTTAGTTGGTTCTAAATTTGTTTCAACCTCTTTCTCTTCCTTCTCTTTCTTGGCCTTTTATTCATGGACCTTATTTTTATCAACCTTCCTCTTTTTTTCTAGAGCTAAGGCCTTTACTTCCTTGACCTTATTTTCCTCAGCCTCAAAGCTATCAATATGCTCATGAGTCATGTTGGCTACTTTCAAGGCCTCTCTTTTCTTCTCTAGTACCAATGCCTTCAAAATTTATACTTCGATCATCCCCAACTTATTCCATGCCTTTCTCTTTTCCTCCTCAATTTGTAGAGGCTATGTGGCAAGTTATTCAGATGAAGTGCTCACTGGCTTCTCTACTTCTCCAAGCATGGTGGTAGCACTACCTTGGAGGTCCTTCTGAACTTCTTGTGATACTTAGATCTTCTCTTATTTTTTACATGATGTAGACCTTGGTTCCTAATTATTCCTCCTCTATCTATTCACATGCCTTTTGTGCCTCCATTTACTCATGCACCTTTCCCACTTCCATTTCCACCAAGGTTATTATTGGCATCACAATAGGCCCCTTAGACTTCTTATTCTTCTCCTTCTTTCTAGGAGCAACATTCACTAGCACGAAGGTGATGCATTTTTTATTTGGGGTTGAGGGGGTGTATTCTTCACTAGAGGAACTATTTAACCTTATGTGCTCTTGAATTTATTCAAGTGTTTTTCACCACTTTTTTTGGGGATATTTCTTTTGTACTACTAGCATCGACTTCCCTTAATCACTGATCCAAATGGGGAGATCATCGTCCTTCTTAGGGTCTATGCCCTTTTTTCTTGACTTCATCTCACAATATAACATGTGCATATGATAGAGTATCACTTTATTCTAGAGGGGATGGATGTTAATGCAATCCAAGTCATCCTCCTTGTCTTTTGTAACTTTTCCTCCTAGGCACACATACTAGCGCTACAATTTTCTCCTATCTAAATCTACGGTCTTCAATAGGATGTCCATCTACTACATGTTGATAATTATCCTTAGCGCATCCCTAAAGTACTTTATGGAAAATGTGTAATGGATTTTTAGCCAGCCTATATGGTTACCATTTATGAGCACCAAGCACACTGTATAAAAGTTTTGCATGATAGGGAAGGCCACTATTATAAAAATGTTTTGGGGAAGCTCTTTGGGGATGTGCCATCATATCTTGAATGCCTCTATATATTGGGTGCAACACCCCATTACTCGAGTCTTATATTTTTGGGAGAAGGTGGGTGGGTAGGTGAAGTACTAGTACTTCAACATTAGGGAGTCTTTGTATACTGAGAAGACTCAAAGATTGTATTCATAGACATAAAGAATTTTGATCTCCTCCATCATAATTAAAATCAACATCAACCCCTACCTGAATGTATCTCACACTATGTGACATTAAAATGTGTTATTCACCATTTATTCAATAATAATTTTTTTTATGTTGAACTTGACCTCCTGCACCATGTGGTGGGTAATGCATAAGTAGGCCTTGGTGATATCTATCCACCATCCACCAGGGCAAATTTTTAAACTTATGATGTGAGTTACTACCCTCATGCAAAGGTCCTTGATATCCTTTACTAGGAATGTGAATCCTCCCTTGTAGTACCTAAGGAGTTTCATGACCCTTTCTAATTCAACATCATATGCCATCATTCGATGGATGTCTATGCTCGAGTTAGGGATCCTAGTGATTTTACTGATTAGGCATGCTGATAACCACATGTGCCTCCCTAAAAAGTGGAAATGGTCCCCATGGACTCAAAAAAGGAGGAACTACATGAGTTCCTCTATATTGCCAAAATATGGTAACTCATAGAGCTGACTTGTATCAATGGTCACAAACTTGTCTGGAATAGAGATATCAAACAATGCCATGCTCGCTTCTATCTTGGCCCCTGTGTCAACCACTCAATCTTACACTAACTCTTGCAGATTACTAAAGGTATGGTGTTTGTATTCATTTAGTCTATAGGTTTGCATGAAAGATGCACAATTTTCTGCCACCAAAACCTCTAGGGGAAACTACATTTCCCTATATGACATCCTTATGATTGCCTCAGGGATAACTATTATGATGTTAACCCCTTCCACTAGCTTCACCTTATTTTTTGTAGTGGTTGTTTCTTCTATCTTCCACACCCATTTGGCATCCTTCTGCACTTATGGTAGATCAGAACTCATTCATATCTTTCCCATCCTAAACCAACTAGTGTTGAAGTGTGGTATATTTATCTTACTGAAGCCTATAATATTTCTTGGAATTCCTCACAATCACAGGTTTTGTGACTATAAATTTGACTTTTGAGATTTCATATTTTCCATTAATGGTTTCTTTGGCATCACTAAAACTTTATCCTATACGGTTCTCTCACAATTCTTTCCCCACAAGCCTTTTTTCTAATCTCAATAGGAATGCAATATCCTTATTTTTGTAACCATTCTTATTTAGTGGCTATGGGTGCTAGGGTTTCTCTCTGGGAGCATTTTCTCACTTTAGCTCTAGTTTGACTCTGGTTTTATACTTAATTTTAGTTAAGGTTTGTAACTTAAACTAGTCAGCCTTTTACTTCTTTATACCCTTAATTCAACTACCATCTTAATTACAAGTGAGTAATGGCATGGCAACACCTAGATTTATTGAAATCCACTAAAACCCCTGAAATATATGAAAATCCCTTGTCACCTACACATTCAATGTAGATCTTTATGCCTCCACTGTCACCTCATTAAATTCTCTAAATGATATTTTTGATGAAGTGACATGTAGTTAAAACAATCACTTCCCACCTAACTTCGGGTGAATGCTAGCTTGTCTTGATGATCTTCACATGCACATTATTTAACCTCTAAAATTCCATCTTCTCTTGTTTTTGCACTTTCATTCTAAGTGCTCTTTCCTATCTTGGTCATTTCTCTATACTTTTATCTCTTACCTTGACTTGTCCTTACCCCATACAAATCCCTTACACTAGTCCTTCAGTGCTTCACTCTCTAAGTTTCTTGCACACTTAACATCCTATGTGCCTCTCTCTCATCTTATGTAAACTAGCATCCTATACACCTCTCTTCATCACTTGGTACTCATATCTTCAAAGTTTGATGAGTTACATGCACCCATAAACTTAGGTGTCTGGCCTTAAGTTCTAAGAAAGTAACTTTGCTTGACTCACCTAACTAGTATTATGTATGGGAGTGCCATAGGATTTTATCGGTGAGCCTCAAGTGTCACTTATTCACCCAACATGGACAATAACATAAAACATAAGGAAATGTTTGGCTTGTACCAAATGTTATTTGGGTCAGCAAAACACAACCAAATCGTGACCAAGAATTCAATGTTTGATGGCATAAATGCCATCTTATTTCCTATAAGGCTTCAATTAGTTACCATTGAAATACCTAGGGAACATTTAACCTAATAATGTGTGTAGATTTCATGTGCTAGTTTTATATATGCTATGGATGACATATGGACCCATCTACCTAATTTTTATCTTTCCTAGGTGTTTGAGGTACTTGGAGTCATAAAGTAAGACCAATACTCATTCAATCAATACCTTGTGCTTAATATACTTGTCATGCCACAACTTCTAGTGTACCTTTTCTATCTATTGGCTCCACCTTGCTTGGGAACGTACCTCATCCAAGTGCTCCAAGTCCTCCAACCTTAAACTTAATGATTTTTGGTCATCCAAATGACCAATATGTGAAATGCAAAATGATGGCACCATAAACTCCATTGGTAGAACTGCCTCAGTGCCAAATACTAGTTAAAATGGTGTAGCCTTATTCAAGTGCTTATAGGTTATGAGATATGCCCATAGTACTACTAACACTCAATCATCCCAATATTTACAACTAATGTCACATATTTTCATGAGTCATGTTATTAGTATATTGTTAAATTCCTTACTGGTGACATTCACTTATGGATTATAAGGGGTGGTCTTATGGTGCACCACCATGTGTTCGATCAATAGGATCTAAACAATTTAATTTATTAAGTGCATGCTTCTATCACTAGTTAAACTAAGTGGGCACCTATAGTGACTTATGATGTTCTCCCATATGAACCTCATGACTATGGTGGCTATGAAGTATTTTGTTGGCACTACCTCAACCCACTTAGTGAAATAATCAGTGGCTACTAAAATGTAACTGGCACTTGTGCACCTTACTACGGGAGTGATCATCCCAACAAAATCAATGGCTTATTTTTTGAATAGTACCTAGGCAAGAATAGGGATGAGAGGAATTTAATATTGGTGTTTAGTATTCCTTATGCATTGGCATATGTCACATGCCTTACCATAATCCTTTGCATCTTAGAATAAACTTGACCACCACAAGCCTGATTGTAATACCTTGTATGCCATTACATCTCTAGCATAATGGCTTCCTATTATCCTTTTATGCACCTCATGTATAATAGAGTCCCTTTCATGTTATAAGATACATCAGTGCATGAATTAATCTTTGCCTAGCTTATATAATTTCTTATTAATGAGATAAAAATGGGTAGTGCAAACTATGAGTTGTTACTTCTCTTTGGTTGTCATAGTCTAGGGCATAGATCCTGATATTGGAAAAACAACTATCTCTACCAAGTCATCATAGACACACTAGAATCTATAGAGTTTCACATCTAGAATTTCATCCTCTATCAGTGCTACTACATCATCAGAGTCGATGTGGGACAAATGGTCTAAGCCTGAGTTCTATTTTCCATGATTGATGACAACTGAGAATTAGAACTCTTGAAATAGAACTATCCATATACATATATGCCTGTGGAGAATGGGTTTGTTCATGAGGTAATTAAGCACATTATGTTTTGTGAATAAAATGAATGAGTTGCCAACAAGTATTGCCTAAATTTTCATAGGGCATAGACCATAGCCAACACCTTGTACTTAATTATTGTATAGTCCTACTCTGCTTGGGTCAATTTTTTGCTTATGAAGGAAATGGAATGATCCATTTTTCCTTCACCATGTTACATTAGAATATTACCAATTATAGATCAAGATGCATCAACATAGATGTGGAATGGGTTTGTCCAATTAGGAAATTGTAAAATAGGCATGCTAGCCACATTGAGCTTCAAAGTTTCAAATTCATCCTCTTACACTACACCCCAATAGAATGGGTGATTGTTGCACAAGATCTCCTCTAGTGGTGCCCAAATATTTGCATAGCTCCTTATGAATTTATTATAGTAGAAAAAATGGCCTAAAAAGGCATGAACATCTTTCTACATTGAAGGGGTCTAGAGCTAAATGATTATTTCAATCTTCATGGGATTGATGAGTAGACCATCTTTACTGATGATGTGCCCAAGTAAGGTTCAAAATGGTGTTGTGAATATGCAATTTTTCAAGTTCAAGGATATCTATAACTACCTACACTTTTAAAACATTAGGTATATGTTATCATAATGGTCATTTATGAGCCCTTACATAGTCCAATCATCTAGGTACACTTGGAAGAACTTATGGATGAAGTCCTTAAATGCAATGATCACTACTCTAGAGAGCACAACTAGTGCATTCTTGAGTCCAAAGGGCATCGCATTATAAGAGAAACAACCCCATTTAGTCTTAAAGGTTATTTTGGGCTTGTCATCCTCTTTAATATGGAGTTGATGGCATTTAAAAAACCCATCAGTGAAGGTGTAGATCTCATAGCTTGTGACACAATCCAAGACTTCATCGATGAATGGAGTTAGGAAGGGGTCAGTGATGTAGGTGACATTCAACATTCTATAATTGATGTAAATGTGAATTCACACATCCTTCTTGATGCTAATCACCATGGGGCTCACCCATTTGGATTCCTACATTGGGTAGATAACATTTGTGGTTAGCATACCATTAATCTCCATCTTGACCTTGGCATAGAGATTGAGGTTCATTCTGTAGGGGAATTTATTGATAGGTCTTGTGTCATCAACCAACTTTATGCTAATATTCCAAAGGGATGGGTGGGTTCCCTTCATGTCATGGTAATCCTAAGGGAACAAGTCTTAGAACTCTTTTAGGAGATTTATAATTCACACCAGCTCCATGTCAAACCAATATGCACCCAAAGTGTCCATCTTTGGTTCCCCTTCTAAGTTAATGCCTACCTTGGTAGTTTTGAGTGATGTATGGTTGGGCTCAATCCTATCCTAGTATGAGTCATCAACTTGATGAGTTCCCTTAGTTGTTTTTATATGAAGATGATTAGGGTCTTCCTCATCAGGGTTGCTATCATCCACTTGGTGCACAAGCTTCTTTTTATATATCAAGGTCATCCAGTGGCACGCCTTCCAAGTATTATCATATTCTTTAATCGAGTCACTATTGAGCACTTAATCCTCAAATAAATTTGGGATAACCAATCTTTTCACCTGAACATGTCCTTTAGGTGCTTCTCTAGTATTTTAGTGTCCTCAAATACTACCCTTTAAATTACTTTCAATGGCTTGATCAATTCCAGGTTTTGTGAAGAAAAGGATAAGGTGTGTATGAACCTCTCCTTGAGTGTATCCCAACTTGATGTCTTGAGGCATGTCTCATTGCAACATACAATTATTATGACCACATCTTTAAGGTTATTTAAAATGTGTGCACTCATAATTTCCTTGGGGCATTTGTGCCATAGTTAGCCCAAGTTTCTTCACACAAGAACATATATGTTATTGGGTGTAAATCACCAAAGTATGTAGAAATGTCTAGATCCTCATTACTTTTGCCAAATTTGGTGCATATTACTACTTTTACATCTTGCCAAGTTAATAGTCTAGGCTTTTTCACTACCCATAAATAAATTATAGTTCTCTTTAAAGTATACACTAGTGTACCCATTCTATCTACTTACTTTGAGATGCATGATTCGAGGCCAGGGACATATTCTTCCATAGGATTACTCCCATCGTATCTTGGGAGTGTGGAAATTTTACCTTTTCTTAGGTAAAATTATTTCTTTCCCTTCTTTCTATCACAAGTGACACATATATTCAAAGTATGATTATTCTAGACCCAACCAATTCTCATAGGTTTTGGCACCTTCATGCTCACTAAGTGGCACCTATGACTAGTCATCTCATAAGCTTCTTCGACCCATCAATTGTAAACAATGTTAGTGGTGTTTGTGTCATGTCCCCTTTTTAGTTGACATGTTTTGAGTTCATGGTTAGCATATTATGCGACCCTCGTAGGCTGATAGGATGGTTAGAGGGTCTTGATGGAGATTGGCTTGGCTTTGTTTAGCAGAATTTTCTGGTTGGTTTTCGTTCGGGCTCTTTTGGACATGAATTAAGGGAGATACTAATATTTGATTGATTTAATCAAATATTAATTATTTGGTCTAATTTTAATTAATTATTAATTATTAATTATTAATTATTTGGTCTAATTTTAAGACCCTAGTTCTAATTTAAGAAGCCCTAAGTCTAATTTAAGGAAATCTAATTTTAGCAAGCACACCTTTGGAGGGTATAAGGGTTTCTCATGGGAGAGAGTTTGGATTCATGATTGATTATTGATATTGAGTTTTGTTAAGAATTATTCTATGAAGACTGAGCCAAGGGTTTCAGGATTCCATTTACATTGAAGAACGTCAACTCTTCATTGTGTGCGATTCAGAGGTTGTGAAAGATCAGCCGATCTATTGCCAAATTGAGAGATAACTTCATATAGAAGTTATCACAGGTGTTTACAAGTTTGAGAGATAACTTCACACAGAAGCTATCACAAGGGTTTATAGGTATTTCATTATTTTTGGTTTTGATTCAAGAATTATCCAGATATAGATCTTTTCTATTAGCCCATAGTTCTACAGATCAGGATCAAGCATATAGGGTGAGCTATATCAGCGGTCGTACAAAGTTCGTATAGATCCGTGAAAATCCATACGCATCATTAGAAAGATCAAACACCAACATCAGTGGGCAGAGACCTACAAACACTGACATCAGTTGACATATCATCGACGTCGGTAGGTTAACGACTCCAGTCGACCGACGACGGCAGTATAACTGACGTCAGCGATTGTGTTTTTTACACAGCAGGCCGAGACGTACCAGATCTAGATTTCTTTCCCACTTTGCAGAATATTTAGGCTATTAAGGCCGTACTTTCAATATTCTTTGTATACTTGATAGAGGACCTCTATTGTAAGCATATGAGCAAATAAATAAGAGATTATACTATGATTTATTTATCTATTTGAGGATATTTTGTAAAAATATAGATAAGCAATTCAGAGCTTTTGTTTTGGTATTTGAAGGGATATTACAGTGGTATCAGAGCTTTTGCTTAGGAAAATGAGCCCCTAAGTAAGGGACATTATAGTGGTATCAGAGCTAAATCCTGCCATCCTGAGGGTTTGACAGTCTTATGCAGCCACAAGAGTTAGGACCACACAGGTATAACACACGCAGTAGAGCCTTGCTTGAAGGTACCCAGTTGTTAGAATATCAGCCATTTATCATGAGTGATAGACGTGAGGGTAGCCCACCTAGGGGCCACTGACATAATGATGATCTAGGTACTAGAGAAACCTATCGTTAGATGACACAGGCACTACAGGCACTTACTACTATGATAAGGAGGATAAACGCACTTGATAGATAAAATGGGGAACAAGGAGATAATAAGAGTGCTACGGTTAATTAGAGACCCCAACAAGCCCACTCTAGAATAGTGGATAGACCTACACATCCTACATTTGTTCAAGAGGAACCAGAAGTTCCAGCAGAGGAGGAGGCAGGAGATTCCTCATTTGCAGATGTTTACATGGCTGCAAATGATGAGTGGGACTTATTACCTCCTCATATTCAAGAGAGGATGTCCTTTGATCATTTTTTTAATCTGAGGAGAGAGCACTATAGATTGGTTAGACAAGACAGGAGACCTAGACACCAAAATAATGATCTTAAGCATGCTACGAGCAGGCTCACACTCGCGATGTTTGACGGTAGTGGCAAGGTTACAGCACAGGCCTAGATTAGTAAGTTAGACACCTTTCTCACATTGCATCCTATGGATGAGGAAGATGCTATCAAATATGTGACACTACATCTTGAGGGAGTAGCTCACAATTGGTGGCACCACGGGATGGTGACACTCCATCATGATCGGATCACATCTTATCAGGAGTTTGTGGATAGGCTGGTAGAACATTTTGATAGGAGGGATCCAGAGTCCTATTTTTGAGAGTTGGCACAGTTGTGCCAAAGTGGCAGTCTAGAGTCTTACATTGGTGACTACCAAAAGTTATCAGTTATGGTTCCTAACATTTCAGAGAGGCGACTTGTAGTACTCTTCATGGAGGGATTGATAGAACCATTAAGAGGTTGGATCAAAGCCTTTGATCCTCCTTCATTACAGGTAGCTATGAATAAGGCGTGTAGTATGGAAATGGTAGCCCCATCCCATAAATTTAACTCCAGAGGTACTTCTTCATCTAGAGACCATAAGTGCTCCAATGCAGATACAGAGAGACCAGATTTCAACATAGATAAATCAGGTGTAAAGAATGATTCAAAGGCCAACCCAGCAGCACCACCGTTGGATAGAGAGGCTCTTAATGATCTATGTAGGAATAAGCTTTGCTTCTACTGCAAATGTCCATATGATATCCATCACGATTGCCCTTTGAGGCCTAAGGGCAAAGCAAATCGTGTGATGTGGGCGTATTATGAGGATGCAAAATCAGAAGATTCCAAACAATAGGATAGTTCTGAGGAGGTAGAGGCTTTAGAGCCTAAGGCAGAGGTAGATTTAGAGCTTCATATATAGGAGGCACACCTATCCAGCATTTAGTCAGATGAGTCATTTAGACTCTGTGGAGTTTTGGCAGGTCAGAAGGTCATCACCCTTCTTGATACAGGAGCCACACATAATTTCATAGATGCTAGATTTGTGGAGAAGCATGGACTCACTACTAAATATTTTTAGGGCATCAGAGTTAAGTTAGCTGATGGTCACACTCTTAGGTGTCAGCGTATGATTAGAGACCTCCCATTGTGCTTGAACAACTATGAGTTCAAGGTTTGATTATTATGTGGTGAACATGGGGGATATAGACTTAGTCTTGGGTATGAAGTGGCTTCATTCATTTGAGGAAGTTACTCTTCATCTCAAGGACATGGAGGTTCACTTTGATGTTGATGGGAAGACACATATTCTTAAGGCAATACGGGGCAACAACTTCAAACATATGTTTTTTTCATCGGATGGAGATGCCTATACGACATGACATGATAGAGTGCTCTACCGAATGCACATTAGCGCCAACACAGGAGAGATATGAGGATGAGCTTTGTATTGAGGTGAGTTCAATTATGGAGTTATCACATGTGGTAGGGACTCAGATTTCTATTACAGTCGGGTCACAAGTAGATGATGATATGATTATTTCTAGCCTTCACAATCCAGATCTAGATATTATTCAGGTAAGGAGTTTACTTGAGTTGCCTACTGATTTACGTTTATGGATTGGATGTTGGGGTGCTTATCTTAGTACTAGGGATGATGTGACGCCATTAGATGAGAGTTGGGATGGACATGGCATGGATTTTTCATTGATTGACAGCAGGGTAGATCATGACTACATTTGGGATCCAGGTGGATTGATTGGTTTATCAATCAGCGATTGCTTGAGGGTAAGCAATTTTAGGAGGGGTAGATTGTCATGTCCCCTTTTTAGTTGACATGTTCTGAGTTCATGGTTAGCCTATTATGTGACCCTCGTAGGCTGATAGGATGGTTAGAGGGTCTTGATGGAGATTGGCTTGGCTTTGTTTAGCAAAATTTTTCCAATTAGTTTTCGTTTGGGCTCTTTCAGACATGAATTAAGGGAGATATTAATATTTGATTGATTTAATCAAATATTAATTATTTGGTCTAATTTTAATTAATTATTAATTATTAATTATTTGGTCTAATTTTAAGACCCTAGTTCTAATTTAAGAAGCCCTAAGTCTAATTTAAGGAAATCTAATTTTAGCAAGCACACCTTTGGAGGGTATAAGGGTTTCTCATGGGAGAGAGTTTGGATTCATGATTGATTATTGATATTGAGTTTTGTTAAGATTTATTCTATGAAGACTGAGCCAAGGGTTCCAAGATTCCATTTGCATTGAAGAACGTCAACTCTTCATTGTGTGCGATTCAGAGGTTGTGAAAGATCAGCCGATCTATTGCCAAATTGAGAGATAACTTCATATAGAAGTTATCACAGGTGTTTACAAGTTTGAGAGATAACTTCACATAGAAGCTATCACAAGGGTTTATAGGTATTTCATTATTTTGGGTTTTGATTCAAGAATTATCTAGATATAGATCTTTTGTATTAGCCCATAGTTCTACATATCAGGATCAAGCATACAGGGTGAGCTATATCGGTAGCCGTACAAAGTCCGTACAGATCTGTGAAAATCTGTACGCATCAACAGAAAGATCAGACACTGACATCGGTGGGCAGAGACCTACAAAGACCGACATCGGTCGACATATCACCGATGTCGGTAGGTTAATGACTCTAGTCGACTGACGACAGCAGTATAACCGATGTCGATGACTATTTTTTTTACACAGTAGGCTGAGACGTACCAGATCTAGATTTCTTTCCCAATTTGTAGAATATTAGGCTATTAAGGCCGTACTTTCAATATTCTTTGTATACTTGACAGAGGACCTCTATTGTAAGCATATAAGCAAATAAATAAGAGATTATACTGTGATTTATTTATCTATTTGAGGATATTTTACAAAAATATAGATAAGCAATTCAGAGCTTTTGTTTTGGTATCTGAAGGGATATTACAGTGGTATCAAAGCTTTTGCTTAGGAAAAGGAGCCCCTAAGTAAGGGACATTACAGTTTGAGGCTGATTATCCATCAACTTAAGAAATCACTCCTCGATCATTGGGGTTGAGAGTCTTGATGCCTTACACCATGATGTTGTAGATATGGTTGATCTCATCCTCTAGATAAATTATTTATACATAGGTGGTCCTTGGTCACTTGAGAGGGGGATTACTAACCTCTCTTTGTCATTTTCAAAGGTTATATAGTGTTTCTTGAAATGCATATCAAAATTATTTGCATAACACCATGGCCTTCATAAGAGTGCTAGGTAATTATGTTATTCAACCAACTCTATCACTTTGAAGTTAACATGGAACTCGGTGCCCATGATATCTACAATGATGCTTTTTAGAATTCTAATTGGTTGCATCCTAGATTTGTTGGCCATGAAAAGTACATGAAGGGAAGGCCTCAAAGCTATCCTACCCATCTTTTTCCATCTATTATTTATTAAGATATTAACCTTGGAACTTGTGTCCATGAGGACCTCACATACATACCATCCATCAATGGTGGCATTCACTAGGAGTTCTTGATCATACTCTACATTCTGTGTATGCTTGACTTCTTGCATCCTTTCCATGTGTAGCACTATGAATTCAACTGGATTCTATCTTGTATGCTCTAAAAAAAATTATTTAATAAGGGAAGCATCCCTTCTATATATAAGAGGTGTAAGATCTCATTTAGCTCTTATACCTCAACCTCTTGGCCATCTTGCTTCTTATGAGAGACAACAACTTATGCTTCTAGGTCTCATTCTAGTTAGAGTTCCCCTTGTAGGTTCTAAATCACACTCATAGCCTATTAAAATACATATTTATGAAGCATAAGTTTTGAGTAAGGTGTATATTTAGGTTTAAGATGCATTATGCACTCACTGTGACTCTATTTCCCATATTTTAGGGATAAAAATGGTACTAGTGCAACTGGTAGTTGAGTGGTAAATCCACTACAACTAGTTTCCTTCACTTTGATGGGATCTATGTGGGTTGGTTGTACCTTTATAGTCAAATTCTTTATTTTTGGCTCACACCTGATCATTCTTGCACCTTTGTCTAAACCAAAATAGCCTTGAGTTAATTTTTTATACATGTCAAGGCATTCTTCAACCTTGTGTGTTCCTGGACAATGCCCACATATTAGATGTGTAAGAAAGTCACATTGATAGTCTTTTATTGAACCACAATTATAACATGATCATGATGGGAATATTCCCATATCATGTCTTCCACCTCACCCTCTAATGTCTCTTTACATCCCATAGCCTACATTTTATTGGCTATAACCCTCATTTATTTAGGTCACCTACCCTCTAACTATTGTAGTTGCCTACCTAACACCCCTTTCCATGTTTTTGTGCATCTCATTGATCACATGGTAATTAGCTATAATATGAGTGTAGGCATCACCCAACCAATAGTATATGGTTGTGTTAACCTAACTAGCACATTGAAATAAAGGGAAGTTGTAAAAATCATGCACTTTGTGATAAACCTCATAGGTTAGAAGCAATGTGCACACATTTCTTTGAGGGAAGTTATACCTATTATGGCCTTCCATCTCACAGTTGAGGCACCATAACCCACTTAAAGCATCTTGTACCAAAATAGTAGTTAGATTATGGAGTTGGCTAGCCATGGATGTAATGTGTGCCTTTATGAATGGGTTAATACTAGTATCAACACTCCTAACTACCTCAGTTCTAAGTGTGGCTTCAAGCACTTCATGAGGTCAGTGAATCTCTTCATAGATAGTGCTCTTTGAAATGGTACTAGATATCCTCCAACAAACCATTGTGCATGCTAAAAGGGGTGAATGTCATAAGTAATCTTGTAAAAAATTGTCTTGAATTTATAATCATATAGGTGCATGCTTTTAAAGAGCCCTTTTTTAATTTATTTAAGCATGATGATGATCTACTATTCAAACTTGGGTATGTCAAATTCCTTCAGGAATGCTTCCTTTAAGGTGTCATAGTCAATCCTATCTTAGTTAGGATCAAATTTCCTATACCAAGTATGAGTGTGATCAGGAAGAGTTATCATAAACTATGTTTCCTTGTGCTCTAATTGGGTGATACCCTAAGTGTGTCATTGTAGTTCAAATTTTAGCACATGCTCTATGACGTTTTCCATGCCATGATACTCTAGCAAGTGCATGGCCATCTCATAATATATCTATGGTGGGGGTAGCTAGAATTTGAAGCACTTGTCCCCCTAGTAATTATCTTGGAAGTAGTAATTTAATGCTTCCAACCACTAGGTTAGGCATTGGGCCTATTTTTACTACCATTATTGAAGATGATGATGGTACTGTACTACTAACTTGTGGTATCGAGCCACTTCTTATGGGCTATTTCCCAATCTGTGTAACTAACATTGGCTAAACTAGAATGTGTGTACTCACATTTTATGTTGTCTATTTAATGCCTAAATGTATAGAGGTATCCTTACTTAACTCTTTATAAGGAACAATTTGTTTAATCACAAAATTATAGTCCAAGTCTATAAAATGGTCAAAGTTTATGTGGACAATAGGGTCAATTATCACTCTTCTTTCTTCACGTGGGAGATCTAGTACATGAGCTTATGTCATATTTTAAAAGGGGGTAGGTAATTTTGGTGCATATTTAGTGGTAAAATTCTATAGGGACCCAATGCATTATTTACCCATCAATAGTTGAGCTTGAAATATGGATCCATTATTCCTCTCCTCATGCTATTGTAATTCAAGATATTCTTCCCCATGCCCTTCCCACTCACTACAATTTATTTTGGTACTTCTAGGTTTTAGATCTTATATCATCCTATGCCTCCTCTTGTTATATTTTTGTTGCATAGGTTCTTGGGTATCAATATGCTCATCCCTTTCCATTATGCTTCACCTACACATCCCCTTCTTCCTTATTATGTTGCTCATATGTGAAAATAATTTAGCCTTCCATTATCATGGTTTCAAAGCCATAATCCACCATTAGTTTCTTAATCTCTACACTGAACACTTTCACAAATGTGCCTCTAGGCTCACATATAAATTGGTAATCTACTTATTTAGATCAGGAGTAAGTGGAAAAAGCAAACTCAAGTATGTAACTGTTTAGCTCTCCATACCACCATTTGTCTATGATTCTAGTCCAAGTGGCATCTAAGTTATCAAGCCTCTCTAGGCACTCCTTTATCCACTCAAGGTGCTATCCATAGCTTCAAATTCTATGGGTCCCAACCATTGGTACATGTGATCAGGAATTTCATAAAAGAAGACCTAATAAAGAGCATCATATTAGTTATTTTGGACCCACTTCCTTAGCTTTTGTACTTTATAGGTTAGATGCTTTAGCACAAAGTTATCTTCCAATTGTTATAACTAGTGCTCAATGTTATCGAGGGAGAGTTGGATAATTGTTCTATCACACCATTACAATAATAAAATTTAACATGAGTCCCAATAATGGAACTAAAATTATGTAGTTTAATTGGGGTTTTAATTCATTTATGGGGTTAGGTACTCATTTAGTTATCCAAGTCAATTATAGACTTATTAAAACTAGGCATAAATGTAGTATATCCCTAAAGCACTCAACATTTATCACTCAACTATGGTAGCATAAATTAACATAAGATGAAAACCTTATGTGCTGACTTGAAGTGAAATAGAGAAATAACTAGGGCCTGCATTGGGCTAGTTGTGCCATGTCATAACACATCATATGTAAGAATTAGTCATTTAAAAAAGGCTTTTGGAAGATTCATTGGTGTAAGACTTTGTGATACTAATATAATCATCATTCAAGTGATTTGATGGGTCAAGGGATTTGTTTTACATCAAGGGTTCATGCTTAGGCTAGCTCTCTTGGAAAGGGTATCAAATCTTGTGATGATGACTTTTATTACACTTAGGCTAATTCATAAGTTATGTTGACATCATCACTTAGCACATGGATACCATTAATGACTTGGACTAGAAATTCACTTAATAAAACATTCATATATTAAAACTACACCATTATAACTACTATGTTTATTGCACATTCAATTGATATTAACTAGACACATAACTAGATTAAACTCAAATAGATGCAATAACATTCTTCCTTTAATCAAAGTCCATATAAACCAAGGTATATGGAATAGGGTAAATTCTTGGATAAACTAATTATCTACCTAGGGGATCATAGGCAAGCTTGGGATTATAAAAAATAGGGCCTTAGTGATGTACATACTAAATCTTATGCTAATTGTGTCCATAACCTTATATCAAGAGCCAATTCTATAGAGCTTCATTACATTAATTCACATCTCTCCATTCACTGGTTTGAACTCAACTTTATGGTACATAGAAGCATCTTTTATTAGGTTGGAGTTACACATTTTAGGTGATAAGATGGATATTTTTACAATCATTCCATTGGTTCCATTCATTTATTCCCATCATGATGTGATTTCCACATGTTAGCCACTCCTTGAAGATTCCCAAGACATCATGGAATTGGTTAGTTACCTACTAATTAGCATAAGGTATGGATTAATTCCTTAAACTAGCATAAAAGGGATCAAAATAGTAACCATACCAAATTATTATCTTATACTGATATGTTTTTCAAGTTATCATAGACCCACACTTATTTGAAATAAGGGTCTAACAATTCTTCTTCACTTGATTGAATAAATAGTTCTTTACTAGGCCAAATTTGGTTGAGTAGCCTAAATTTTTGTGCTTGGTGGCCATTAGAACCTACATAGAACCTTGAAAACCTAAAAATATGATTAATTCAAGACATTAACCAATTCCTCATATTATGAAATTAGTTTTCCATGGCAATCAACACCTACAAATTAGACAAACTAGTTGACTAGATAGCTTTTCCTTCATTTCTTATAGACTAGCTATTTTAGATGAGATCCCAAGGGTAATTATAAGTATATTTATGATCATCTAATGATTTTATAAGGAATAAAAATTGTCAATATTTTATCAACAATGATTGGAATTTCTTTAAACTTCCTTGTACCTCTCCTTATGTGATTTTTTATCTTAAAAACCTTATTTATATCATGACCATACAAAATCCATACAACCAATGGTTATGGACATGAAGATATCAGATTTTAATTGATGTTATAGGTGGTAGTCAAGATATTTTAATCAGTTTGAATGCATATTTCTCTAATTCACCACAAATAAGTATGCTAGTAGGGTTTTGCAAGGGTTTAAGAGTGATATGGGTTCTTAATGATTGTTCATAAAGCACAGGCCTTGAATGATTGAAAAAATGAAAAAAAAATTTAGTGTATTAGGCCCTTTAACTTTCTAAAGTACTCATCTTCCCATGCAAAAGGTGTGTACCAGGGTGAGCATGTGAAGTCTCATCACAGAGTGGAAAATAGGCCTTTTAGGTAGTTTCTAGTGTTATTTGGCTAAGATGATCTCTTATGACCTTATGATGATGTTAATGGTGATTTTAATTTCCCTAATTACCCTAATTTGGCTCTTTCTACTCCCTTTTGATGGCCTTATCTAGTGATTTCAAGGACAATCATAGGTGTTTGCGTAGTTTCATCAATATATTAACTTTATGATGAGTCAAATGCTTTTATACAATGTATTAGACCTGAAAAACCTATAGAGGATGATATGAAGTCATGATATTTTCTTCATAAAGCCATTATTATTTACCATACATGCAAACAACTCCTTATTTTGACTTATAGACTTATCTTCCTATGGAAGTGATCCAAAATACTTCTGTTGATGGCTATGAAAGTTTTCTTGAGGGAGTTTAAGACCCATATTTCTTATCAAATCATTTGAATGTGCAATTACCCTTTATTTTTTTACTTCATAGCTCAAAATTGACTTATTTTTCCTAATATGTATAATAAAGGTACTATATGTGCCAACTCATCAACTAGATGCATATTTTAGCTTCTTTTCTCCATTGGGTGGTTATGAGGGTTTCAGAGGTCCATAACTTCTTAATTTTTTTTCATAGTGTATGAACCTATAATGGGAAACTAATTTCCATGAAAAATGAGTAAATTTACCCCTTCATCAACCATTAAAAACATTATCTCCCATGTAAAAGGTGCATCAAGTTATCTACATGGTGAAAATGTAATTCAAGAGGTTGCAAAGAACTATGTGCAAGAAGAAACTCGAGGAGTCTATAAAAATAAGATTTATAAAAATTTATTCAATATAAAAAATCTTCCAAGGTTTAAATGGTCCTCCCAACTATCTCTATTCCCACCAAATGAATAACTATCCCATGAAAGATATCAAAATGGTGACTATTTCTCTTAAGGGTTTTAGGCTTGCATGCTAGTTTTAGCCCTCAAGGGCATGGTTTACATATAATTTAGAGTGTGATAAATATTTAAATGTGTTTTTAAGATTTAAAAATACCTTATTATTCTCATAAAACACTTAAATATAGTTTAAACCCTCTACCACACCTTAAAACACATCAAAAAGCGTGAATGTTTGTATCAGGACTGTCAATAGACATAGGGTTGACTTTGTAAAAATAGTGAATATTTACCCTAATAATTTTACCTCAACAATATTATTTATATATATAAAAACTAATTATTATCATCTCTAACAAATTTTCATGCTTGGATCAGCATATTATAGCCTTTAGGTGGATTTTCCCAAAATTTACTAGTGGGTTACCTGTGTTTTCCTATCTCATAAGACCTATGACTAGGTTCTTATTATATTTCACCTTGGATTTTGATTTATCATGATGAATATTATTTGGATATGTCATTAAAATCTTCCTTGCAATGGTCTCATTCTCCATTGGTTACCTTGCAAAGTTATGCAACCTATCACCATACCATGCTTCTCAAGGAAGCACATTATGACTATATGTTATCACTATTTTAGGTGGTGTTTATGAGGTTTAGATGAATTTAGTGATAATTAAAACATTAATTGGTGTCTAAAATAATATTTATACCATTTTAAATCTCTCTCTCATACTCTTTCTAGCATATTGACTCTTCTTGCATTATTTATAGGCCTTATACAATCCTTAATCAAGACAACTCCCTAGAGGCCTATGTACCTTCATTTTCATTCTATTAGAAATGGTTTGGAAGTTTTTATAAGTATTTTATATGCCAATTGGTCACTTTATTTTAATAATTAACTATATATATTCACTCCTTGAATGCAATGGTCTTTGAGTTTGCACCTTGCTAACATATGACTGTATGAGAGGAAATTATCATTTGGTATGGTTGTAGGTGCACAATTTTAAGGTTAAAATTGAATATAGAACTTCTTAGACACTATATTATTATATTTCCTAATGATTTCATATCTCCTTTTTCTATTGAAACGTTCTCTTCCATTTGATATGAAACTCCTTCATTAGGCTATGTTCTCATTCTCTTCATAATAAGATGTATGCTTGTGTCAACCCATGATTGTAGGTAGACATTTATTAGGTGAACCTAAATTTATCTTTTTTGGAGCACAATAATCATAATTTTACTTCATTACATCACTATTTTTCTTATGAACCTTCTATGATCATGAGACTCCATCATTGACTATTTTGCTCTCATCCTCTCTAAGCTTAGAGATATGACTGTGTTATCATGGCTGTAGGTAGTAGCTTCATGAGATTTAGACTAAGTCTCTATGTAATTTTAAGGTCATATTTTTATATATCCTCTTACATAATTCCAAGATATTCCCAAAACATGGTGGGAACCATATGAAACCAAGAACATGATAAGACCTTTTTTTCCTAGTTTGACTGTCAGCATGTTTGAAAGGTCTCTTACCCAACTGTAGGTGGTGATTCATATAAGAAAATGAAAAAAACTGAATTTTTTTCTCCTTTAAAATATTATTTTTATACAAATATTATCACCATATTATTGAAACATTATCTCCTTCATACCACTATTCTATCTTCTTGAAAACAAACTTATTTCAATATATTTTTGACTATGCATGATGTTGTCCATGTATGGACTGAATAGGGTTTGAGGATGCATGGAGAGTTTTAAAATATGAAAAAATAGGTTCATTGGTTTTTCAATATCATGATATTATCTCTATTAGTCTCAACAACCAATATGAAGGTCAATCCTATTAAAGTATCTTGATTGCATTGTCTATTCCTTGGGCTTATGACTATGTCCTTTGTTGACTATAGTTCTCCCTCAAAGTGATTCTCTGATGGTTCTTGATCTCATACATGTATTTTTATTGATATAACTCATTGAGGTTACCAATCTCATAATAATTATGCACTTGCTAGTCTAATTAGCCTCCAAGAACCTAGACAGGTCTTAAGACTGCCAAGACACTTGACTGTTTTTAGTTTTGACATTGAGAACATGCTTGTAGGTGTCTTAAAATATTATTGAATCTTTGCTTATGGATTAATAATTATTTATGAGTCATGATATAAGTCATAACATAGGTTAATAAACTTGAACCCTTCACTCATACATTGATGTCATGGCCAAACCTTCATAATGAATATGTAGTGCAATTGTAGGTGACCGTATGAAGTCATCTTGTATGGAAAAAGTTTGAATTTGACCTTGAAGAGGTCAAAAAACATGGATATGATTCTTTTCCTCCAATATAATATAACTTTATGAGATATTTTGATCCAATATCTTGAATAAGACATCTTCTAGACCCTCCTTTCATTACACTTTCATGAGAAACCCTTGACTATTGGTGTATTGGATATATGTTACCTTATTGACTATTTAACATGGTTTGAAGGTCCTATAGACCACACTTGAATGATAATGAAGCTTATTAAACACCCTTGACTCTTTCCTTGGTATTGGATTCATGAGATGGAGATGAGTGGAAGGGGGGATGATAGGAAAGGAAGATGGAAAACCATGAATAGAGGGTGGAAATGAGATTTATTATAGTGATAAATGGTAGTGTAAAACAATGAGGATGGAGATGAATCAAAATGGGGTGATAAGAGCATGAAAGGGGAATCTCAAAACCAATTTTAAGGTCTTTTTAAGACATAGGCATATCTTGTACCACACATCAATTTTCAGGCCTTTGAAGGAACATACGAGGGTATAATTAAAACCTAAGAGACTGCTAAGATCCTTAACAAATGCTAAAAAACCTTAAAATATGATAAATAGTGACTTCTTAAGGAATCTTAAGAGCCATTAATGATCTTCTTGGATATGAATCTTCATGAAACCTTTAATAATCTTTCATGAGGAACATATTAACATGAAGGAGACCTTCTCAAACAAGAATCCAACACAACTTTGAAACCCTTTCTCACTATTGGACCATATAATTCTTCTTCATATGCTTGTAGAATGCATAATTGAACTCTTTTATATTATTAAGATATTTTTTACCATCAAATTTGTGTAAAATAACTGATTACTACAATGAAAAGGTTAATTATGTTCCTCATAAGCTCCATAATCTTAAACTTTTTAGCCATGATGCCCTGATGAGGATAAAACACAAAAAATTGACTGCTTGCTTGGATGAAAGAGCCATAATGAGTAACTTGAATTAAAAGGGATGGTTCATGAAGGTTAAATAACCAATTTAAGGACCAAATTCCATATCTTGAATATCTTTAAGACTAATCTCTTTGACCAAATTTTTAGACCTTGATTTTCTCTCTCATAGCTGTACCACTTATAAACCTAAAGGGATTTCCCTATGTGAAAACATGTAACATGTCTAGAGGGAATTAGTTTTGGGCCTATATTTAATCTTATTTCCTTTAAATTATTATTGAACACCTTCTATTTCCTCTTATTCTTGCTCCTGAGCTATGGTGTACAGAATGGGCCATACAAGTCTATACCTTACATGGAAAATGCATGAAATAGATTTATTTTTGTTTTTTATTCACAAATTAAGTATTAAAACACTAATATTAGATAATAGTGAGTAACAAAATTCATGAGTGTGTTTAAACTATAATTAAACCTTTTACACCTTTATGTGGTTAAAAAATGGCACGTGTGAGCTCTTGGAGGCCCTTTTTAGGCTTAAACTTGCATAAAATGACATTTTAAAAGTATAATACTTTATGAATAATGTAAAGTAATATATATAAATGTGTTAAAAGGTATTTAAAATAATCTAATAGACTTTTGACACCATATTTCACATTTAAAGACCAAAATTTATCTTTTTAGGCAACATAATAATAGTTTTACAAAGGGAAATTGTCATTAAATGTCATAAATGCATATTATAGCCTCCTGAAAGGTTTCATTTTATGAATTTTGATCACATTTTCAAAGTTTATAGATCATATCATACCTTCCATATATCAAATTATGGTGGAAAATCTCATAACAAGTCACCAAATGCCCTCTTTTCACCATCTTCATCAGAGCATTTTTAGATCACAAAACCACTTGAAAATTTGTCAAAACTCAGAATGGCACTTGACACTATTGACATGACATTGAATAGCTTACTCTTCACTTGACAGTTAAGACACTATGATGACCATGAAAATCTTTAAATTATTGGGGTTGGTATTTGGCCTTGACAGGCAAAATTGCCAACACATCCTTTACAATATTTTTATTTTGGGGTTTAGTGTCAATATTATTGACATTAACATAATTATTGTTTCATTATTTCTCTCTATTTAATGTGTTTTCTCAAAAAAAAATTCTATAGATTAATTTTTACTCATAATGTTGTGTGTGAACTTCATATTTGATATGAATATCACATTGATGATTCTAGCATATTCTCTTTCATGTATACATTTTTTATATAAAATTACACTTCAGTACAAAACAATCTTTGGTTTCATTATGTTCTTTATGTTTAACTTGTTATAATAATTGTTGGCCAGATTTGGCCTGCATGCTAAAATTTTCCTAATCGAGAATAAGAAGTTGAGCAAAGTTCCAGATGGAATGAGTGGACCAAAAGAAGGAGAAGAAGAATCTCATATTGTTTATAAATATTTTGAATCACTTTAAGTGATCTTAAAGTGCAATTTGTTGATCCTTGGGAAGTAGGCTTTAAAATAGGTCTAAGATTGTAAAGTGAAAAGAATAGAAAATTGCCATTGTGTTTCAAGAATTCAAGGGAATGAATTAGGTTGTACGAAGTATTAGAAGTTCATTAGAGCCTTCTAAAGAGACAATAATTTCTTGCATAAGTCCAAAAGAACCAGACTATCATAAACATGTCACGTAGAGACAAATAGGCCAGTCCAATTACACATTTGATAACACACTTAGGAAATTGGTCAAGGCCAAAATACCACATGGACATGATGTATTTCATGCCTAGATAATCCTCTAAAATTTTCATATCTTGATGTCTTTTCTATCTCAAGATATAAAGCTTCAAAATTAAACTAGTAGAATTGGATGGGTGTAGGGACATCAAGTTTAAGCTACAGAAAATAGTTGTTTGAATTCAAAATTTCCCTAGGATAAACACATGGTTGAAATGTGTCAAGATTTATAGGAGATTGAATCTAGATCCAACAACTTACGGTGATTTACAAAGATAGTAGGTCTAGAAGATCAATGACACACGTTGAATCATACAAAAACAAATCAACAACGAGTGGGGGTCAACAAGTCAATAGATCTTAGGAGCTATTGAGAAGATACTAGGTGTCAAAAGTGTATTAAATTGACAAAATATTAATGGTATACATTCTATCCATGCAAAAGTAGATTGATGGTGTGCATAAGGTCAAAGATTCAATGCTCCTGAGGATGAATATCATAATGCCACATGTTACAAGTGCATTAAGTCATGGAACTAATATCAAGACCCATGGGATGAATGTGGAAATAAAAAATGGCATAGTTTGGTAAGCCTAAATCAAGATCAATGGCCAATATTAAAATTAAAGAGCCAAGGACTTCGACTAGAGGTTAAAATATGATCCAAGTTAAACCAGAGCAATATTTCAAGGGGATGCCATAAAGGTAGACATGTTGGATAAAATATTTCACCATACTAAGTAGGTAGAATACATAAATTCAAGATCAAACATGATATAAGTTACTAGGAGCAGGATCTGCAAAGCCATCTAATTCCATTAGAGCCTAGTAAAACTTTTCAAGAGCTTTTAGACATAGGTTTTACATCTCATTCAGATTTAAGAGACCCTAGCCTACATATCTTCATTTTTCATCATGACTATGACTATATGAAAACTAATAGGGTGATTGGTTTTCATCCATAATAAATCTATACTTAGGATTTAAAAGTAATGGTAGAATGGTGACCATGTAAGGAATTTCAAAAAGAACATCAAGGAGCAAGCTCAAGTAACTGCTTGATAACGTGAAGAAAATCAAGCATGATTGAGGAAGACAGTGGGGCATTTAGTGTTTCACGATCATTAAGGACTTGTTCTTGTTTGATTTATTATGACTTAGCATCCTTGAATTAATGTTAATTGATTAAAGGTGGTTGGGTCACATTAATTAAGGGCTATCTATTTAGTTCCCTTTATATCTCCCCTTTCTTATATATATTCCATTTTCTTTCCCACTAAAAAGGGATGAATCTTATGCTTTGGCTATGAAAAATTTGTATTATAACACCTATTTGATATAATAAAGACTAAATTCCTCCATTTTCAAGATGAATTGAAGTGTGTCTTATGAGTTCATTGATGTGGTTAAGTGAATCCATGATTTACTTTGCCTTTGTCTAAATTCCCTCACTTTCATGAAGTGTTTGGTAGCTCTCCCAGGTCATTCTAAGTGCATATATAGTCTGTTGATTAGTTTGGAAGTGGATAACTAACCTCCTATGCTATATTAATATCTAGTTCTTACCTTTTAGTGAAACACTTGTGTGGAATATTTTCAAAGAATTAATGAAGTGATGTTTAGCATTATCAAAAGTGTCCTATAGTGTGCCTTGTGCAAGAATAAGTGTTCAAAACATTGGTGTATCACCTCTTTTTTACATGTTTTCATGAAATTAGTGTCTTTTTCTCTCCCTTTTCTAAGGCATAGGTTAGTTTAGGTGATAGATCCAATAGGAAGCCAACCTTCTCCAAAGGCTCAACCTCACTATATAACACCCACATCTTGAGGTTGTTCCCATTTTGTGGCTTAGTTGGCGGGAGCCTAAATAACTCCCCCTATGGGTGAAAATTAAGACCACAAAAATTTTAGGAATGCCTGATGGGACCCATTAGAGCTAGTCTTGGTGAAATTATAGTTGCAATAGTGTTTTCCATGAAGTATTTGGTGATTCCAAGCTCAATAAATTGCTTCTAATATTCCAAGCATTGTTTCAAAGTAAGTCTAATTTTATTTCACTATCTTGATGTTGCTTTCATGGCTATGTATGAGGAAAACTATGTTATACTTCCTTATCATCCCTATGATGGATAATACCGGTCTTTTCATGATCCATATGACCTTCAATATGAACCTTATTAGGTTTTTTATGATCCTTATTGTCAAGAGTATGACCCTTATTCCTTGTGTGAACAATATCAGTCTCAAGACTAGATTTCACCTTCCCCATATGGCTATGATGTTGTATATGAGCAGCCTTGTCTCTAAGAGAGAATGGATGAAATAGAGCTCAAAGTACTAGCATATGCAAGAAAATTTTGTTCAAATTCTTAGTATGAGAAAGTGAATGGGATAATTATAAATGTATCTAATGATCTGAAGGAGAGGAATGAGTTGTGAAATATTGTATTGGAGAAGATGGAGGCTTGGGAGAGGTAGAAAGGTGAGTTAAACAAGTTATCTCAAGAAATTTCTTGTATTCCCTACCTATATTCTTATGTTCCTTAATCTCATTAAGTGCTTAAAAATACTCAATTTGAGACAAGGGATTTGCCTAGTTGGAGTCAAGAGAAGACTCATATGCCTATTAAATAATATATTTAAAATACTAATCCTTCTTGTAGTTACATTTCTTCCTTGCTCATCCCTCAAACTCAAGTTGCCTATGAGGAAAAAGATGTTTTAGAATTTAATGAGGTGATGTCCAAGTGGAAGGAACATAATGTGGAGGCCTCTAAAAGTTTCTCTTTCCCTCCTCTCCAAAACTCCTTAAATGATTCCATTACTCTCAAAATCCCAAAATATGATCATAATAACCTTCCATGTTTCATAACCCCTCTCAAGCAAATGAATCTCATCACCCTCCCACTATATCCTTCCTTCAGGAGGATATTATTTTATGGAGGTATGAGAAAGAGATTGAATCTTTAGGTTCAAGTTATTGAAGGGTGTGAATAAGATGTCTTGAGTGTGTATGAGGAAGAGTTTCTCATTGATACTTCACTTGAGGAATAGGTTGAGAATGAGGTTATAGCTGATCTTGAAGAAGATATCTCAAGTCTACTTAAGAAGGATGGTCTTGATGAAAAATAACTCTGAAATAAAATAGTAGAATCTTAATTCATGAATTATTTTGAGACATCTCCTATTGAGAAGGATCAAAATACCTTTTAAAATGATCCTATTCAAGTTGATCAGAATGAGGAACAAAAGGATGATTGGCAACTGTACCTTGAATCTCTACAAGAGATTGGGGAGATTTTAGGGATATTTTATCTAATGAGGAGCATGTTTATGATAATTTTGATAAAAATTAACTCATTCAAGATCATGATATATATTGGGTTGACTATTCAAATCTCATTGAAGAGCTGGATGAAATTTCAACAAATAGAAAGAAGAATGAGGTCACTCCAGATCAATGCATAGATGAGGTATCACTTGATGAGGTTTTAGATGGAAATAAGTATGAAAAATATATTGAAGTTAAATATGAGTTCATTTTTATTGGTGATGGGTTTTCTATTGATGACTCATTTGAGGAGATGCTAAGAGAGTTGGTAGGCAAGATGAGTGCCTCATCAAAGGTTATGTTCAATAAACACCCTGCTTTACAACTTGTACCATCTCTTGGAATGAGTGATTTTATGAATTTCCATTTGGATCTAGGTGGATCATGTTTTTTCATTATTAGTTAGATTATTTTATTTATGTTTTGTCTCAAATAAGTGCTTTGTTTGCACATTTGTTTTGTTAGGTTAGTTTCCCTATTTTTTTTGTTTCCTTCCCTATTTTGGTGGAATTCATTATCTTTGCAATTTAAAAGGTTTCTTGTAGTCATGAATAAGATTAATAATTATTGGTGAATCCAAGATTCATGTAAATGGCTTGATTTTTCAATCATAGAAGGCATGCTACCTAGATGTGTCACCAAAGATGTTGGTTTAATTTGGCTTATATACCAAAATTTGTCTAATCTAGAATAAAAGGATGAGAAAAGTTTTGTATGGAATGAGTGGACCAAAATAAGGATAATAATAATCTCATATAGTTTATAAAGCTTTTTAAACACTTTAATCAAGCTTAAAGTAAATTTTTTGATCCTTGGGAAGTAGGCTTGGAAACAAGTCTAAGATTGTAAAGTGAAATGAATAGTAGGTTCTCATGGTGTTTTAAGCATTCATGGGTATGAATCAGGTTGCAAAAAGTCTTAGAAGTTCAATGGATAATTCTAAAGAGACAATAGTTTATTTCACAAATCCATAAGAATTAGACCATGACGAGTATGTCACATAGAGACAAATAGGCTAGTCTAGTTTCATATTTGATAAATTCACTCAGGAAATTGGTGAAGGCCAAAAGACCACATGGACATGATGTATTTCGTGCCTAAATCATACTCTAAAAATTTCATATATTTGATGTCTTTTATATTTCAAGATATAAATCTTCAAAGTTAAACCAATATAATGGGATGGGTGTGGGGATGTCGAGTTTAAGCTAAAACAGATAACTATTTGAATTCAAAATTTCCCTAGGATAAACATGTGGATGGCAAGTGTTAAGATCATGGGAGCTTGAATCTAGATCCAATAGCACATAGTGACTAACAAAGATAGTGGGTATAGAAGATTAATGATGTGCATTAAATCATACAAAAGTAGATCAACAATGAGTAGGGGTCAACAAGTTAGTGGATCCTAGAAGCTAATGAGAAGCTACCAAGTGTCACAAGCATGTTAAATTGGTATAAGATCAATGATACAAATTTGAGCTATGCAAAATTAGATAGATGGTCCATGTAAGATTAAAGAGTCAATGCTCTTGAGGATGAATGCAAAAACACCATGTGGTGCAAGCACATTGAGTCATGAAATTGATAGTAGGACCCATGGGATGCATATAGAGCTGATAGATAGCATAGTTTGGGAAGCCTACATAAATATCAATGTCCAATAATAAAATTTGAGAGCCAGAGGCTTTAATTGGAGGTCAAAATATGATCCAAGTTGAACCATAGACAATATTTCAAAGGGATGTCATAAAGGTAGACATGTAAAAATGATTTCTCCACCTTGAACAGGTAGAATACATAAATTCAAGATCAAATGTGATATAAGTTACTAGGAGTAGACCCTATAAATCTATCTAATGCCATTAAAGCCTTGTAAAAAAATTTAAGAGCTTCTAGATGTAGGTTTTATGTCTCATTCATATTTAAGAGACCCTATCCTACATATATTCATTTGCAATCATTACTATATGAAGACCAATAGGGTGATTGGTTTTCATCTATAATAGATCAATATTCATGATTTAGAAGCAATGACAGATTGGTGACTGCGTAAGGAATGTCAGAAAGAACATCAAGGAGCAAGCTCAAGTAACTACCTGATAAAATAAAGAACATCAATCATGATCGAGGAAGATATTGGGGAATTTCGTGTTTTAAGGTCCTTAGGGACTTGTTCCTATTTTATGGATTATGACTCAACATCCTTATATCGATGTTAATTGATCAAAGGTGGTTAGGTCATATTTATTAAGGGTTATTTGTTTAATTCCCTCTTTCTCTTCCCTTTCCTATATATATTCCATTTTCTTTCCCATTAAAAAGGGCTTATTCTCAGATATTTTCTTAGAGGTAGAGACTCTTATGATTTGGCTATGCTAAATTTGTACTATAACACCTATTTGATATAATAGAGACTAAATTCCACCATTTAGAAGTTGAATCAAAGTGTTTCTTATGAGTTCATTGATGTGGTTAAGTGAATCGATGTTTTACTTTGCCTCTATATAAATTCCCCCACCTTAATAAAGTGTTTGGTATCTCTCATAGGTCATTCTAAGTGCATATATAGTCTATTGACTAGTTTGGAAGTGGACAACTACCCTCCCATGCTATATTAATAGCCATTTCTTGCCTTTTAGTGAAATACTTTTATGGAATCTTTTCAAAGAGTGAATGAAGTGATGTTTAAGAATATTAAAAGTGTCCTATAGTGTGTCTTGTGCAAGTGTAAGTGCTCAAAACTTTAGTGCATCACCTTGTTTTTACATGTTTTCATACAATTAGTGTCTTTTCTCTCCCTTTTCCAATTCATAGGTTAGTGTAGGTGATAGATCCAATAGGAATCTAGCCTTCTTCGAAGGCTCAACCTCACTATAGGACACCCACATCCTAAGGTTGTTCCCATTTTGTATCTTAGTTGGAGGGAGCCTGAAGAAATCCACCATGGGTGCAAATTACGACCACAATAGTAATAAACAATAAAAAGTTAGTATTAAAATTGTTGTGATGAAAAAATGAATAGTAAATCATGTAATAGGATTTTTACTATTTTTATAACCCACATAATAGAAAAAATTAAAAAAATAACCTATATGAATATTTAAAAAAGGATCAATGTAGCTAAGCATGAAATAATTTTTTTATATATGCATCTTGTCTATGATATAATAATTTAAGTTGATGTAGTTAGACCAACACTAACAACCAAAACACTAAGCATGAAGTAGTGTAGTCAACACTGAATTAAATATAGGCCAATGTGATGTGAGAGATAGAGTCATCTAAAATTTCATAACCATCAAATGAGAGAGTGTATTAAATGTTGTTAAACTATATAATATGAGGTCAGTAGAAGAGTTAAATATAATTTTTTTTTTGTTGGATAATTAAAAAAAAATCCACTACTCAACTTTGAGAGTAAGTGATTTGAATTTTAAAAGAATATATCATCAAGATCTAACTCTAAAATACACCAGAGACGCATATCCAACTTGGGCCAGTAAGGCATGTATTTAACAAAAATTGAACACATTTTTTTTAAGAATATGAAGCTACAAAGGAGGAGAGGAAAAGATTAAGTGATCCTATGCATGTCATGACTAATCAACTATTATGTTATTATGAGGGAAACTTCCATTATGGCGTCAACCCCATTTGTATACTTTTCTACCAACCAATGTGGGATTAAATTTTCCAATAAATGATGATTTTTGAAATCGTAGAAGCAATTTGAAGATGTATTGAAGAGGTGTATCTTGAGGAGAGTAAAATATCAGGAAATTAAACATATTTATCCAATAAAATCAAATATTATAAATAAAAATAAAAATACTAATCAATGTTTTATTTTGTCCTTTGATATCTTCTTTTAATATGAAAAATCCAAGATTGTTCTTTGTTCAAATTTCACTATGTACTATGATATTTCTTAGGATATTTATAGAATATTGGACTATGTGTAGCTTAATTAATAATCACCAAATTATGGTTATTTTAATTTCATTATGAATTTTAGTTTATGGTTTAATACATTAAAAATAGACTAAAAACTATTAAATTCTAGCCTATGTAACACATAAGAGTTGGACGGGAAGAAAAGTTAGATAGATTTTAACATGGATATGCACCCAACATAATGGGACACACTTGGTAACATTGACATTTGTTGAGAATAGGGCCTCTTTATTAAAATGAACATTATAGTAAATGTATACATATAAATTCATTAGCTCCTCCATCACTACTAATTTCATCCATTAATCATGTCTTAATTCATAATTCATCTTAATGTCCTATTACTAACCCCTTAGTCATTAGTCTAACATTTTATAAATTATTCATATCACATATTAACCTTACCCTTCATCCCACATTAGTTAACCACACACTATTATCACTTATCACCCTTTTATTACACCACTTAACTCATTAATCATATTCTACAATATTTCTAAATTTTAAATTAATCCTCCCAACTACCCTCAACTATCCCCATTAAGAATTCATACAAACCCCTCATTTTTATATAGCCACTAATATCACTTAATTAACCATAATGGGATCTATAATCCCTTAATACACTCAGAGCCCCATACCACATCTTCTAGGATTTTCAAAGGAATTTTTAACTCCTTGGTTATTAAATGACTTTCCCTTTCCTATTAATTTCAATTCCTTAAGTATTCTCCACCCTTGATCTTGCCACCTACAATATTACAATCCATCTATCTATTCCTCTCACCACCTTCTATTTAACCACCTTTCCTCCATGAATAAGCCAATGTATGAATGGAGAAAATTTGCATGTTCTCTTTCTATACAATTACCTCATCAATCCTTTATCAACCTCCATTGTTATTCAAATTTTGAGTCTAAGAAAATCCAACATTTGAGCTATCAAGCATTCTAATTGTCATCTTGGGGTACATCACTACAATTTGGAGGTATATTGGTTTCAAGATGAAGGTATAATTATCTTATTTTCATTATCGTTTCCATATTTTTTATCTGCCTTGACCAATCTTAAGTTTTATCATGACTTTAGATTGATTTGAATTATTTATTGCATTTAAATCTCCATATCCAAATTTTAGCTATTGCATAATGGTGTCTATAGTGGGAGAACCCTCCCTTAACTTGTTGTTTTGAGATTTGGTGTGATTAGAGTATCTTTTTGGTCCCTTTTAAATGGAAAAGTGATGACCAAAACTCTCCATTTTATGTGATTTTATCCAGGTGTAAAACATGACATTGCTTTGTGAAAATATGACTTCTTTAAAAATGTAATTTATTCAAAAAATCAATGTGACTTTGTTCTCTGAAAAGTCATTTTTTTCACTGACTTTCATGATATTATTGTTAGTCATGATGGTAATCCTAATCATGTGTCTATGCTTTATGATATCATGTCTATAATTCCAATATTTTCTTTCCATTACTTGTAATATTTCTAAAACTAACCATGACTTTGTTTAATGTGTGCAAGATCATACCCATGGTTGTAAAATCATGACATTGTTCTCTATTAGTGTGACATCATTCATTCTAATTGTGGCATTGTATTTTATATGTTTAGTTTTGTAGGGAAAAAATCATGGCTACCTGACCAAGAGTTATGCACAACATTCATGACATTATATTAACCAGATGTGATATTATTTTGCCATCATGTTCTAAACTATTATCCAAATTTTGATCTATTGATCATTTTTTTGAGAAATAGATGCTTTAATTTTGTCCTTTCTATTATTATCTAACATCTAACACTAAAAACTACATACATACATACATACATACATACATACATACATATATTTTCCTATTTTCTATTTTGTATGTTTATTGGTTAGACTATAAATTTTATGGATAAAATATTAACATTCACAAATATATGCCTATAATTTTGATAAAACATTATTAATGATCCAAAAATATTTTGGTTATAATATTTTTGGTAGATTATTTCATGAATTTTTTGTGTCTTTCCTAACATTTACAAACTTGCAGCTATGTACATGTGATATCATAGTCAAAACCTATGACATTGTCATTCTAAACCATGAAATCCTCTACTTGTGTTCTATGTTTGAATTTTCAAAATAATAGTTGCATAGCTATGATATTATGAATGATAAATGAAATATCATTCATAATAGTCATGACATCATTATGGCAGAGGCACTGGTAAGATACATACAAGCAGATATAGCCTCAAAAAAGTTAGTGGGCATCAAACCTGCCTCCTCCCTTATCCTATGGTAGTGCAACAATTTGTGGATGATACCATCTTTTTTGGCATCTCATCAGTGATTGAAGCTAGAAGATGGAAGAATATCTTAAATAATTATGCCATAGAGTCTAGATAAAGGATAAATTTCCAAAAAAGCAATGTGTATTTCTTCAACACTCCTAATGACCTTAGACATATAATCATTAATATATTAGAATGTGCTGAAGCTGCTTTACCAGCTACCTACTTGGGTTTCCCACTCATGGTCAAAGAGGTATCTCCTGGTTTTTGGAATAGAATTATGGAAAGAACATAAAAGAAACTTCTTGGTTGGAAAGGAAAACTCCTTAGTAGTGTTGGTAAACTGCAACTTCTTTGGGCCTCACTACATCGTATTCCTACGTATTTCCTGTCTCTTTTTAAAATTCTTGCATATTTTGCTAACAAACTATAACAGATTCAAAGAAAATTTTTATGGATGGGGGTGGAAGACAAATAGAGAATGTATTTAGTTAGATGGGAAAAAGTGTGTCGTCTAAAATCTCATGGTGGACTCAATATTAGGTCTATCAGGAACATGAACAAAGCCCTTCTCTCAAAAATTAGTTAGAATCTAATCCATAAAAATAATGATTGGGGGGAGCTAATGTATGCCAAATACATGCATAACACTGATGATTCCAACTTTCTTCAATAGATGGGATTACCCCAGGGATCTGTGATATGGAATAAAATGCTAAAAAGCAGAATCCTTCTTAAGCAGGGAATTAGATGGAAACTTGGAAATGGTTGGCATATGAAATTTTAGGATGATATCTGGTTAAAGGACAAGGCTCTCATCACACAAGGAAACTATGGAGAGATTGCTGACTTGGCTACTAAATTTTTTGGAGATAGAGTCAGTGATTATATGGAAAATAACAATGGGATGTAGAGCTGGAAAAATATATTGGACTACTATGATCACCAGCCTGAGCTTTTCCCTAGAGTGTAGGAGATCTAACAGTGTGTTTAGGAGATTAGAATCCCTCTCTTCCCCTGTGAAGATGAATAGTATTGGTGGCCAGATAAGAATGGATCATTTTCAATCAAGTCTGCTTACCATCTACTCATTCATGAGGCTCAGAATAAAGATGTATGGAAAAAGGTTTGGAATTATAAACTTATTCCAAAAATTAACATGTTCTGATGGGCTGTTGCTCATAAAAAAATCCTAACACAAGATAATCTTCAAAAGAGAGGGTTTACCCTGGTTAATAGATGTTTTTTGTGTGGTTCAAAAGAGGAATCAGTTTCACACCTCTTCATCCACTGTGATTTTGTCCAAGAATTATGGGGCACAATACTTAATAACTTTGGTATTGAATGGGTCTGTAACTCTAACCTTAAAGAAGTAATTCTAAGCTAGAATCCAACCTTCACACATCCTTAGCTTATGGAATTATGGAAGAAAACTCTACCATGTTTGAGTTGGATTTTATGGAAAGAGTGCAACCACATAATTTTCAAGGACACTGCTAGAAATGCATCTCAGGTGTTTCATTCTTTTGTTAAGACCCTTATGGAAAGTATCACCACAACCCATATTTGTGTTGCAGAGAAACCCCTATCTCAATTTGAAAACCAAATTGCAGCCAAATGGAAGGTTTTAAACTAGATCCCTGAGTATAATAACTCCAAAATTCTACAAAGACTAAATACTAAATGGATTCCCCCAAAGCCTAACTGGATGAAACTCAACTTTGATGGGGCATCCAATTCAGATGGTAAAGCTAGTGGAGGAATTATAAGGAATGATAAAGGATGGATGATTGCTATCTATGCTGCTAGAATAGGAAGCCAAAGCAATAACTATGCTGAAGCAATGGCTCTCCTATGGGGGTTAAAATTGGCTATATCCCTAGGAATAAAGAACTTGAGTATACAAGGAGGCTCTAAAATGGACATAGATGCAGTTAATAAAGCATCAAATGTGGGAATTAAGCTAAGAGATATCATTATAGATATTTAATTTCTTTTGTATAAGTTCTTAGGAGTGGAGATTTCTCATATTTAGAGAGAGGGAAATAGTGTTGCTGATGCCTATGCCAATCTTGGTCAACAATTTTCAGTTTGGAGGGTGTGGCGACAAGGGGTTCATATTACATTAAAAATTAGGGATATTATTGAAAAGGAGATGAATTTTCAAGGATGAGGCAGATTTATGACAAGGATAGCTCTTGGAGGCAGTCCATGTGGAGGGGGCCATTGTGGATTTTAGAACTTGATAACTTTTGTAGTCTTTTGACAATCATTCATGATTTATTGTATCAAGAGGTTAAGGCGCATGGGCATCATTATGAAGATCAATGGGAAATGATTTCCAAGCATGGGAGTAGACAACATCATCTCTGTAGGGTATTTCAAATAATGAGCCATCACATCTTTATTATGCATAAATAGAAGCAAGGGTTAGCAACCATTTCAAAATTGAAGGCTAAATTTAGGAACTCCATGGGTTGGGTCTGCAAATCCATAATAGGAGGAGACCAAATTCAAACTGAACCAGTCTCCTACTATGAATTCAAAGATAATCCATTGGTTTGGCATTATTGTAAAGAAGGGGGTATCAACCCATATCTAAAAAGGCTTAATGGGTTTGATAAAAACTTGTCTGAGTAAGTTGTGAGATCTTGGTTAAATAGGTGGGTCACGGTTGGTAGAATCAGTTTTGAAATCTCTAAAAAAGTGATTGCTATGGCCATAGGAATGACCATGCAAGGGAAAAAGCTTCAAAGGAAAACAAAAATTATGGATCTTTCAAGCCATAAACTATTCCTGGGATAGGGAGAAGAACTCATCCCCTATCAAGGAGGATTCAAGCATGTTAAAATACCTGGGCCATGGGACGGAGTGTGCTTCATTCTCATGAAGTAATTCATGCTCTAAGGTTGATTTACCAAGTTCTAAAATTACCATCTTCCTCTGTTAAATAACTTTAGGTGTAATGCTATTATTAGTTTTCCTTTTTACCTGCTCTCCTCTTTAGAATACTCTGTCCTTAGGGTGAGAGCAAAAATGTCTAAAAAGCCAGATATGAACCCTATTCCCCTACACTAGGGCCTCATTTTATACTTGTACAACTTTCACTAAGACCTTGAGCCATCCAAGACTATCAGAATTTATAGTGGTGACATTCATTCCAACCTAGTGTCTGGTGATGCTATTGATGAGTCATGTTTTTCCCCTGCTCCTACCAAAACAAAAGATGTTTCTTTCTCCACCCCATAAGAGACCCCTATTGACACCCCTAGCTCTTTTGTGAGCAAGAAGGGTAAGAAGAGGAAGGTTGATGAGGAGGAAGAGAATATTAGGGAGACCATGGAGGGGACCCACAAAAATCTAGGTAGGGCCACGGGGGGCGAAGGTGGTAAATCTTATAAGTCTTCTAAAGTTAATAAGGAAGGCTTATCCTCTAGAGTTCACAGGTCAGGGTGGATTGCTAGTAAACCCACCCTAAAGGCCAGAGTTATTGATTATTTAGAAGTGCTTTGGAGGAAGCAACCATAGAGGAAGAGTTTAAGGAGATAGAAATCCAAGAATTTTTTGAGGACACTGGAGGGAAATAGGAGATTAGGGAGTTTGAGGTCATTAAGGAGCATGGTGCTGACACTATGGAAAATGCTGACAATAAGGGGAAAATGTATGTCAAGGAAGCTAGCGAGGAAACAGAGAATGAGACTGATTAGAAATCTGAAATTGGGGCCCTAAAGGATCGTATTCAGAAGCTGGAGTAGAATTTCACCAAGGGACTCTGGAATACAATGCTCCTGAACATGTCTATGTTGAAAGAAGTGGGTAATACTAGGCTTGCTAACAATATGAAGAATACTAAGAAACTTAATGATCTTCTCAAATCAATGGTTATGTAAGGAGAGACCCCTCTGACTCTAGTCTTTCCATTTCTTGTTTATCTTGTTTCTATGTCTGTTGGTTCTCGGCTAGTGCTGTCGTCTCTCTGAAGGCATATTTTGTTTGATTGCCTTCTTGTCTTTTTTGCTCTGTGAAGGGTTCGGCCCTTGGTTTGCCACCTTACCTTATCAAAAACATTTATAGTTCTATTTTTCAATCTTGCATCTTTGTTTCCACATTTTTATTTATTATATCCTTGACATAGTTTTTTTCTGTCACAATTTCATCTTTATGAGCTTTTTGGGATAACCTTATTTGTTTTATGACTTTAAATCCAAGCAAAAACAACATTGGCCTATGTAAACATGGAATTATCTTTCAAATTCATGACATTGTTCTATATATAATTCACCTTTGATTTAACTCTTTTTGAAAAAATACAAAATTACAATTTTTCTTGAAAAATATGTATGTCAATTTTGGCTTGCATGAAATTAGTTTTTTCTTGGCCTAACATCTTTATTTCAATTCTACCCCCCAAGTTGCCAAATTCAAAGTAATAATACATTGTTTTGTAGGATTCTTGTTAAGACTTGACATATTAAAACCATTTTGATATATTTTATTAATCATATATTAATTATATTAATTAATTAATTTTCTTTCGTATGTGTATTTTAATATAGCATACTTTTTGGTTGCCTATTTTCACACCAAGGCTATGATGGTGTATTCTCTCCCCTTAAACCCATAGGAAGGTTCTTATGGATTAGTAATGATCAATAAACCTCTCATTTTTATTTTATAGGTGAAACATGATGTGGAATTGAACCCACACACTTGCCATAGTCTTAGGGGGATTGTGACATGGATTTCACCACCATACACAAGACCACACTTCATATTATGATGGTGTATAAATATCAGGGATAGTAGTTGTAAATATAAGTAGGTTTATTTGTATATGATCCTATGAAGTGAGGAGTTAACCAATACTCAAGCATCAAATAAAACCCTAAACAAACTTGGGTTCCATGTATTTTAGGGTATTGAAGGGACTCTCTTAGAGAGCATGTCAAAGGGGGAGATTTGAAGATGCTCAAGTGATGAAATTTCTTAGATTTATTAGAGGGAGTCCCTCTTATATATTTCTTGGTGAGTTATATCAGATTATAGTGGTTTTTGTGTGTTCTATCTTCATTAGTTGTTATACTTATGAATAAGAGTGTTAACATGGAGCAAGAAGAAGGGAAAGATAAGGAAGGATCAAGGTAAGGGGGAGTTTGTATCATATTTCTAAGATGGTCCTTTCCTTTTTTATAGTATTTTCAAGTCCTTAGGATCAATCGGTGCCCATTTTGTCATTATGTCAAAGGGGGAGAAAGTTTCTATTATGGGAGTGCTTGAAGAGATATAAGGCGAGATGTATATTAATATATTTGATGTTATTGACATCAATGAAAAATGGGGAGATTTTTGGAGAGTTGTCAGTGATGTCATGGAAGTATCCTGGTGAGTAGATGAAGTGATTTGATAGCTTAAATAACAATGATAAAGTGTACAATGTTCTTGTTTGAGTGTGCTTCAAGTATGCTTGGTTGATCTCTAGAGTTTGACTAGTTAGAGATGTTTAGGGATGATTATGGTGATTGGAGCATGTGAAAGAGGTCCCTAATATTTTATCTATGCTTTGAGAGCTTATGTGCCTAAGTGGAATTTATTTGGTAGTCCATAGTTTTCATCTAGATAGTTTGGGTCTAGTGATAGAAAATATGAGTAGGTAATTTGATGATATCATAATTTCCACGTGGGAATGAGTCAAGGGGATTTGGTCACATGGTTATGATCAAAATATTACCTATTTTTTATATGACAAATATCAATTAATACATATAAGTGGGGTCAAAGATATGAGGGTGCAAAGTTGGTTACTTAGATAGAATTTACTATGCTCCCATACTTAGCCAAATTTGCAAAAGGGTTCAAGTAAAGTTGAGTAAGCATGTCAATGAGATCATCATTTAAACACATGGAGGTGTCAAGATAAAATGATCATATGGGTTTATTCATTTTTTTTCTTAGTTTATTTGACCTAATTTTTAGATCATGCATTGAAGCACATCAAGAGATATGCATGTGTAAAGTTGGGCTCCCAAGTATTTTGACTATGTTTTCCCATACTCAACCAATTTTGCAATGTGGTAAGAAGAGATGAGTGAGCATTTTGATGGTTTTATATCTCTCACATGTGAAGGTGTCAAGATAAAATGATCATATGGGTTTGTTAATTTTTTTAGCATAGTTGATTTATGCTAAATTATAGATCATGCATTGAAGCATGGTAAAAGTTATGTAGGAGAAAATTTGGTCTCTTAGGCATGTTTTGACATAGTTGGCTTTGTGTTAAATGTTTTTGAGAAGGGATTTTAATGGAATTATATCTTTCATGTGTGAAGGTTTTATGAGTATTATGTCACATGGTTGGATTATCCTATATGAGGAGATCATATAGTCCAAATTTGAGTTCATGCATCGAAGCAAAAAAGAAGTTATTAAGGTTCAAAAATGGATAGTCAGACATACTGAAAGGGTCCCCATACTTGGTCAATTTTGAAATAGTTAAAGCTCAAGCAAGATCAGTGGTGCATGTTTCTACAAGAAGTCAAGAAACAATGAGATAAGTATGATGTTTAATGAGTAATCAAAGGTAAGGATAAGATATCAATAGTGAGCAGGTATTCATATAGTTTGATCAAATGGTGATCATTGATTGCTAGAAACCTAGTTGATCCACATAGATTGATGAAGCACATATAGTCAAGATTTAAATATTGCATGAGATGAGGTCAAAGTGACTATGGTTTAATATTTGGCTTTAGTGGACTATGCATTAAAGTTCAGACAAGATTGATAGTGCAAGATTGATCTAAAACTGAGAGGACATGAGATGTGAGCAAAGTTTTTGAGGTTTATCTATGATCATTGCTATTCAACTATTTGAATTTACTAAGGGAAGAAAACTAGTGTTTGGTCTTTGGGCCATATCTTTTGATAAAAGATGAATTTTATCATGTAGTAAAAAGTAAATATGTTGAGAAATCTAAAATGCATCTATAAATATGGATTTGAAGATTTGAAAGTGTGTACATACAAATATATGGCTCTCCAAAGTTGTCTATGATTTCATACATGGATTTTAAGTGACCCGAGAAGAGTATTTGAGATCATTTAGATGTTATTTCAATGTTTCATGGTGAATTGACTATTGGGGAGTGTTGTAGACTCCATGAGGATGATCTGTGAGTATTTTGGAGGTGTGATCAATCTATCTTGAGTATGAATAATTCTTAAGAAGTTGACTATATGTTTGATAATGTTGTTCATATGTATAAGGTCTTTGTTTGAGTTGTTTGAGCATATAAAAAATGTGAGAAAAGGTGACTATGATCATTTGAGGATGTAGAAGGGCACATAAGGAGTGGACCCATGTAATTAAATTGGTCATGTGTTCTTATTTTGTTTGATGATGTGCTAAATGGTTGAATAGGTCTCCATGAGACCTATAAGAGCTATAAGGGCCTTATTAAAAGGTGTAGTTGCTTAAGTGTGACCCATGTGAGATGCATTAAGGGTGAAAGAATGTTTTGTGGCTGACAAATAAATATTATGATCTTGTTAATTCATGATTTCTCTATATATAGTGAAACCAAATGTTTTGGTTTCTTTTTTTTGGTGTGGAAGATTTGAGAAAATTGGGAAGTGAAGGATAAGTAGTGTGCCAATTAGTTGAGTTAATGAGAAGAATAGTTTATTGACTGTGTGTATGACCCATAGGTCATGTTCCTAATGACAAGATAGTTCTCTTGTAATTTGAGGATATGAAAAGAGGTCTAAGTGTGCATATGAGGAATGTTTGAGTGAATAAAGAAAGAGATTGTGGTATGCCTATGTGAGAGGCCTATTAGAGATAGAGAGAATTTATGCAGTTGTTAGATAATTAAGAGATCCATCATCATGTGTTAAAGACATCAGTTCTAAGGTGGAAGTATTGTTTTCAAGGAGGGTCTAAAGGACTTGATCTTCCTTAGGGGTAGTTTCTCCTTATGAAATAAGGTTTCATTAAAGACCAGAAGGACTTGATCAAGGTTTTAGGTCAGAAGGACTTGACCAAGGTTCTTGATCAGAAGGACTTGATTAGTCTCTTATTTGTGATCATCTTATAGGATAGTAGTATATGTGTTTATAGGATTGAGAGTGGGTTTTATTCCCTAATAGGGTTTCCCATGGTGATCTTGTATTATGTTCATTATTCACTGCTATGAATGATTTGTATGTTTCATGAATGATTGTATTTAATGCTTAAGTATTTGCAAGGGTTTGGAAATTTAATTGAATTGTTTTCCATTACATATTCACCCTTGAACTCTTCACCTCATTTTAAAAAGTGATTTACAAAATTACACTTGCTAACTTCCCTTTGATGATTTTTGAGTCTTACATGCAAATTATGTTTTTTATAGCATTTTTACTCAATTTTTTAAAAAATAAAAAATAACATGCATGTACAAATAATTAAATGTTTTATAATTTTTGTTAAAAAAAACTAATTTAAAAAGGATGAACCACCACTAGATTACATGAAATTTTAATTTATAAAAATAAATAATTTTAAAAACTATATACTAACCTTTGTAAGCTTTATTATATATGAATGATGTAGGGGAGGAAGTAGAGTACAAATGGTGATTTTTAGGAGGCCAATATAGGCCCTAAAAACTTCACACAATCCTCCAAAATAGATCTTAAATAATCCAAACACAACCCAACTAATTTTATCTACCTGAAAACTAAATTGGCTATATATTTACAGCTAGTATAGCCATATAAGGATGTCATAGGTGGATGTAAAAATGACATAGAAGATCTTAATGCATCACAGGCTCTATAAGAGGTGTTTATAGGCATAGACAATGAAAATTTACTAGTTTAAAACATATAATAGGCTACAAATGTATTTAGAAATGATTTTTCCACCAAAAGCCATATAGACCATAATATGATGCCACAATATATATTGAATGCTCTTTTGTTTATTGAGTGTTTATTTGAGTGCTTAGGTTGAATGTTTGAGTGATATTTAGGATCAAAATATAAATATTTAATATTCCACAAGTTAAAAAATATTTTTTCTTCCTTTATGCCATACAAGGGCCATACCATCAAGCTCAGGGTCAATTTTTATTGTAGGTAATGTTTTATTGTTGCTTTTCAGAGTCTTAGATTGAAATTTATATGCAAATACAATGTTTTCATGTTTCACTAATGCCAAAAAAAATTTAGCCACTATCTAAAACTTAGATGGCCATACAACAAGCCATACAAGGCTAAGTTTTGAATGATATTTGATTGAATAGGGCTCTCCACAAGCTAATAAATCTATCAAATAGTATTTCCAATCAATCCATATCAATTTTAATCTGATACCATTTTGAAATAATGAATGGATCTAGATATGTAAATTAAGGTAAAGATATATATACACAATAATAGATATATATGGAAAACCTCACACATAGTAAAAAAAAATAATAGATTGTTCATTAATGAGAAATAATTTGGACCCAATATAATCGACCTTCTTCTTCTCACTTCTTAGACAATTTATTTATAGAACATTGAATACTTGAGTTTATGTGTATTGGAATGCCTCGACTTAAATTGAATTGAACATGATTTTACCATGTAATATCATTTATAAGTGGAGTGAACTATTATAACCAATGGGTAAAACCTTTCACCCAATGGTAAGTTTTCATAACATTTACTTTTTATTTACGCATATTTTAAATTATGTAATGCAAATAGTAAAATATATTATTATTTAATGATTGATATGCATTTAATAATGTATTAATGGCATTTATGCCACATAATCATTAATTATTTTAAAATAAATGGTTTAAGCATAATGATGATAAACTAATATATAGTAGGATACTTAATTAAAAACTAAGATAAATGAATATTATGAATTGAAATACTCAGATATGCTAAATATATAAAGTATCAAATTTAAAAGATGTTAAATTCATTGTAATACCAAATAAAAATGATACTTAAATAGGTTTATTGTCTATAGGAAAATATTTATTGGAAATAGGTGGAAAGTATGTAGGATCAATGTCATAAATCAATCATGATATTTTGGAAATTGTACCTCTATGGCCATAAACACCACAATCAAATCTAGACACTACCGTTGATGCTAGTGTTTAATTATGATGTAAGTGTCTAATACAAAATAATGACTGGATATCAATGTGACCAATTTTGTTTTTCTAGGTTTTCTATCACCTTTCTATTGATGTAATTAGATATATAATATAGGTTGTCACTCTTTTCTAATTAATCAAATCCTATCTCTTTATCCTTCTTCACCTTTAGAATTATTTTACTAAAAATGGGTTAGTGGGATCATGGTGCCAAGCTAGCTCTAAAGACCCATTTGTAAATGCACTTTACATACATAGCTAATGCTCTAAATTAAAAATTATGTAGCATTCCCCTATGTTTAGGAATGTGTGTGCATAAGGATAAAATATACTATATAAATATTTTTTAAATGACTTAGCTTATAATTTGACAAATATTACTCATAGGATTCTATTTGAATGTTTCATACCTATAATATGATTGATATGAAAATAGGGATGAATAAGGTATAATAACTTGGTGTACAATTGATTTATTGAGATTTAATAGATGTTTGATTAGTATTTGCTACAATAAGAATGATAAGGCTTAGACTTGTATTTATACCATAAATTTTGAAAATCTATCATAGTAGGGTTCATTGAGACAAATAACTTGACCCATAGGTTTCTAAACATTTAAAATTTGGATGAATTTTAGAAATTGGACACTAGATAAGGATCTAGAGACTACCATCAGTAATAGTATCCAAAAGGCTAAAAAATTGGTACATATCTAAAATTGATAGTGAAGGATGATTATCATGTTTTAATATTTATTCGTAATTTAAGATACCTAGGTCATCGACATGATATGGATCAAACTAAGAGATAAACATTTAGGCACATTGAGATGGCAAGTGTGAGCCTTTCAATAGTAAGGAGGTATAAAACTGAAGGCTAAAGACCTGATTGATATTTTTTAAATGTAAAAGATTTATATGTTATAAATATTTAATTTTAATTTCTACATAATCTTAATTCCTTTTTGGATCCACAAACTAATGATGATCCAACTTCTCTAGAAAATCCTCAACCTAGTTCTACCAATCCTCCTCACAATATTTTTTCCAAAATCACTACTACTAATTAACCTAAGCCTTGTCATGACTCTATCTTGAAACCATAATGGAATTTTCTAGATGAAATTAATTTTATGCCTTAAAAAATTCATTTAATTGAGCTTATGAGAACTTATCTTTATCATCGAAAATTTATCATGCAACAATTATAGGAAATTGAAGTGTCCCCATCTATCAAATTCAAAGTCCCTCTCTGATCCTCTAAATGTCCCAAACGTATGGAAGTTCATGTTATTGAAACTATTTTTCAATATTCTCCTTATAGTGAACCCTACATAAATTTTATCAAAGAAGACATGATTAAAGATGAAATTATTTTTTGATCTAATGACCCACCCCTTTTTATTAGGATTAGAATCAATAATACCTTAATCATTAAATTATTTATGGATGAAGGATCTAGAATTAATGTTAATTATCTTTGACTAATACAAAAACTTGGATAATATAAAGATAACCTTAATAAAACTAGACTCACTTGTAGTGGATTTGATAAAACCAATCAAAATCCTCTTGGCTACATTTGGATACCTCTTACTATCAAACACAAAATAATATTCACCAAGGTTATGGAATTAGACTTTACACTTTCTTATAACATAATTTTAGGTTATCCATGGAATCACCACATGTTTTTAGGCATTACAAACATGAAGCATATCCCAACCCTTGGGATATTTAACTTCCCAATCCTAAAACTTAGTATCACATCCCCACTATTCTTGATATTAATAGTTCTCCTCTACTTGAGTTTGTTTGCATGAATCTTAATCTCTAAGTAAATCTTATATATTATGATGATGATGATGATGATGATGATGATGAACAAAATAAATTATATAATGTTTATAATACCACTAAGTTACCTCCATACATATCATAAGGAATTTATCTATATCTCCTTCCATGACATGACCATTCCTTTGATTCATGATGATATTAAAATTCCTTTCCCATGTAATGTTAATGAAGATACTTACATAGAAGATGGATTTGTTTTCAATGTCTATGGGGTATCCAAATTATTTCAATATCCTTTCTAATTTCCCCTCGCATTGTCAACAACATGGATGTCTCTACTAAAGAGACCCCCATTGAACTTACTTAACCAACCTATCATGTATAATATCACTTTGTCTTATGATGATTATTAAATTATGATCTAATCTTAATCATGAGACTTGGATGTAATGCATTATCAAAATATTCTTTCCAAAATGCATGCATTTAATTGAGATGTTCATGGAGTTAACTTATCCTCTTATTCCAATTTATAAAAACTTAAACCCAAAGGTCATGTCCCTCCTATCAATCCAACATTAAGAAACTTTCCATGGGGTTTTTAGTGAATTTATTTTCCAAAATTTGATGGAATTAACTTTCTCAATATATCATAGGTAGTTCAACACAATCATACCACTATCAACCAAACTAATACTATTTAATTTATCACTAAGTATCTGTATTATATCATCAAACCTGATATAGTCCAACCTTTAGTCCCCTACTACATCGACTAGGTATCACCCAATGTTGATACAATTTATTTATTATCATCACCTACATGAAAGTTTATAGGCCAACTCAATATATTAGAACATGCTATTATCCCTAATAACTCTATCATCCATCCTAATATAGTTTAGTCTATTTCTCTTGTACTAGACTATATTAGCCTACCTGATGCAATTCATCCCAATCATTATAAACCAAAATTTATCAACCAAGATAATACCATACTATAATATTATTTAACTTTTACTTCACCTCTTGATATTACCTTAGATGAAACATCCATTGATGAAAGATAAATTCATTCTGAGTTTGATAACAATGGTAATCATATTGTGGATCTTAAAGTAGACATTGAATATTATGGACACATATATATACTTCCTAATGATAATGTAATTATAGAATTACTCCATGTTAGAGAGTCCCAACTTCCTCTCCAACATCAAAAGATTAAATATTTTTAGAGAAATTATCCACACTTCATTAATAACATTGATATAAAAACACATCCTATTTATAAACTTCCTTCAACTCCATATCACTTCGAAGAAGGAAATGCTATGTTTAATGAGGAAACTATTGCCATTTATTATGACACAATTGCCTCTCCTATACTAATTCTCATCTATAATGAACTTTGTCTAAAAGAAAAAGATAAATATAGCCTCTTTTTAAAAAAATTCACAAGACCTTTGTTTGGTCATATAAAGACATGCCAGACATTGACAATAACATCATTGTCCTTAACATAATCATGTATCCAAATGATAAACATGTGTGCCAAATGCAATGAAAGTTTCCTCCCAATGTTTTCACTTTATGCCATAATTAAATTTTCAAACTCTTAGATTCTAAGTTCATCAAAATATTAGACTAATCAGAATTAGTTTCCAACATTGTTCTCATTTGCAAATAAAGTGATTATGGTCATTCACATTTATATTGAATTTTTTAATTTAAACATAGCATGTCCTAAAGATAATTTTACTTTACCATATATTGAACCCATTGTTGATTACACAACTAGATATGAAATTTCATCCCTCATGGATGGTTTTTAGATATATAATCATATTCATATTAATTTTAAAGATCAACACAAAACTACTTTTACCACTAAATGGGGAACCTATTGTTATGTTAAGATGCCTTTCAACCACAAATATTTCAGAGCAATTTATCAATGTCCAATGACCCATATTTTTTATGACCTTATCTATAAAATATTATAAACCCGTGTGGATGAACTTATTTCCAAATATAATCATCATGAAAATTATCTTCATGATCTTGCTATTGCCTTTGATGATATCATCAATTAAAAAATTAGACTCAATCTGTTGAGTGTGGAGTCCTTTGGGGCTATCACATGACCATGGGAGTATATTTTTATGGCCTTGAGATATCGACAAATGAGGGGAGCACAATTTTCCCTATTCCACCTTTTGTGGAGCATTGATCCACATGTGATTAGAATATTCTTAATATTCTCTACTTTCTATGTTTCCATGTTTTATGGAGTTGGTTGTTAGATGCCTATTTTCCATGTTGACTTCCTTGATCTTAGGGATTCGGTTGATCATTGGAAAAGGTGATGCCTTCCTATTTTTTAGGAGTTGGTTGTGATTACATGTTGTTAAAAATGTGCCTTTAAAAGTGGAGAGTCAATCCTAGTGTGTTCTTTCTTGGGTGAGCTTGATGAGGTATAACTAAGGTGTCTTTTAGTGGATGATGCTTATCTTGGATAAGCATGGCACAATTTCTCCTCCTTTTGTGGATTTTCCTTCATTTTCTATATATACAGGGTGTGGTTTAGCCTTTAGAGGTTGATGGTTTATTTTTAAGGTGTGGCTTTGAGGATTAGAGTCAAAATTCAAATGTTTTTGCAAAGTATAGGTGTTTATTATAGGGTGTGGTATAGTAGCTTGTGAGATATAGTATTGTGCAGTTACAGGTTAAAGTGCAACATTTATTTGTGTAACATTTTCTACATGATATTTTCTATCTCTATGAGAATTCATTATAATCTTATTTTAGATTATTGTTTTATTTGAGGACTTTCTTGGTGGATGTATCCCACATTGGGTGAACCATGGTATATCTGTGTTATGTGTGTTTTTATCTTATTCTCTCTATTTATGCTTACATAATAACTATGATTTGAGGAATGTTTCTATGATGCATGTTATTACACAATTTAGATCTAATTTATGGTTATATTAAGTATAGTTTAAAAATTTTAATTCCTTAAAATTGGTATCAGAGCCATTGGTTGTGTGTTTTACTAAAGTGGTAAATCACGGGAAGGCTATTAGCCTGAGTGGGAGATATGGGAGAATAGATCAGATTTAGGGTTGAAAATTTTGATGGTAAAAATTTTGGTTAGTGGAAAATGTAGATGGAGGATTACCTGTATCAAAAGGAGCTACATCTCCCCTTAGAGGGGAATGTAGAACAACCTGTAAGTATGAGTAATGTGTACTGGTCATTGCTTGATAGGAAGGCATTGGGATCCATATAGTTATGCCTTGTATATTATGTTTAATTTAACATTTTTGATAAGAAAACAATAAAATATCTCATGGATAAACATGGAAAGTTATATGAGAAACCCTCAGCTTCTAATAAAAATTTTCTTATGAAAATATTGTTTAACATGAAAATGTCTAAGAATGGTTCTATTGCTAATCATATTAATGATTTTAATATGGTTGTAAATATGCTCACTTATATTGGAATTAAATTTGATGATAAAATTAGATATTTTCTATTTTTATGTTCTTTCCTTGATAGTTGGGATAGTTTGGTTATGGCTATGAGTAATGCAATCCCTACTAAGGGAAGCTTGAATTTTGAGGATGTAGTAGGTGTGATTGTTAGTGAGGAAATATGAATAAAAATAACTAGTGAATCATATTTAGGTAATGATTTATCCATTGATACTAGAGGGAGGTAAAAGGATAATAAAAAAGGTAACCATGGAAAGTCAAAAGGTAGATCTAAGTCCAGATCTAGATCCAAGATGATATGTTGGCATTATGGGAAGAGTGGACATTCAAAGAAGGATTGTTAGTCACTTCAGGATAAGAATACCAATAAGGAGGAAATAAATGAGATAAATGTGACATCAGGTAAATCATGTTAGGATGCCTTAATTCTTTCTATGGATAGTTTTTCTGAGTCTTAAGTACTAGATTTAGGGGCTTATTTTCATGCCACCACACATAGGCATTATTTTACTGATTATGTTCAATAGAATTCATGACATATTTAGCTTGGTGATGAAGAACCATGCGAGATAGTATGGAAAGGTTATATTCAAGTTAAAATGTAGAATGGGAACACATGAGTACTTAAGGATGTTCGACACATGCCTATGTTGAGATGGAATTTAGTTGTAGTGGGTAAATTGGGCAATGAGAGATGTTTGGTAATGTTTACTATAGCTTCTTGGAAAGTTACCAAAGGTGATCTTGGGATTTTGAGAGGTAAGAAAGTTGGTAATTTATATTTGACTAGTAGTGTTGATTCTTGTGATTTAGTTTTTGTAGATGGAAATACAACTATGTGGCTACATGATCAGTCATATGAGCCATAAGGGCATGGAGATATTAAAAGACAAGTTACCTGGATTAAAATATCTAGATCTAGACTTTTGTGAGAATTATGTGTACGAGAAATAGAAGCAGGTTAAATTCATAAAAGTTAGACCCACAAAGAAAGAACACAAGTTATATTTGGTATGTTCAGATGTATGGGGACTAGCTTAGGTATATTCTATTGGTGGATTTAATTATTACATTAATTTTATTAATGATGTAACTAGGAAAGTTTGGTTTTATTGAATTAAGAAGAAATTTGATGTATCTAACACTTTTAAGAAGTGGAAAGCCTTGGTTGAGAATGAAGTAGGTCTGAAGTTGAAATGTCTTAGATTAGATAATGGAGGTGAGTATTGTAGTAATGCTTTCTTTGATTATTGTTTTAACAATGGAATCTATAGGCAAAGGATGGTTCTACAAACTCCATAGTAGAATGAGGTATCTAAAATGATGAACATAATAATAATGGAATGTGCTAGGAGCATGAGGTTACATGCAGGGTTTCCTTTATAGTTTTGGATAGAAGTAGTTAGCATGGCAATATATCTATTTAATATAGGACCTTCTATGCCTTTGGATGGAGGCATTCCTAAACACACTTGGTCTGGTAAGAATGTTTAATACTAATTTCTTAGAATCTTTGGATATGAGGATTTTTTTCTCATTAAGAAAGAGGATATGACCAAGTTAGAGTCAAAATCATAAAAATACACATTTATTGGTTATGGTGAGGATGAATTTAGTTTCCATTTATGGATCATTAAAGATAAGAAAATATTTTAGTCTAGAGATGTAACCTTTAATGAAAAATTCATGTATAAGAATCAGTTGTAGGAATAGGAATATGAACAAAAAGAGTACACAATATTGGATGATATTGCAGATGGCAAAGTATCTAATGAATCATTTCAGCAACCATCTACACAAGGACCCCAAAATCCTATGGTAAGAAGGTCTTTTAGGGTAAGAAGAGCACCTAAATGTTTTTATCATTATTTAAATTATTTATTACTCACTGAAAATGGATAACTAGAGTGTTATGAGGTATCAATGTAGGTAGATGGTAGGATGAAGTGGGAACAAGCCATGAATGAGGATCATAGATCTCTCATGGAGAACCAAACATGGGATTTGGTAATGCTACATAAGGGTTAGAGTGCATTTCCAAATAATTGGATCTTTAAAATAGAAGAAGAGGATAAAGGGATAAAAATGTATAAGGCCAAGATGGTGGGCAAGGGGTTTACACAAAAATTAGGTACTGATTTTGATGATATTTTCTCTCCTATTGTAAAAATGACTTCTATTAGGACTGTTCTTGGTTTAATTGCAATTGAGGATTTTCACTTAGAATAGTTAGATGTGAAAAATACATTTTTTCATGGAGATTTGGATGAAGAGTTGTATATGAAGAAACCACAAGGATATGAGGTCAAAGGGAAGGAGAATTATGTGTGTAGACTAAAGAAGAGCTTGTATGGCCTAAAATAAGCTCCATGGTAATGGTATGATAAATCTAATTATTTTATGTTGGAATAAGAATATCAAAGGTATAATTACGACCATTATATATACATAAAACATTTTGATTATGGTTCTTTTATTATATTATGCTTGTATATAGATGACATATTATTTGCAGGAAAGAACATACAACATATTAATATGCTCAAGAAATAGCTTAGTGACTCTTTTTCTATGAAGGATTTGGGTGCTAAAAACTAAATCATTGGTATGAGGATTACTCATGATAGGAAGGAAAGGAAGCTAGTTTTATACCAATCAGAGTATGTGAAGAAAGTCTTGGAAAGGTTAGCACACTGGATGCAAAATATATTGGTACTCCTTTGGTAGGACACATTAGATTATAAAAGGAGTAGTGTCCCAAGACAGAATCTAGAAAGCTAAATATGTCCAAGGTACCTTACTAATCAATAGTTGACAACTTGATGTATGCCATGGTTTGTAATAGGCTAGATATTGCCCAAGCAGTGGGAGTTGTGACCAGGTATATGAGTGATCCTAGTTATGAGCATTAACAAGTACTGAAATGGATTCTTCAGTATTTGAGAGGAACCATTGATGTTACATTATGTTATGGCAGATCAAATACCACTTTGCATGGTTATGTGGACTCAAATATGGTAAGGGATATTGATAGTAGGAGAAATATGATAGGTTATATATTTATTGTTAGAGATACAGTGGTTAGTTGGATTTCTAGGATATAGAAGGTCGTGGCTTTATTAACCATAGAGGTAAAGTATGTTGATGTCATAGAGGCTAGTAAGGAGATGATTTGGCTCAATGAGTTAGGGCATGAGCAGGAAGTTTTGAGATTACATAGTGATAGTTAGAGTGTTATTCATTTAGAAAATAACTTTGCTTTCCATTCAAAGATGAAACATATTCAATTACATTATCACTTCATCAGAATAGATTTGGAGGAGAACTTGGTAAAGATGGAGAAGATTCATACTAGATAAAATCCTATGGATATGATGACCAAGGTGGTCACATTGGACAAGCTGAGACTATCTTTAGATTTGGTTGGCCTTAGGTGGTCATAAAGTAGTGATAGATTCTATTTAAGAGAAACAATCTCCAAGTGGGAGATTATTGAGTATGGATCCCTTTGGGGCTATCACATGACCACAAGAGTATATTTTTGGGGCCTAGAAAGATCCATAAATGTGGGGAGCACAATTTTTCCTATTCCCCCTTTTATGGAACCTTGCTCCACATGTGAGTGGAATATTATTAATATTTTCTAATTTCTATGTTTCCATGTTTTATGGAGTTGGTTGTTAGATGCCTATTTTCCATCTTGACTTCCTTGATATTAAGGAGTTGGTTGTTCATTGGAAAAGGGGATACCTTCCTTATTTTTAGGAGTTAGTTATGATCACATGTTGTTGGAAAATGTGCCTTTAAAGGTGGAGAGTCAATCTTGGCATGTTCCTTCTTGGGTGAGCTTTTGGTTAAGCTTGATGAGGTGGAACTAAGGTGTCTTTTAGTGAATTATGTTTATCTTGGATAAGCATGGTGAAATTTATCCTCCTTTTGTGGATTTTCCTTCATTTTCTATATATACAAGGTATGGTGTGGCCTTTAGAGGTTGATGGTTTATTTTAAGGGTGTGGTTTTGAGGATCAGAGTCAAAGTGTAGATGTTTTTGAAAAGTTATAGGTGTTTATTGTAGGGTGTGGTATAGCAGCTTGTGAGATATAGTATTGTGCAGGTGTAGGTGAAAGTGAATCACTTATTTATACAACATTTTCTATAGGAGATTTTATATCTCTATGAGAGTTCATTTTAATCTTGTTTTAGATTACTATTTTATTTAAGGAATATCTTGGTGAATGTATCCCACATTGGGTGAACCATGGTATATCTATTTTATGTGTGTTTTTATCTTGTTCTCTTTATTCATGCTTACATAATAACTATGGTTTGAGGAATATTTTCATGATGCATGCTATTACATAATTTAGATCTGATTTATGGTCATATTAAATCTGGTTTAAAAGTTTTAATTCCTAACACAATCCATACAAGTGTTTTTTTGGTGTCACTTATATAAAAATCTTAGGGGTATTAATTTCCCTTTGAGGGATTGACTTATATACTACTAAAATTAAAACCATTGTTAACATGTCTATTCCTCAATCTATTTATAACATTCACACTTACCTTGGTAAAATTTTGGCAATTATATGATTTATCCCTAAGATAGCTTACCACATCTATTCAATAAATTATCTACTTAAGAAAGATATTTATATTGAATGGACCAATAAATGTCAATAATATTTTGATAAAATGAAGGATTCACTATTCTTGGACCACTATTTAGTGATCACCTTCTCATTTTATACACACCATCCACATGATATCATTTAGGGTAATGCTTTCATAATAATATTAGTCAAACTAGGGATTTTAGTTCAAATTTGGAAGGTTATCAGGAAAATGAAGAAAAAAGTGAGAAAGAAAATGAAGGGGATAAAACTGAGGGCAATACAAAACAAAATAATTCTAATCATGAGGATAATCAGACTGTGTTGGGGGGAAGTGTTAAAGACACAAATATTTTACTTGATGATCCAGCTTTGATAAGAGAAAAGGAACATATGGTTCTCATTTTCAATCATGCTATGGAGATTAGGGAATAAGAAAAGGATGATCCTGTCTAGCATGAAGACCTTACAGAGACAAAAGAGGAGAAAATGATGGAAAGGGAGGATCAGATTGAAAAGGATGAGTCCTCTCCATAGGAGAATGCAGATGACAGTTGTGATGTTTGGCGGAGGGACACTAAGCTTTCCTTCATGAATTCAGCCAAATTCAAAGCTGATGCTATTCTCCAAGTTGATTCATGGATGTATAAGGAAATAATGGAGCTGAAGAAGAAAGTAGAAATAATGCAACATAACCAAGAAGCTGATAGGATCAAAAGCAATAATTTGGAGATGCAAATGAGATATATTCCAATTAAACTTAAGGATTATGAGAATAATCTGAGAAGGCTCATCAAGGAAAGTAGAACAAAAATGGAGGAGGTTACTTCAAGCATATGTGCAGCTGCAACTAACTTTGGAAAATGAGCTAATGAAGAAATAAAATCTTTGGAGGGCCCAAGTAAGAGGACCAGGCAGAGCTTGAGGAAGAAAGCCCTACAAGAAGCTACTACTTCAGCTACAATATCCATACAAGATACTGCAATGATTGGAAATGAGGCTGTGAAGATGATCCTAGAATTAAAAGACTAGAGTCTTCTTTGATGCTATTATTTTTGTTCTGGTCCCTTCTTCTAGATGCTATAACTGGTTCTAAAATTTTGTTCTTAGTTTTAATACTTATTTTGAGTTTCCAGGTCTCTGTAAAACTTGTGATCTTTTTTATGGTTTTGGTCTGTGGTTTCAGGTCCCTGTAAAACCTGATTTTGATGCTAATTTTTAGTAAGTATTAGGAATGCTCTTCCTGGTGGGTGTTATTGCTTCATATTTCTTTCTCTATTATAGGGTTTTTGGGTCCCTTCAAAACCTGCTTTTACCTGAATCTAAAACAATATTAGTCAAAAAATGGTATGTTATATATTATATCAATCATGCCTTGATAGATTATGAGTCTTGATACATGAAAGTAGAGTGTGAATATCTTAAAATATAATTCACAGATAAAAACATTTATCACTATATCATTTATCAAATAACTTACATCATTGTCCATTCTAATCCCCTTAGTAATATATTCTCTAAGGCTTTCTTGTCTAGAGGTCAAACAGGAAAATGGATAGTACTCTTAATGGTGTTTGACTTAAGAATTGTGACCCCAAAATTGGTTAATGTCAAATTAGTCACTGATCAATTTTTTTCACACATGTCCTTGATATAAATCAATTTTAGGACACTCTTCCCAAAGCATAGATCCTCTTCATTGAAGGTATTAACCAATCTATTTCACTCAAAGACTACTTTCACAATTTCACAACTGATCTCAAGACACATGCTATCAAATAACCTAAAATAGTAATCTCAAAACCTAAATCCAAAGTTATTATAGAATATTTACCTAAAATGATAATTTATTCACATGAGGAAACTTAAATACTTCACTTCAATGGATCCAAGTACCTTCAAGGAGTTAGGGCAATTTGTGTCCTAGCTAATACTTATGGAAAACTGATTTCTTTATATTTATACTTAAACTTTGAGTTCACTAATAACATGGTTAAATACAACACTCTCATCCTTGGGATGAAAACAACCATCGATTTGGACATCCCTTACTTACATGCTTTGGGAGATTCATAATTTATAAGTCATCAAGTCAGTGATGGATATCAATGCAAAAGTAAAAACTAATTACATATATTCAACTTGTCTCTACTCTTTCCAAATATTTTGCATTATTCATGATCAAAATAATCCCATGAGAATAAAACACTATTTTTGATTCTCTTGATTCATCATCTTCCCTTTTTCATCCTCATGAGGCACTACACAACTCATAAATTTTCATCCATATGAATAAATATCCATATAATCTACAATTTAAGGATTATTATATTATTTTGCATATTGAGGTAATCACTAATTGACAAATCACATATTAAAAAGACATCATCTAATTCATTGAACATCATACTTATCCTCCAAAATATGACTCTTGTGAAAAGAATAGTCTCCACAAACAAGATTAAAAATATGTACTTATACATAACATCCTCTACTATCATAATTCCAAAGGTACCTTTTTCCATTGTCTTACTCAAGATGAATTTCCTTCTCTCCTTGAGCAATCACATAGGGGAATTTGTGATGGACATTGTAGTGGACATAATAAAACTCATAAATTCCTATAGATGGGATACTTTTGGCCTACTCTAAAAAAATATGCCATAAAATTTAATAAAAATATAACCCTTGCCAACTCCATGATGATCTAATTCACACTTTCTTAAATTATATCCAAACCTTGGAGTATCTTTGGCCATTTTCAATGTGGGAATTAGATCGCATTGAAGAGTTACTTAGATCACAAGATGGCCATGTTTTCATCATCTCCACAAGAGAGTAGTTTAATAAGTGGGTATAAGTTATGCCCGTGGTAAAAATTACCAAATTGATTATATCTAATTTTATTATAAATTAGATTATATGTTGATTTAGAATTATGCACACCATAATATCTGACAATAGTGGGGATTTCAAAAATAAAGACATGAAATAGTTATGAGCAAAATTGAAATTATGAAAAAATTTTAAACCACTTATCACCCTTAGTGTAATGGTCAATATAAATCCTCAAACAAAATCCATAAAAATATATTTCAAAATACTATTTGGGATTTTTATTTAGAGTGACATCTCAAGCTTTACCCTGTACTTTGGACTTATCACAATAGTACCTATACTACCACTAGGGTAACTCATTTCTATTTAGTGTATGGCTTCAAATTAATCTTACCATTAGAATCAGAGTTAACCTATTTGTGCATCTATCTTCATGGTATCATTCTATATGAAAAGCTTTGTGAAGCTTGTATTCATGCTTTAGACTTACTTAGTGAGCAACGTATGAATGTTTTACAACATCATTTCCACTACAAAGCTCACATTGCTAAACAACATAAAAAAAGTTAAAGTTTGTAATTCCTATATTAGAGAATTAATACTCAAGTTGGATTAGACCCATGTTAAATATGGAAATCATGCCTAAAAGTGGTGGGGTCCTTACCTAGTTAAATATATCCTTGGACCTAGTACATATAAATTGCAAACAAATGAAGGACATATATTCAAAGAATTGACCAATGCTTCATTTATGAATACGTTCCTTGTTTATTTCCATATTTTTATTAGTTTTAATTTATGAATTTATTTTCCATTATCCAATACATTCCTAATTACATACATGTAGTTAGTTTTATATATAGTGTAGATCTAAAATTTCTTACAATTTTCATTTCAACCTTCCTTTTTGCACACCTCTAGGTTCTTATTACATATTAATCCTAACACCTAGTGTAGGATTTTAGTTATTTTATCTTTGCTTATGCCTTAGGGATTCTTAGTTTGCGAGTTTTATTTTAACACTTCAGATTAGACTGAGCCTTACTCATGAACATCCATCCATACATGTTTTAGTTAATAATTATTTATTTTGAGAATATTTCGTTTTAATTTCATTTTATACACCCTTTTGGGTCCCTTATTAAGGATTATAGTATTTTTTATTGTGAGTTTTAAAGGTATAAAACATTATATAGGACCATGCCACTGCTCACAAGCACTTATTATTTTCATAGTTCCATATATTGATTTTACTCCCAACCTTAGCTAGGTGCCTTCCCTACAAGATAAGGAAACAATCAAGAGTAGTGTTTTCCTTAACTTAGAATCATTTATATTATTTAATGGTAAAACTCTATCAGTTTATCTTCATGTGCTCATTATATATTTTCCATCATTTATGATGATGATTCATTCCTACTTATCTTTATACCATCTTAATTTATACATTTTTATCATTAGGGCAACCTGATTGTTTTAGGATAATTTCCACCACTCCTCATGGCTTACGAAGGTTAGTTTCAATCTTTTACTATTTTTTACTATGTAAGCTTAGAAGTCTTAGACAACATGGTATTTAAATTCTATTCTTTATCCACTAATCATAGACTCTCTTGTGATAGTCATATTTAACACCCGCATTTGGTTTTTTGATCCGTAAGGAAGCAAAAAAATATAAAAATATTAAAGAGTTAAAATACATATATTAAGAAAAGATGAATGTTAAAAGGAAAATTATATCATAAAATTCAAATTATACCAAAATATGTGCTCTTTATTTGGCACATCTCCTATTCTATTCAAAGCTCAAACTGCACAATTGGCCTCATGATAGATTTGAGGTCCATTGAGGTGTGGTAAGGTATTAGACTCGGGTAGGTGGTCTCATTAAATCATTACATCATTATATCTTCCTACATTTTAGTGCTACCTATATTCTCACACAAGTATCCAATCTTCACAGGAGGCCGATGACTCTATAAGGGTTATTTAGGAGTGGGGAATATGATGTATGAAGATATGACCATTTTTAATTTTCATACATACTAGTATTCATGGGATGATATCTATATAATTCACCAGTGAGCCCAATCTTATGTTGCTAGATTGGGTTCTCTAAGGTCATTGATGTTGAAAACTTCTAGTCTTGAAAACTTGACTTAAGTGTCTTGTTTTCAGTAAATATAATGTTTTCACCTTTGTTCCACTCTCTTCCCCCACCACCCATTTAATTTTCCCCCATGACAAGCAAAAATTATTTATAATGTTTTTTTTGTTCTTTTACTTCATATTCTCCATATCTTTCAAGATGGTAGTAATATGATAATTTTAATTTATCCATTCTTAGAATAAAAGTTGCATCTTTGAGTTGTTTTGAGATGCTTTATTGGTTATTGCCTTATATTTTTAGGAGTTATCTTAGTTATATTTGGAATATTAATCTCTCTATTTGCCTTTTTGTGGGCCATCTTGTCTAGTAATTCCATTTTATGTTTTTTCCATTTTTTCCATCTATGTTTGTTTATGCTTTTTTACTTCTCTTATATTCATATTGTTTATAATTTATCACTTCCATGTGTCCCTATTTTGATCTGGATTATTAATTATCTGACTTTGGAATTTTTTTGGGGTTTTCAGTCATAAGCATCCTTGTCTTTTTGACTTACTAATTTTCAATCAATTTTCTTGGTATTTTGGTTCTAACTTATCCCTATTGATTCTACATTACCAATTTCCAAAGTATTTTAATTAGTTTTGAAATTTTAAAATTTATTTTTGCCTTCTTGATTTTGATTTCTTTGTTGTCTAGCCTTGTATTCCTAGGGATTTTATAATGTAGTTCTTATGCCCTACACGATCGATACTATGATATTTTCATGTAACCATTAAATAATATAGATAATTTAAGATATGTATATGGTAATTTTAACTATTCACTTATCAACAATTATTTATACATTTAATTTTATTTAGCTCAATTTTTATGTTACTATGTTATTTTCCAAAGAACTATTCCATGTTACACTATTGTGACATGTGATGAGCTTTAGGTAGGGTATATGTGTACACATAATAATTTTAATTTTATCATTTACTGACATTTTCTCTTGTTGTAACTTTTTAAGCATCGATATCTTTGAATGCATCCTTTAAGAGTTCACTAAGAAAGGGGTGGGAAGGATCATGGTGCTTAGTGAGAGAGTTGCTATCTATGTCATGATCATATAGTTCCTACTACCACTCTATATTTTTCATATTTTTCTTATTAATTAACTCTTTCCATCCTATATTATTTAGCTAAGTATATTTCTCTATATCCTATAACATTGCCCAAGTTAATATCATCTATTTTGCACCTTTTCCCTTCATTTATTACATCAACCTTCATGATGTAGTTTTGAGCCTAGTTACTGACATTCATAATGTATTGGCCTAACCTATGCCATTTAGTGTCAATTGAAACCTATTAGTTATATTGATATGTTTTATGTCATCAACTTAGACTTTAGGATTGGTTTAGATTATTGGAAAACTATATATACATGTCATATCTCATTCGAATATAATCATATACACTCATTCAGTTTTTTTTACTCACACTTCTAACCTAAGTCATAATTGGATGTGTTAAAGGTACAATCACTAAGAGGGGGGGGTGTGAATCAATGATGTTGTATATTCACTCCAATTCTAAACCCTTTAAACATTCAGTACATACAATCATGATGTATATAAATTATCCATTGCAATGAACAAGAAAGATATATAAAGATCATGCACATAATGTATACACATAATATTTTTAACTTTTATCAAATACTGATGCTTTAAATCTTACAAAAACTCATTAGGACTAAATATATCTAAGTGCATGCCTTAAGGTGTACATTAGGAAAGGGGTGGGCAGACCTTTGGTACTTCATAGGATTGTTGTCCCTTATTAAAACATTATTACCAATCCAACTAGCTCTTAAAACCATTCCCTAAGATATTTATCCTCCCTTGCACACTCCTCATGTCTTTTCCTCTTTCCATCCTCCTTTTATTGCCTTAATTCCCTTTTAGACTATTAGTTTTACTAGGTTGACCATGGATGTCCCTATATAGTTTAGGGTATTTTTCATTTTTTGGGTTTGTTAAACTTTCAACTGACCTAACTTAGACCTAGTGAATTATCCTTGAAAACATACAGGGTTGACCATGGCCGACCCTATAGAACCAATGTTTTTAATAGGATTTAGGGAAAGATACAAATATAAATACAAGATCATTTCATCATTACTTCTTATATGCAATAAAGAGTTATTATTCTCTTGTTCTTCTTCACAATCGGTTCTTTAACCATTCTACTTGAGTAGACTTAGCTTATGGTTTCTACTTGGATAAAATAGTCTTGTGGATAAGTCTTGGATGATTTATCCTTTATTAGTTATCCTTACAAACCAAAACAATCTCTTGTGAAGCCCCTTTGGCCAAGGGAGAGATTGAGTCTCAATAGGTTCACATTCAAGTAAGTATATTCTAACTTTATTCTCCTCTCTTTAGTAGATAGAAGTAACATAAGTGTTGGATCAAATAATATTACTCTTCATATTCCATGTATTAGGGTCTTACTCATACTTAGCTTAATTGATATTCTCTTATACATGTTTTTATTTCTTTGCTAACCCATTTATTGTTCCATAAGCTTTGGTATGTACTAGATTAGATTTACTTTATTATTTATTAACATAGATGAAATATCAAACCTTAGGACTCTTTTAGGGTTGTTGCATGATTGCATTATATTTTAGGCCTTGGAAACGTACCTCATAAGGTTTAATGTGAAAAATGATCCCCTAATCAGGTCTAGCAGATCCCCATATTGGTCATGACCCTACTTAACAAGTATTCCCAATCAAAATTGTAGGTATTCTCTATATTCTCTGAGCTAAGACTAATTTATAGACATGATGCATTTTTGATTGCATACATTTTGGTGAACCCAACATGAAACTAACCCTTGCAAGATTTATTTCACTTTCTTTCATTCTTTTTAGCATTAGTTTTTATCATATATGTGTCATACTAGATTGACTCTATCGATTGAGTTCTAATATCTATGCATAAGTTTTTAGGAATAGGCAACTGGATTGACTCAAATGAACCAATATATGCTTACAAACTTCCAAAATTCTAGTTCAGACTACTAGGTTGACCTAATCAACCTTCTACACTTTTAGGAATATATAAAACATACTAGGTTAACCTTGGTCGACCCTGTACATTTTTAGGCTTCTATAATAAGTCCTTGCATAGTTTAATTGACCTAGTCTACCTAGTTAATAGGTTTTGCCATCATTTTTCAAGGTTCTTGACTAAAAATATTCATTCTTAGCATCTTTGATCCATCAAGGTTCCTTTATATCTCTCTTCCTCTTTCTTTTATTGCATTTACTTTCATAGTTTTTAGTCTCCAAAATTGCCTCTGTACATTCAACTAGATTGACCCTGTTAACCTAGTTATGTGTTTTGTGTGCTATCTGAAATAATTAGGTAGACCTTGGCCAACCTTACAGATTTTTAGACCTTACTTCCATAGTATAGGTTTGACCCTGTCGACCTTGTTCTATATTTTTTGCACATTATTATTCTCTATATGCTAGTAATTAGTTCACACATTTCTTTTCTTATTGATTACATGCTTAGAATAGTTCATATAGTCTAATTAGGGGGTTTTTAATTAAATGTTTAGTTTCACTATTTCTATTTTATGCACACATGACCAAATCATATAATCTAAACATGCATTTTAACATTTGTCTACCCAAGGCCAACCTACTTGGATTTCATCACCAAGGGGGAAGTCAACTTGATACTCTGGTCAAGTATAAAGCATGGTTAATGGTATATTATAGCTAATCACCTGACACCCTTATGACTACAGTGTATGAAGTGAGGGGGTAGGCCCTAATACCAATCCTATATCATTTCCACTAAAGTTCCTTTCAACCCAAACTACTTGAAACCATCCTTAGATTGCTATGTAGTTCCTTACTTTACAACCAACTTTCCATCACATTTAAAACCACTTCTTAATAATATAATAAAACATTCAAGTTGACCAATTAGTTAGCTCTTTACTTTTCAAGTTGATTTCTTGCTCTTTGCTTACTTGTGTGTGCAAAAACTTGCATTAGTCAATGTTAGTGCAAGGTTTTATATTGTGTGCCTTAATTGGATTAGCCAACATTCATTTGATTGACTATTTATTTCCTTTTAACTGTTACTTTCCTAGATTAGCTACAAAAATTATCTTTTTTTAGTTCATAACTTGTTATCAACCTTTTCTTTTTCCTTGTCTATTGTAATAGGTTGACCCAGTCAACCCTATTTCTTTTGTATCCTCTATCCACTCTACTGGATCAACCTAGTTGACCCTGTATAGTTTATAGTTCCATTTACCTCTTTTCTTACCTATATTTACTATATTGGATCAACCCAGTTAACCCTGTACTATTTTTAGGCCCTATTTTTTATGCTAGGTTGACCCAGTTGACCTTGTACTATTTTTTTATTTCCTTATTCATCAATCTAGTTTCCTATTACTCCAATTTTGTATTTTATTCATCTCTCTTCAGTCAAAATGAAGTCTCCTATCAGAATCTTCTTAGATAGATTGAATAAATTTAGATACTATATGGGATTTTTATTTCTCCCTCTATTTTCCTCCTAAGATCACCATCACTCTTGGGGCACCTCTTCTCCTCCTATATCCATAACCTACAACATGGTGCAAATAACACCTCAAGATGAAGTTGATGGATACGATATTTTCCTTATTAAGAAACTTCTCACCTTCAAAATCTTCAAACTAATGTGAGAGTGATTGATACAAGTTTAATTGACAATACCACTAATAATCCTTCTTCTAGTAATCCTCCCCTAATACCAATTTAGGGAGTGATCTTAAAAATGCCAGTCCACCTCTTGATACAACCTAAATTTTAGCCCAAGTTATCCAAGAACATTATGTAAAATTATAACACCCATCAAATGATACAACTTCAACAACATGTAATCAATGTAGCTAATCAACCTCCAACTATGCATCCTCAAGCTAATCCTAGTTTCATACCTCTACCTCTTCAAGATTCTTTAGGCAATGTTATTCCTCAACCCATAATGAATAACAAGATGATTAAAACTACTCAAAATGAGCCTTTAGCCCCATTTATTATGTCCATTAATATTGGTAACATATCTCCTACTATCAAATATGATGAGAATAAAGACCTTGCTTCATTTCTCAAAGCCTTTGGCAACCTTTAAAAAGAGTGGATCCAAACTAATACCTTTGATGCAACTAAAATCTTAGTCAAAAATTTTATTGGTGATGTATTAGAATGGTATAATAAAATTCCATGACATTCTATTTGGCAACTTGAATATTTGGTTAATCCTTTGTTTGAAGAGTTTCAACATAATGATCTTTCCAAAAATTGTCTTAGCCACTTCATCAATGCTAAAAAATCTCCCACTGAATCAACTCATGACTTTATCAAAAGATGGAAATATTTAGCTTATAAATCCAACCATAACATGACTGATGATAACCTATTTAAACTCTTTATCACCACTTTAAGTCCCACTCTCCAATATAAGGTTTGAACCTTTGCTTTTCAAACACTAAATGAAGCTCTTGAACAAGCTAAAAATTAAGACTTTCTCATGAAGCAATTCAAACCTAATCCTAAACTCCTTAAAGTATCTTTCCAAACATATAATTCCATCACTAGTAATACTATACAAACTAAATAAGAAGTTGTTAAAACTGATATTACGTCACCTTACCTCTTATAGTTAAGCAAATGAAACAATTTTTACCACCCTTAAAACCTTTCATTAATCCTATTACTCCTCCTAGGTGGTATGACCCCAATCTATTTTTTTGGTTCCATGACAACATTGGGCATTCTCATGAATCTGATATAGGGATCACTAAATTTTCTTTCTCTTATGTGCTTGGTGAGTCATTCAACCATGAAGCTATGATCAATCTTTGTCATCAAGAGTACACTGTTGCCTTTCAAAAATGACAAATTTTCAAAGCTTCTACTTCAAATAACCTAAAATCCCCTTCAAATAATCAATCAACTTATAAGGATATTTGTGCCATTGATGCTGATTATGACTAATATTTCCACAATTCTCAATATGTCAACACTACTAAGGTCAATTATCATCATGAATTGGCTCACAAATATCTCATTACTAATCCTAAAAAGCCATCTTTATAAGAACAATTGCTTAAAGATACTACCATCACTAATCCTGAATCAGAAGCACTTAAGGAACAACTTCCTCCTTTCGATCCTCTAACCACATCTATTCTTACAAAGTCTAATTTACCTTCCAAAATTTGTGTTGGTTCTTCTAAATCTCATTGGAACTTTATTCAATAAAACTTATGGAGTTGGTTTTAACTTCACCCTATCATCATAAATTCCTTATGTAACAACTTCAAGAAATTGAATATCCTTCTTCCATAGATGAATAAACACCTTTCATCGATTCTCAACCTACCAACATCAATACCATTGAAACCACATGTCCTTCTTCCAAGCCCTTTATTGAATTCCTTAAAGAGGACATGATCAATGATGAAATTATTTTTCATGCTAATGATCTACCACTCTTTATCAAAGTAGCCATTAATACCACTCTTATTCAAAAGTTTGAGTTTATGAAGGTTCTGGTATTAATGTCACATATTTATGGCTTATATAACAACTTGCTTATAAAAAAGATCATCATAAACAAAATCATCTTACTTGTCATGGTTTTGATAAGACTAATCAAAAGTCATTTGTTTTATTTGGATTCTTATATGATTTAACATAAAATAGTTCAAACCAATCTTATGGTCCTTGATATTACTTTATCTTACAACATACTCCTTGGTTTTCCATGGACTCATCAAATGAGGGCCATTACTTCTGTTGGTAGTCAATGTATTAAATTCTTACATAATATAAAATGATACGATTATGAAGCTAATCCCAACCCACAAATCCTTCATCTTCCCAATCCTAAATCGCAATATCATATTCTTACCATTCCTAAAAATAATAGTTCTCCTCTACTTGACTATATCAACATAAATCCTAATTTACAAGTTAATCTTATAGATTCTGATGATGATGATCCTAATGAGTTGCAACATACATACAATACTACTAAATTACCTCCTTACATTTCATTATGGCTTCCAACTTCTCTTTTACCAAGAGACCATATTATTCCTCTCATGTATGAGATTACCGATTTTCCTCATCTATGCAATTATCAAGAGACTTCTCTACCAGAAGATGCCTTCAGTTGAAATGATTTTATAATGGCTAAATTATTTAAATATCCTCTCATCATGTCTCCTTGTACATTCAGTAATATCAGTATTTCATCCTCTAAAATTCCCCCTAATTCTCAAGCCTATATGATTTCTCCAACATATGACAACTATATCATGACCCAAGCTCAATCTAGATACTTGGATGTTCAGTATTATCAAAAAACCTTAACCCAAATTCATGATTTCAATCAAGATGTTCATACCATTTATGTGGATCATACCTTAGATCCTTAGGATCATGTGCTTCCTACCAATCTTCCTCTTATGAATACTACCTAGGTGGTAGAACAAAGTATGCCTTCTAAATATTTACAAGTTTATACATATCCTTTACCACCTATGGATACAACCATTATATTTGATCCTTATTTTATCACCATATCCATTGACACACCAATATCTTCTACTCCATCTATTTCTTCTACCCTTGAAATTACACTGGATGTTAAGGCCACTAATGTTCATTAGATCCATTATGAGTATTATCACCATGGAAATTAAATTTTAGATATTAAAGTAGATGTTGAGCATTATGGTCATCTTCCTACCTTTCCTAGTGATGAAGATATCCTTGAGTTAATTTATACTTGAGAACATCAACTTCCTTGACAACATCATAAACTTGGAAATTTTAAGACTAAAACTCCTTGCTTCAACAAATTTGTTGCTAGCATTTATCCTAAAAAAAAATCCAATCTATGCCTTAACCAATGTACCATACCACTTTCAAGCTGGAAATCCCATTATTATCAAAGAAACCACTTGTATTGAATATGCTACTCCATCTTCTCCATGACCTATCATAGTTTCTAAAGAACTCTCACCTACTGAACATGATAATTTAAGTTTATTCTTTGACAAATATCATGAAGATTTTTCTTGGTCATATGAGGATATATTTGGAATTAACCCTAGAATTATGGTGTATAACATTATTACTTATCATGATGCCACACCTATGCATCAAATGCAAAGAAATTTTTTTCCTAAACTTTCAAATTTATGTCATAAGGAAATCATCAAATTATTTGATGCTAAATTTATCAAACCAATGGATTATTTTGAATGGGTTTCCAACATTATTCCCATTTAGATTACTCACTATGGCCATTCACATTTTCATTGATTTCCATAATCTTAATCTTTCTTTTCCTAAGGACAACTTTCCTTTACCTTCAATAGATGTCATCATTGATTCCATGGTTGGTTAAAAAATGTTGTCTCATATAAATGGATTCTTAGGATACAATAAAATTCATATCAACCATGAAGAATGACATAAGACTACTTTCAATATAAAATGGGGCAATTATTGCTATGTCAAAATGCCCTTCAACCTCAAAAATGTCAGAGCTACTTACCTGTAATCATACTTCCCATGGCCCTAGTCCTCCCTATGATTGTATATCTGCTCATATGTAGACTACCAACCTTAGTCATCCTATTTTGAGACATTTTACATTCAATTTTACCTTTCTCACATGATATTATCATCCCTTACACATCCCTATTCCACTTTAGTCTCTTCTCATGCTAGACAGGCCTTGTAGGGACCTTGTGGGGCCCTTTTAGGGTCTGTTGACCACCCTAGGCCTCTATTTAACCTATAACATAGATTTAAGAGGAAAACCATGGCCTAGAAGCATGTTTTAATCATAAAATCCATGTCTTAGGCTATGGCCTAAGAAGAATGCATGAAAAAGACCCCTATTTGGTCCTAAATGGCTAGAAACAACTAGTTTTTAGGCTTTTGGTGGATTAGGGTTGAGATATATACCTCATTCTCATTAATTTGAGACTCTCTCTTGATAAATTTCTTGGTATAATCTTACCAATTGATCATTCTATTAGAATCTTGCTACCTTCTTTGAATCTCTCTTGATTCTTGCTTGGCACAATAGCTTCCATTGTGATATGGGATACCCTATATTACTGCAACTATTCTTCATGTTTCTCATTACTATTAAAAGTGTTCCTGAAGCTTGTGGAATATGGATTACCTCATAAATAATCCATTGCACCTATTTTTTTCTCCTGGCATTAGATATTTCATAGATTAGTGGCTTCTCTTTACCTCCTCCATAGCTTTTGGATCTTGGTCTGGACTTAGCTTACACACAGCCTGATATTCTTCCTCTCTTGTCTCCTAGCTTGGATAATCAGTTGGTAGAATTTTTTCACATCTTTTGATTTTGATATGAGGGCACTTTTATTTTCAAATTGAAACTCTTTTGCTTATTTACAGTAGTATTTATGTTAGGGTTTGTTTAGTTTTAGAAAACTAGATGTTTATTATCTTGCTTAACATAGCTTCTAAAGTTTCATGAATTTGTGTATGTCTAGATAGTGCTTTCATTGATTCAAATATTAATTTTTTGTATGCCATTTATCTCTTTTGAATATTTTTGCATTACATAGTAGGCAAAATCTCTCTCTCTCTCTCTCTCTCTCTCTCTCTCTCTCTCTCTCTCTCTCTCTCTCTCTCTCTCTCTCTCTCTCTCTCTCTCTCTCTCTCTCTCTCTCTCTCTCTCACACTCACACACACACACACACACACACACACACACACACACACACACACACACACACACACACATTAAAACTAGAAACATTGAATTGCTAGAAAATAATATTATTGCATTGAAAGGTAGCTCAAATATAGAATAGGAATACTCTTGAACCCTTACCAGAAAACATATTTTCTTCCAAAAATGTATTTCATTTGGCCTCAAAGTTCCCTAGTTGCTAGATTTACTTTCTATCATATATTTTATTTCATTTAGTATTATTGTTTCTTTCTTATTTATGTAATTTATAGTATAGTTTTAGCCATTTATTTTACTATGGTCAGACTTGCTAGAGGTTTGTGTGTACTTTGTGCATTCATTTTTACTATCCCCAAAATAATTTATAAGTATGTCTATAGCCTAGTGAAAGATGACAAACTAGATAGCCACTATAGACCTCATGTATCCCATAGAACCCTTGATCCTTCTATCCTCTTAGTGGTTTTCTTTATCACCCTACCAAACACTAGTGGTTCCATTCAGATTCTTGGAGCTACATACTGGTATGCCTTGGTGGGACCTCACATATAGTTTCATGCTTATTCTATCTCATTTAGAGCTCTCTTAGCAAAATCACCCTCTATTATCATTAAGATTTACTTTTAGTTATGTTTCAGCTCTCACCTTGGTTATTGTATTCTACTTTGGTTTTGTGTTATTCTCTTTATTAGTTCTCCTTCAGTTTGCCCTTTCTATTGTATTCTATGTTGCTATTGTTTTATTACACCCATGGCTAACCTCCAAATTTTGGGACATTATTCCCATTGGATTTAGGGTCTCACCGATGAGCTCACTTATGAGCAAGCCACAGTTGCAATGGAATGCCATAGACATTGTAGGACCTTGGAGCCTCCCTTGACCTAGTATGGTAGTCTACACCCTCTCATGTTCGAAAAGGAATAATATTGGTAGGACTATAACCAATGGACTCAATATCCTTTTAACCTATCCAAAATTCATTCAGCTAAGGATTTTTTATACTCATACTCATGCCATATCTCACTCACCTATTCAAGGTGATGAGGATCCTCTTGATCAATTAAGACTAGATGAGTTACGCATAATCATTAATGATTTTTGTAGATGTCTTCAAGTAAATAAAATACATATTTATACCACTAGGAGTAAATGGCATGTAGTCTCTAGAGACAGAGGTCATGCCCATTTAGTATCTAGTGGCTTGACTAGTTCTCATGCAAATTCCCCACCTCTTTCTTATTCAAAAAATCTTCCACAAGAACAACCATATTTCCACATTGTGGCTCATAAGCATGCCCAATTAGGAAGATATATTCATAATTAGGATTTTTTCCCATCCTTATATCCCTTATTTTAGAGTTTTTAATGAGCATGCTGATTTCAATTATCACTTACAAACTAGAGATCTATGAGATACATATCATGAGCATCAATAGCCACTAGTTGACCCTCATTTGATGGCATGTGACTAGAATCAAAGAGATCTTGGTCATCATGACTACCTCCCTGAGTATGCCATATCTTCCCATGGCCATTCTCCACCCCATGGTAGAGATGATTTCCATTATGACCAACCTCCCTTTCAAGATCTACCTCGACATCATGCTCTCTATAGCCATGGTTATGGTGATGTATATGGTCATAAGTAGAATCATTACCATCATGATCTACCTTTTAGAGATCATTTATAGCTATCTATCAATCATGCTTATAAGGATCTCTATCAAAATCCTCTAGCCCCTTAGGTGTATGTTATTCCCCTTTCCTACTCATATCCCTAAATTGCCAAAGTTTAATGGGACTCATGACTCCAATCCTAAGAAGATTATTACAAAATTCATAATGGCATGTATGGATTGGGAATATGATGAAGCCATGTTGTTAAAGCTCTTCACTCATTCTCTATGAGTTAAATCTCTTGTTTGGTTTTAAAATCTACCTCTAGATTCTTTCTCTAGTTTTTAGTTCCTTTTGGATGACTTTCTCCAATTTTTCAATAGTTCTAGACCTTTTAAACCTCAACATCTAATCACTCACCTATATGGAGTAGGCCAAAGGTGATTCAAACTTTGATTTTGTTCATAGATTGAATTTAGATGTTCCTACATACAGAACTCGGTTCTTAGATGACTCGCTTTATGATATGTTCACATAAACATCAAGGCATGAGGTTCACCTTGAGGTCCTCAAGCAAGAGCCCACCTCTTATGATGAAGATGTTAATGAGTGTTTGAGGATTGAATTTTTTAATTTACATGTATGCATGCAACCCATACATTCCCAAAAGTCATCCTCATTGTATGATAAAAATCATAACATAATTAGTGATGGTGTCATTGATTCTCTTCCTGAGAAGAAGGATAAGGATAATCATGAGGTAAAATTCTATTAACAAGAAGCCAACTAAAAATAAGGATTCTAAATTTGGCACAAAAAATTAATTAAAAATGTTTCCTTATGATCCTACCATGTTTTGTAATCACCACCATATAAGGGGGCATGATAATGCCAATTATGCTGCCCAATCATCTGGTGGGAAAGTGTCACCTCTATCTCAGAGTTCTCCTCTTGCTGAGCCCAACTAAAAGTTGGAGGTGTTCAATAAGCCTCTTATAGACCATGATAAGGAGAATAAGAATAAGAAAAAGAATAAATTGAAGGCTAAGGACCCACACTCTCCTTTTTGATCTTACATCTCTTCTAACTTCTCTTCTCAAGATGACCTATGATGGAAGGCCAAACATGAGATTAATAAGGTTGTTGCTACTATTGACATCACTCCTATT